>OZ025257.1:12204359-12274040 GCA_964019135.1 Arenicola marina
CGTTTTCAAGTTCACGCCGCTTCCCTTGCAACTTCAATTATCATTAATAATATCGCTCTTACTTAAGTTCATATATTTCTTGATTAACACCATAAACAGTTTCATACAGAGTGAAACTTATGTTTATGTTATACGCTGTTCTTTGGGAAACGAAAATAGATTTCCCGATTCGCGGTTATTTAATATTCTTTTTCCCAGGTCACGACTAATGAAAATCCTTGATCACGACGGTCGGCTAATATTCCATTCCTAGTTCACGAACGATTATTTGCCTCATTCCCAGTTCACGGTGAAATGAAAACCCCATTCCCGAGGAACGGAAATACCCCTTGCCCCACCCCCTTATGCATGGGCCTGTATAGTTTCGTGATTATGAGCAGAACACATGGGTTTGTTTTCCTCTTTGACGTCATTGCCGGTGATGCGACATCACCCGAGAGTCTAATGGTACTTGGATCGGTGGTTCACGCCCTGCTGTAGCCATGTCTGTGTGGCTGCAGAATAAAGATCCCATGTCCTTCTTCGCAAAGAATAGGATGTTACCCCCGGGGACATGGCTCCACTCTCCCTTTATTCTCCCATTGACACGATATGACCAAAAGTGATTAAAGCATCCTGAATGTACAACCAACAATACCTAATGTGTGCATGCTGCATATAACTTTTGCCTTGTGGAATATTCCAAAACTCGGTCCCTGGCCGAAAAAACAAGGTACCGTTATGATTGTGAAACATGACCGGGCAATGCCGCCACCTGGCGAATGTCATTAAATCATAACGTTTCAGTGCCATTTATTGGGTCATAATGCCACTTGTGATTTTTATATGGAATGTTAATAGGACAGCCCTCCCCGCCCCCCCCCCCCCGCCCCGGCCTCCCACCCACTAAACAACGAGGCGCGTCCGAGACCATATCGCCCAAGGCACTGACAAGACTACGACAATTGTAATACTAATAATAACAATATTATATATATTAACAATATTATATATATTAACAATATTATATATATATATTAACAATATTAACAATATTGTACATATATTAATAATATTATATATATATTAACAATATTATATATATATTAACAATATTATATATATATTAACCATACATTCATTAATAATAATGAAAAAGTTACAATATTTGATTAAGCAAAATAATGCTAGTTGCAAGAATACAACTAGTAGCAGACATAATACTAGTAATACCAAAACCCTGTATACCTCTCTAGTGTGCCCCCTCCCTATGCCCCCGCACCCCGCCAGCCTACAGCCCCCTACCCCCAACACATAAGCATCGTCTTGAGTGAGCGACCACCCGAATGGTCTGGTGGGTAGCGTTTTGTCGAGTGAATCCTGCCTGGTCAGCCATCGTACCAGAGTTCGGGGGTTCGCGCCCCGACTGTATATCCGAATGTCTATGTTCGCGCAGGGTAAAGAGCCGATATCCTCCCTCGACAAGGGTATGGGGTCGAGTCCTAGGGACATGGCTCCGCTCTACCTGGCTGATCCCCCTTTAATGTAAATCAACGCGATATCAGCTTCAGAGGTTAAAGCGTCTTCTTTTGTCAAACCAACCAAACCAAGCGATGCTTCCGGCTAGATATGCTATTCTAATAAGTCCTCTCCCCGTACTGACCCCTCCCCCACCCCTTACTCAACCATATTCCTCCCCCTTCCTACACCCTCTCACTGCCCCCTTCCCCCACCCACGTCCATTCCCTCAGTTCACGGATGACCTCTGACCCAGATCCGGCCCTCACAGGAAGCAGGCCCGACGGGCATGTCACCTTCGGTGTACCCCCCCCCCCCTGTCTTCACCCCAGCTGGACCAGTCTCTTCTCTTGTCCCCCCCCCCCCCCCCTCCACACACACATACCATCAGATTGCCCCCCTTCTTCCCCATGTCGCTCCTCCATGCTGCAGTGCTGGGGGGTGGGGCGACCTGAACAATCCCCCGTCAACAGGGGGCGGACATGCACAAGAGATAAAAAACTCACAACCTGATCTTACCCTGAAAACAACATATCATCTGTTAAAAAAAAACAGGTTGTTATTGTTATCTGAACGGTGAGAAAGACTGTTAGACGGGTGTTCTCCAGGTTTAGATCCTCGTTTTGGCCTCAAGCGGATAATGAACCTCTTTGCTATCAGCGTAATGATCTTATGGCGAAACACGCCCACTTAATTCCGCACCCCCCCCCCCCGCGCCCCTCCCCCCACACAGACACAACGAGACGCACAGAGCATTAGAGACCGACAGGGAGCCATTCATATAGCTGTCCCTGTTCGTTCATATAATATATGACTATCAGTACAAAGGATGTATTGTGTTTATAGTAAGTAGTAGGTCTCTTACTTGGCTTGTATGACTGTGTGCAAAAGAGGCCTAAGACACCAATTCAACGTAGGGTAATTATTATATAGGATGAACCTGTTAGTTTCGCACGGTGTCGCCTGTCAGCGCCCCCCCCCCCCCCCCACCCCCGCCTCTGATTACGTTATGTGGCATGAGAACAGACCCCAGTCAGTTTCCGCCGAGGCCCCAAGAATCCAGCCCTTTGCCTTCGTTCGACAAACCCAGTTTACTTATAAATACAGACAATTCCATGTCAGACTTTCGACGTGCTAAATTCACGCTAAAATGAAGGTTAAACAATCATCTTTAACAAAACTATACCAAGTGTATCAGATGTAGTGATAAACATGGCAAACACCATGATTAGTGTGTGATGACTCGCGGTACAGAGGAAGTATCCTATTTATTAGTATTTATTAGTATTTAATTTAATTAATAATAATGTTACCCTGAGCGCAGAAAACGGAACGCCATTACATAACACATGTCTCATATAGTTAGATCGAGCAATGTGTCAAGCTGATTTTAATCTGAAATTTATTATTCAGAGAGAAAATTGCTGTATGAATAAATTGACGGTCGCAACTAGCTGCAACAAAGTGTCACGACGCCCTCAGTTGTAACACCACGTCATTTTTTTCACACCTGGAGCGCTGCACTGTGATCAGTCCGTTCGTGATTTGTAGCTCAGTGCTTCCCCAAGTGTCAACATTTAATCTCCATTTTAGTGCCAAATAACTGTTTAATCCTTATTTAATCCGCCCGATGAGTTTTAGACGTTACCTCGTTCGTCATTATACATGCGACAGAGGCATCGGTTACTTACTTAACGATTGGCAGGTTTGGATTTCACGCCGCCGTCCCCGCGTCTTCGCATCGGCGATGTCTAAGTACAGAGGGAAATAAAGAAATCCGAGAAGTTGTTTTTGGTGTTTGTCTTAGCGCCGCTGGAAGTCTATGGTGCTGAGGCCGCTAGGGTCGGCCGGAGGGTGAGTGTGTGGAAGAGGGAGGGGGGGGTGAGGGTGGAGGGAAAGGAGCGAGGGGGTGAGTAGGAGGCCGGTGACGGCGGCGAGATCAGGTGTCAGTAATGACAGTGGACAGTGCAATCAGAGCACCTTGCCGCGTCATGCGTCAGTAATGACGCCAGACAGTGCAATCAACCCTCACACCTTGCATGGCGTCTCCCGGCTTTCCCTATCCCCATGGCACCCGCCCCCCCCCGTCCCCAAACCGTCTTCAGTCGCCTCCCCCAGTCCCTCCCCCCACTTCCCCGTCCGATCACCTCACTGCTCCACAATGCAGTCTTCCCAGCAATAACCCTCCTCCCCGCCCTCCCCCTACCCCGTTCGATTACCTCATGCTCAAGTCACTTCTCCCCAGGGTCTCCCTAGCCATGACCCCCCCCCCCCTCTCCCCCCCCCCTTCACCCAGCTAGCCAGGACTCGGCAGAACTAATATCCCAGACCCCGGGTCCAGCCAATGGCAATAAAAATGCTAATGAAGGGGCTTCCGGATGGCTGATTTTCGAAAGGGCGATCCGGAAAGGAAGGTGCGTAAACAGGCCGGCAGGAGGCAGCCGGGGCGGCAGGGGGGCCAGGACGCCCTTGTGCGTCTGACGGTTGGTTCGAAGACTGACTTCAGTCGGTCACCAGTGGGACTTGAGTGTGGGAGGGGTGTGTGCTAGGGCGAGAGGTAGTGTAGGGGTTGGAAGTGGGGGAGGGGGTGGATTGGGGGATTGTAACGGATGTGAAGCTTAATTTTGGTGACGTCCGCAGCAGGTCCCAACGCAAGCTCCGCAGTAAATTATATGCATGAAGCGACTGGTCGATTACTAGGACGGCACCCCAATTATGTAACAAGTGTAATCTATACGGGAGAGATGACACAACGGCGGGGGGGGGGCATGCAAGGGGGGGGGGAACTGTAATGAGAAGATACAGGGGGTGGGGCTGTTATGAAAAGGCTTGTATGGGGCACTACGGTATGAGACTTAAAGGAGGGGAGAGGGGGAGAAGTAGAGGAGGGAAGCTTACAAATCTCGGCCACCTCCTGCCATGCTGAGACCGACTAAAGGAGTCGAGGGTGGGGGGAGGGAGGAGGGACTAGGGAGGGTGGCAGGGGTGGGGTGGTGGGTGGGGAGGGGGGTGGCAGGGTGGCAGGGTTTTTTAAGCCGACTTGTCGAAATGGGAAGTGACGAAGCGTGGGGCCGACCTGCAGAGAGATATGGCACACCATTTGCACATTAATATGGGTCCACGATGGCAGCAGGTGATAGCGGCACAAGCTGCGCGGGGGGTCCCCTCACCCACACCACCATACCCCTACACCCCCCCCCCACCCCTCTCCCCATTACCCCACATTTCAGTTGAACATTATCTGTATTACATCGCTATTGGGGCGTGAACTTGGAACCCTTTAACAGCCTCCCCGGCATATAACACATCTCAACTTTTTGGTGGAGAATCTTTTTTGACCGGGATCTGTGTTGTCCTTTTCTTTTGCATTTGCCGTCAACTTTTTTCCCTCTACACTACGCAAGTGCTGCATTTGATGAGAGTTAAAGTGACGCATGATGTTTTTGTCTGATAACGCCACCGCGAGAGACGATATCCGCAGTCCTGGCGCTAATAGTTGTCATAACTCCAATGAATATTAAGGACATGAATTCATTCACTCGTCTTGATATTAAACACGCGACACGAGGACGACCACTTGCCCTAATGCACCACACGATTATCTGTCCCGAACACACTAATGGTGGTTAGCTCTCCGCTCCGAATGGTCTGGTGGTTACCTCTTCGCCCCGAATGGTCTGGGGGTTAGTTCTTCACTCAGAATAATCTGGTTAGCTGTTCAGTTTAAATGGTCTAGTGGCTAGCTCTCCGCTCTGAATGGTCGGCTGGTTAACTCGCCACTCCGAATGGTCTGGTGGTTAGCTCTTCACTTCAAATGGTCTAGTGCTTAGCTCTCAACTTCTAATGATCTGGGGGTTAGCTCCTCACTCCGAATAATCTGGTGGTTAGCTCTCCGCTCTGAATGGTCTGGTGGTTAGCTATCCGCTCAAAATGGTCTGATGGTTAGCTCTTCGCTCAAAATGGTCTGGTGGTTAGCTCCAGTTCAAATGGTCTTGTGGTTAGCTCTCCGCTCAAAATGGTCTGGTGGTTAGCTCTTCGCTCCGAATGGTCTGGTGGTTAGCTCTTCAGTTCAAATGGTCTAGTGGTTAGATCTCCGCTCAAAATGGTCTGGTGGTTAGCTCTCCGCTCCGAATGGTCTGGTGGTTAGCTCTTCGCTCCGAATAGTCTGGTGGTTAGCTCTCCGCTCAAAATAATCTGGTGGTTAGCTCTCCGCTCTGAATGGTTTGGTGCTTAACTTTCCGCTCTAAATGGTCTGGTGGTTAGCTCTTCAGTTCAAATGGTCTGGTGGTTAGCTCTCCGCTTAAAATGGTCTGGTGGTTAGCTTTCCGCTCAAAATGGTCTAGTGGTTAGCTCTCTGCTCTGAATGGTCTGGTGGTTAGCTTTCCACTCCGAATGTTCGCGTGGTTATAGCTCTCGACTCAGAATAATCTGATGGTTAGCTCCCCACTCTGGACACTCGGATGATCTGGTGGTTAGTCATTAGTCATTAGTCACCTCCAGCGTCGGGTGTTTAGCGTCTGTACCCAATATTTCTTTCCAGACCCGCCCTAGTGCCGGAGTTGGCGCCCCCTTGTTCCCACGTCTATATGAATGTCTAATTCTTCCAAATGATAATATTTTCTCCTTGACTATAGTTTCATTCAGGTTTAATTATGTACCTTCTTAACCTATACGGCTATTGTGTCTAGGAACTCAATTCTCTTCCGCCATTCGCCTTTCTGACCAACAGGTGCTTTGCGCACTTGACTGCGTTTCTGATCACCTCATCCACCTGGTCTCTTCAAATTTCAAAATCGTTCACACCTGGCTGGTTTTCCTTCTAAAGCCAATGGAATTCAGTGACGGGCGGTCAACTTCTTAACGAAAAATACCTGCCCCCCCCCCCCCCTCCCACCATCCATTATAACTATCTTTGTGATTTATGACCCTGGAAATTCGTCACAGCTTTCACTTAATGGTTGGTGCCTGTTCTGTGTCCAGGGTGTTATTTGTAACTAACTCAATCAACTGACTGCTGTCTGGGGTGTTTTTTTTTTCAATTTGAGCTTCACAATGGTATGTCGGTATGTAGGTATGTCACAGTCAAACCACGTTGTCCGCCCTCTCTGCCATCTAGATATGAACATCAAATTCTGACCATCAGAGCATACAATCAAGGGGGTTTTGCGGGTCCATGTTTTATGTTAGAGTCCGCAAAATGGATTATTGTAGTAAAGGGTAGGTGTGGGTAATACGTGAGCTATGCTGGGACAGTGAACCCGTACCCCACACCCCCCTCTCCTCTTACCATATCCCATGCACCTCGCAATAGAATGGAATTGTCTTTCTATTGGTCAATGTGACAGCATGCTCAGCATGAGATTGCTTAAAACATCACTGCACTAGTAGGTTTGTTGGTGCAGGTGACTGCTGGAAATCCTCATTTTAGCGTCGGAGCCATCCCTGATATAGTGATGCCGATCAAAAGGGTCATCCGGGGTTCGTATGCTTAATCTGGACCGTCTTTCATCCGTTCATCCTCTATCGTCCCAGGAGGATTCTTGCGCGTTTGTACACACAAGCTGCATAAAACAGCCATATCTACCTATCTACCTATAGATACCTATAGGGGCCGGCGCGACAGCTCAGTGGGCTAGAGCGCTCGCATTGAGTGCTCTGGTCACCTGGGGGCCTAACGGCACGTTGATCGGTGGTTCGAGCCCCGCTGTTGCCATGTCTGTGTGGTCGCAGGATAAAGATCTCATGTCTTTCTTCGTAAAGAGTAGGGGGTTACCCCCGGGGACATGGCTCCACTCTCCCTTCCTTCTCCCATTGACGCGATATGACCAAAAAGTGGTTAAAGCGTCCTGAATAACCAACGTCCCAGGTGGATTCTTGCGCGTTTTTACACACAAGCAGCATAAAACAGCCATATCTACCTATCTACCTATCTAACTATCTTTTTAGCGAAACCCGCTCATCTCGATTTTGTGATCATTTTGTGATCTGTTTCTTGCGTTTCGCAGACACACGCGCTTTGAGAATTTTATGTGTCACCCTGCCGGGCTTTTTGAGCGATCTGCAGCGGTATCTGCGCACCATGCATGAGTTGAGCCCGTTCAAAATCTAGCTATACGACTAGGACGTGGCATGGGGGGCGTATCAGAATACAGAATTGCCTAATTGCTGAGGAGGGCGTGTAGCATGCCGAGACACGCCCCGCCCCCCCTGCTACCCCACCCCTCACACCCACACCTCCCTGTATATAAATCTCAAAAATCTCTCCCTCTGTCGCTCTCGGTCTCACTCTGTGTCTCTATCTCTTAGATCTTACTATATATCTGTCTCCCTCTCTCTAACTTTTACATAAGGCAGCACCCAACCCCCACGCCCACACCTCAGATTAATCTATAGTATTATGATATTGTTCTATCTCCCCGGGGGATGCATTAGGACATGGCTACCAAAATCCCAAAAGGCACCCTTTGTGTTACGTGTATGACTGGCATGAGCGGAAACAAATGAGGCAAGTGTAAATGGTTTGTTGATTGGCATCTGGCGATTTATAAATGAGGTGGGAGGGAACGAAAGGGGATGTGGGAGAGTGGCGGGGAGGGGCGAACGACTGGGCGGGGGGGGGAGGAGGGAGAGTGGTACCGGGTTTTTGATTTCACGAGTTGGTAGGGAACTGGGGATGGGGCGGGGCTGCATGGGTCCCGGGGTGGAGTGGGGCGTTGGAGATGAGCGTGGATTGCTTTCCCCAATTGTTAAACGTCGAGAAGACATTTGACAAGGCCAGTCACTATGTGATATTAAAGTCCCCCCACAGTTCAAGTAGACCCGACTAGCATCCTTATCGCATGACACGCTTTGTATGTATCTATATGCCACGAGTCAGACGCGAGCGCATCTCTTACGTCACAGTCTCAGAATGAGGAAAGGGGGTAGGGCGGGGCGGGGCGGGGCGAAGCGGGGCGGCGCGCCGCAGTGCGGGGCGGCGCATCTCCCAACCGAGCAATAAAAGTTTCTTCGGGCTGAAATGGCATCGCCAAACCCCACACGTGCTGACTGGCAATGCCACGCGCAGATAGACAATAGCGCTGCTGACATGTTTATGAAAGGCTGAATGCAAACATTTAGCACTGGAGAGTATGGAGATAGGACTAAATAAACGGGGCCCCAGGGGTTTGTTTGTTGAATCGGCGAGTTCCCAAGAAGTGAAGTGAAGCACCATTCACAGGCTCTATGACCAGGCCTACTATTTACAACCAATGTGTCACATATATACATATATATATGTGGCGCCAGGTGCTTATGTGTGTAATACAAGCGTACTTATCCTTGAATAACAAAGGAGTACATTCTCTGACATGTCCTGGACAGTGGACAATGGCTCCTTATGATATATACTATAGATATATGAGACAAATGTAATAAACGACAGGCTCAGTACGTCATTTGTGTGCGCTTGACCAGTGCGTTTATCATTGGCCTAAGCTTACACGTCTGTACGTGTATTAAGTCTATGGGTTGGCAAGTACGATGCCCGGCAGATCATCGGGTCATGGGTTCGCGCCCTGGCACCGGTATTGTTATCTAAGGCATGTTTCAACCAACCCCATTGCAATGTCACTGGAGGCTTAGTGGCCAAGCATCTATTTCATGTGCACAAAATTGGCGCAAAACACCCAACACTTTCTTCCACTCTCGATACCTGCTTTGTTGTTGCATTTTATACGAGAAATCCTCAGGTTATGTCAGTTACTACACGTCATCAACCGTGTGACTGTGAAGATATCCATTCAATGACTTCATATAGGATGGCACCATGCACTTTAAATTATTGCGCCTTCAATGTGTATGTATAACACCCCCTCCCCTCCCCTCCTACACTTCCTTTTATCGTGGGCCGCACGCGCTTCGCCATGCAAGGACAAGAAAGTTCGTTGAGATTTGAATTCTCCCCCCACCCAGCCTCTCGACATCGTCGTAAGTCTTGTGGCCGGTCGGCCACTTAAACATATATGGATTACCGTTCCGGCCTATTGAGCCTCTTAAGACGAGCATGTGCATTGAAGTCCCCTACGAGACGTATAATATATATATATATGTATACATATATATATACGGCCACACGTGCCCTCCCCTTTGCTCCCTTCCTTGAAGATGTCTGATAGGTAACCCTGTCTAATCTCGCGTCCTTTACGTTCGCCCAGGTCTCGTGTGCTGAACCCTTCAGAGTTCTCGACCACTCAACCTCGACCCCAGTCTTCAGGGGTTGCGTCGCCCGGTGTATAGTGAAGGGCGAGCACACACACACGCGCGCGCGTGCCGCCCTCGCGTACCGCACGCCTTGTTTGCCCTGCCTGTTTGCCGCCTGTCCTTTGGCAATGCCCTGCTATCCTCACCCCCACCCCAGACCCACACACAACACCCAACACACAACAATCAAACCGTCACTTACCAAACCCCTATCTATATATTGACTGACTGGACTTAAAGCATACTCTTCAAATTTCCTCGTTAACCGTCGCCTCATCAGAAATGACGGAGCCAATATAACAATCCCATATTGCAGCCCGGACTCACAACGTCGCGCGCGATATATCAATCAGACGCCATCAAACGCTTTCCCGACGTCTCTCTATCTCCTCCCAAGTTGCCCATTTTTTTCATCTCGCGCGGGCGTAGCTTTGTTGTCTGTGCTTGGCTAGCCCTCCAGGCAGCTTTATTAAACCCCAGCGGGGTGATGAACTCCGGGTCATTGTCTAATATCTAGACGTTTATCTCCCCGTGGTGAGCGGTTGTACCCCCGCAGCCCAGAGTCAGGGCCCAGCCCCTGTATCAAATTCAATTGCAATTACTGCAACGGCAAAATTTTGCATATAGTGCTCTTTAAAACATTATATTTAACTGACAGATACAGAAAGTTTAAGACCAAAATACCATTGCGAAAGACAGGGTTTGAGCCAGAGTACATTTAGTCTTTTTTTCATGGTAACTTCAAATAGATTTAAAAAAACGGGTAAGTAAAACATTTAAAAAGTTGCATGATAATACATGTACACTGTTGCATGCGCTGCCACATGGAGTAGTATCTATATACAAAGTAAGACAGATAGAGAGCGGGCGAGATGAGAGAGGGCAAGAGGAGAGAGAGAATACATGGAAGAAAGAGACACATATAGAAGGATGAGAGAGAGAGGACGATGAGCTGCGGGCGAGGGACATAGTTTGGTAACAGTAGAAATATGGGAAAGAGTGGAAGGTATTAGAGAAGAGAGAGAAACAGAGCGGAGAGAGCGGAGAGAGCGGTGAGAGCGGAGAGAGCGGAGAGAGCGGAGATTGCGGAGAAAGAGCGGAGAGAGCGGGGAAAGAGCGGAGAGAGCGGGGAAAGAGCGGAGAGAGCGGGGCGAGAAGAGATAGCGGAGAGAGAAGAGAGCGAGAGAGACATCGAGAGGGAGAAGAGCCCAAAGGAGAGAGCGATAGAGCCTCTGTAACGATCGACATGGGGCAAACTAATTTACTTTTACTTGTACAACACATTGTTGGGTCGTTCGAGTAATCATCCGATATGACATTTCGTGTGAGATATGCTGAGTTGCAAGTGTTCATATCTTTAAGGGGTGAGTCAAGTGAGCCATCAGTGGCGTTCAGAGATAAGCCAGACACTTATAACCGAATACGATAAAGACTTCTGGCGTGGTGCAGATAGTCTCTTCGGCGGTTAGTGATTTATGTTTATCCCTTACAGTATAAAGTCATGAACGCGGCTAGTTTTCATCTCTGTATGCACTTTAGCACGTGCATTGCTCCAGGAGCTAAAACACGCTTAAAGAATTAGCAAATACTGAAATACTCGCCGCTATCGTGAGCTACCCTCGATTTAACTAAGGCCATAACAAGATAAAAGTCATGTCCAGCTAAAGTCATTTAAATCCCTGCGTTGTCCACCGGGGTCACTAAAAGGAAAGCCAAGCTCTTGTTCAACAAAGCCGCGTGAACCCTTGTTTGACTTGGATGAGGCCTTTGACAGCGTTGACTGAAGTGCTGGGCAACTGTTGAACGGTTGACCCTGACGGACAAGACGACCATCCACCGGACGCAGCCGGTGTCCCAGCGTTTAAAAAACTGACCTGTTTACATAGGTCTTAGAGAGGTTCGACCCGACTACAGGGAAAGCCACGCTTCTGTCTGTGTGTGGCCTTTTTGAAGGCACGCGTCCATTCTCTTTAGCCCCAGCAGAATAACCAGCCAATTCTTGTCTTGACATGGTCGTTTTGGCAATTGAAGTCCCCGTGGATAGTTCAGGTGTTCGCCTTTTCCTGTTCGCCTTTTCAAGGCAGAAACTTCATGAGATAAATATATTTTTTACCACAAGAAACATTTTGTTCAGAAATACCAGCTGGTTTTCATTGTAAGGGAGATTCTGGATGTACATTCAGGGAATACTTCATATATAAAGGCTGTGAATTGAACCTGCGACCAAAAGACCCCTCATAACCTGTTGCTTCACATAATTACATTCCTTTCCCCGTCCCGTATGACGCAGTCATAAGATTCCAACCGCTAGTTTTGCGAATTACATTAATTTAACACCAAGTGCTTCGTCTTCTCATTTTGTTATCCACTTTTAAAACGAAAAAAAATCATGGCAATACATAAATATAATAATTTCATGCTTTTCTCACGCTCCCTCCCAGTTCCTTACACAATTGGCCGCGGGTGTGCTTATTACAACCATCTCGGGTCGCAAAGGCGGGTCGGATTTCTTCCGCCCTTCTTCTTGCCCCGTCATCCTAGTGACCTTCTCAATTAAAGCAAGCCGGAGGCAAGGTCACAAGGGGCTCATTCTCCACCCCAGACCTGTTGCCTGGCTTGCGGACGGCTTTTCCCCCGCGTGTTGCGTGTAGCAGTTACCCCCCCTAGCCCACCTCCCAACACCAGTCACCTCCGTGGACTGGCGCCCAGGGCTCCCGCCTGCCCAAGCGCGCTCGTGTTCCGGGAATAGAACAGATGCAACGCGGGGAGATAGACAGCAGACGACATCAAAGCGCACGTGTTCGCGCGCGAAATAATGGCCTCGTGAAAACTTTTTTTCCTTCTCGCACATTCCATTGCAGTTCGAGCCGTATCTGCATGGCAACGTAGTGAAACCCCCACATGTCCCGTCTCGATCCCTAACGGACTTCTAGACCCCCGTTACCATTTTTACAACTACATCTTTTTTGCCCTTTTTATGGAAACCCTATTGGGCCATACAATGGACCGGTGATGATAGGCGTTCTAACGGCGGAAAGAGGGTTGTGGTAAGAGACGGCCGAGTCACCACCACAAGAAGGGAGGGTTGGCCGGCGTGGGTGGGGCCTTTGACAAAGTTTAAAACCACGGAACAGGAGGTGTAGACTGTCATCAAGGGAAACCCCAATTTGACCCCCAGTCCGGTGGTCTTCTCCACGCCCCCTCACCCCTCCCTACCTTCTCCCTCTCCCCCTCTTCCCATGTACGCTTCACACCTGCTTCAACTGTAGAGACGTTTGTTCGTTGCTGCGACAATGTGACAGGTCTGTCATTGGAGGTGTTCTATCAAACGGCAGGTCATCAGCGCGAGAACAGAAGGGGCGGCCGGGATGTGAAAGCCATCAAACGCCCCACCAAATCATCTCGAATAGAACAGAGAGTAGTGATCACAGATATGACGGCGTAGAAAAATAGTTTAATTTAAGCTTTAAATTACAGGGTAGAGTAAAGGAAAGCTACGGATAGGTTGGACCCAGTGAAAAGTATGTCAGATATGCAGCAAAAATTAGGTAAATTTACAAAGTAGAGGCAAAGCTGAGTATTTTTTTTTAACAATAAAGTAAAAATGGGAGAAAAACATTTGACGAGTGACAGAAACGGTGAAAGATGGGGAAAGAAACAGACTGGATAGAAATATAGACTATTTCTGTCGGATTTAGAATCTTAAAAACATAATTAGAATCGCGTAGAATAATATCAAATAACGGAGGAGATATTTTGCTTTCTGCGACTTTTATGAGACACCCAATCACAATTAGCTTTCAATTCGACAGATGAGAGGACCCTCGTTTGCTTAGATGCATTTTGATTAAGAAATAAAAACATATCCCATAGCATCGCCACTGTGCAAATTCAGCCAGCTGAATAATTCACGGGAAAGCAACCCGAAAAGGACATCTTGATATGAATGGGCATTTGCAGTATGGGATTAACTCAAGCGTGTACGGCGTACCTTAAGTACCATTTGAACGTCTGAGGAGGGGAGTCATCCACCTGTGAACCGTGCCATGTGACATCAAGATCAAAGGCAACTCGTCGATGCGGCTTGGCAGGGGTTGGGGCTGTGTGGTAGGTGGGGACTCCTGGGCTCTATGCTAAGCTATGTGTGCCGACCTGGGCTTCAGTGTTAACATGGCCACCCGACCGGATAGCCGAGAGGCGGGATGAATTGAAGTCTCCACTTAATATCACGTGACCCTCCTCTTATTCTCGTATCACTTTTCGGTCTAATTTTTGAAAATATTAACGAACTTTTGGCTGCTGTCCAGCACGAGAAGCACGTGCGTTGGGCCTTATGCCACTCTTTTATATTATAAGCCGCACGCTGGTTAAGGTGAGGATGGGGTGGGGTGGGTGGGAGTATAGTGAGGGGTACTGTGATACGGGAGGGGGTGGGGAGATATCGGGGTAGAGTTTGTGCGTATGAAGCAGCCCTACACCCTAAACACCCCCGCTGACCCTATCTGATCAGTTGAGGGGTTGACTTTCATGTGTGCGTAGTCCGTCGGCCCCAATTAGAGCTGCCGTGATGTGTGGGTCGGGAGGGGTGTAAGTGAGGATGGAAGGTATGGGGGTGGCCCAGTACTTGTGACCCTAAGATGGCCATTTGGCGGCCACGTGCCATACACTTCCACTACTCCACCCCCTCCCTCCGCCTCCCCTTATCGCTCTCCCTACCCCAGCACCCGAACCCCCCCCCCCCAACCTCCCGGCCCCCCACGAACCCTAACCCTTAACACCTTCACCCCCTTTCTCCTCTAGCCCCCTATCCCCCACGATCGCCTTACCCGGCCCACGATGATTAAAGGGACACCACCGCTGGAGTCGTTAACTGAGGCACAAAACGACTGGGGCGCCCCCCAGCGGGAGAACCCTCCCCTTTTGGGCACTGCACAGTAGACACCCCTAATTTGGACCTTTCGCTCTCTCTCTCTCTATTTATATATATATACACATATATTTCTCTCTCCACTCCACTGGTTCCCTACCTGTTAACGCCGCTCGCCCTTGATCGTCAGTAACCCGTCCCTCCTTGTTATCAAATTACATTTGCTCCATGAGACACCTGTATCGAGTCTTGAAGAGAGTGACACAGGGAGAAACCGACATATTTTACGTCAGTTGATACATTGAACGACACTTTTTTATCTTTAACTTCCAGCTTTGTGTCAATAAATTAAACCAGAGATGTCATTCTTCCGACATGATATTATTGCGCTGAATATGGCTTTCCGCACGTACCGATAAAACCGGTTAAATCTATAGTAAACGTTGGCATCTACATGAATTCTAACTTAGACCGAGAAACCTCCCCGGCACCATCACATGGATTTCCATGAAACCTGCCCACATAGGTCATGATCGCCGCAGATCCGTGGGTTACGTAACGTACGCCAAAGCCCCTCATCACCCACATTCAACCTGTTGTTCTGCAATCCAAGCTGCGTACTAACTGAGCTAGCGAGACGGCCCAAATCAGGTGTGGAGAGCCGCGGGGTCCGAGTGTTTGCGCTCGACGGCAGACAACAGGTTGCTTGTTCAAACCCCGCCCGTGTCAGGGGGAACCGCCGTGGTCGAGAGGTTAGCGCGCTCGACGGTAGACCAACGGGTTGCGGGTTCAAACCCCGCCCGTGTCTGGGGGAGCCGCCATGGTCAGGTGGTAGCTCGCTCGACGGCAGACAACATGTTGCTGGTTCAAACCCCGCCCGTGTCTGGGAATCGTTTCATCATTCACAGCATTGTCTCATGAGGTTCCGTGGCCCGGATTAGCCGATGTGTGCATAGGTGGTGGCATAAAAGACGATCCACCCATCCGATAAGCCATTCAAATTCGGTTTAATATATAACACGACACCTGTGTGAGCTATGGTAGAACCAACCAGCGGAAATCTCAATCTGGTATCGAGGTTGGATGAATGGGTATTTCAATTCCCCATATGGGCTAAAGCGGGTCAAGGAACTCATGATACAATGAGATGAAAGTATGAAACGGTTTTCCGTGCACAGGTGGGGTTTGAATCCCCAACCTGTTGTTTCACGGGTCTTGAGGGAAACACGCGTTAAAGTCCCCCTTTTGTCGGCGGCCCGTGTCCTTTCATCACATTCTCCCTGGGATGGCTTGCGCCGGTTTCGCACAAAGGCGGCCTAAAACCCAAATCTACGGTGCGTGATATCCCACAGTCACACAAATCTGATCTTGTGGACAATACCTACATATACTATGGTGGCGATGACGTCATCACGGTTATATTGTACAAGTAGATATCAGGTCATGGGTTCGAACCATGGCGTTCGAATCTATTTTTTCCTTCAACCCATTATCACGGAATAAAACCTGACCATCTCACCCCCATAATCCTGCACGAATATATTAATTTGTCGATTCAACGTCACATTTTACTTGAAAATTGAAATTAAGAAAATTGATGAAACGATCGCCTCAAGATACCCACAACATCATCGTACAGCCTTCCCAGCAGTTCCGTTGTTAAGCAGGCTAGGCTCCAGCAAGCTCAACAGGTCATGGGTATGAATCCGGGTACAAGCATCTTGGGCAATTTGCATCCAGCCCCATTTCCATGTCCCGGAGAGGGTTCTCGGACAGGATTAACCTTCATGTACCCAAAAGCGATATGAAATACTTAATACTTAAAATATTAAATAATACTTGATAATATTAATATTATTTAATATTTCTTAATAACAGGTTTAGTTCTCTCAGAAACCCGTGTGTTGATTATGTATGTATGTACCATGTATGCAGAGACAGCCCGTGGTCTCGTGTCACTACCCCCCCCCCACCCACCATCACCACCACCTTCTCTCCTCCACCCCCCTCTCATTCACCCCCCCCCCTCCCCCCTCTCCTTCACCCCCCCCCCCCCCTCTATATACTTTGACTTCCTCGTGCATGACTGGCACCAGCGTGTTATAAGCCGCGTCAAACCCAAATTGAATCTATCAGCGTATCGCCTAATTGCCGGTTCTCCACATATCTGCATGTCCTTCACGCCTACCCTACACCAGCAGGGGGGCCCTGTGGTGATGGTGGGGATGGGGGGTTGGGGGTTGAGACGGCCAGGTGATGCCGCGTTATTACATCGCCTGAGTCCTCCAAGTGATGCAGCTCACCTGTCCCCAAGGGCCTTGGGGAAGCTGGCTGTAGTGCAGGCATATCCTCCTCACCCACCCACACGTTAACATTACGCAAGCCGCATCACTTAAAGGGCACTCGGCTCTTTTGAATCCATTCATAGCCACAATGGGGGTGGTCTACCCGTCCAGAGCTCCTCCTTAAGATGCGCTGTGCTGCGCTGGGCAAGAATGGCGTTCTTATGGCCAGAAACTATCTAACGATCTAACGATGTCGAAGGCCTTCTCGAAGTCCGTTCCAGGTCGGTCGGTTCGACTGGCGCGGCGTATACTAGCTACATATGAGGGTCTTTGGCGTACGTTGCATAACCCATGGATCTTTCGCCGATCATGACCTATTACGAGTCGATCTAGATAACGAAATTATAAATGCAGATAAATTTAACCGATTGTAAAGCAGTGGCCAGTTGAGTCGGGAACGCGTTCACTACAAACGCAGCGCTACAACACAACTGAGTGCGCGGTAATTGAGTTTCTTGCGTGTGGCGGCCCGAGAAAGGGAAAGCAAGTTAGAACAAGCAGCAAAATACTTTCATCTTTTAGTTTGCGTGTCTCTTGATTAAGATACGCGCAGCCCCTGTGAACCCTGATGGAACAACGTTCAGTAAGATATCGTTCAGGCGAAATCACGCAATGCCACGTGAGGTAGCAGGCGGGGTAGCGAGGGGGGGGCGACCAGCAGGAGACCAGCAATTAAGTTTGCCTCAATGTGAAGTACAATAATTTGCAAGTTTTCTGCAAAAAGTAAAATTAACATAATATAGCTTTACCAATTAATATAATCCATACCTGTTAATATGACAAATATTAACTTGTGCGTCTGTCGTCGATATTTACTTTGATAATAATACTCATCACCTCATATCGAGGTCGTGACCAGGAAAGTGTCATAGCATAAAATAGGGCCTATGAGCGCGACGGATAATTATTTAGGGCTATATTAACCTTGCATACGGTTTTGGAAGACCTCTCTCATACCATGTTTAGCATACGTCTAACGCACAATTCGAACAACAAAATATTCGTCCGTGCTGTGGAATTCAAATTTGATTCAACCAGACATATTTTGGGATATGGACATGTGTTCTGATTTTCAAACGTTGACCAAGTCGCATTACTGCAGGTTGAACTGCCATAAGCACCAGTGCCTTGTGTCAACCATTCACCTCGGGTTTCCTTGCATAAGACTAGCATTAGCTGTCATTCTCCCAGTCCCTAGAGATGTACCCTTGAAGCTCACTTGTAAGAATTCGTGTCGGATTCAAGTAGACACCGCTTGTTATTCCTGCAGCTTTGATTAGACAGTTTGTTCTGGTGAGAGCCACTCTCTGCCGCCCGACTGGCGACGTTAAAGTCCCCCAAGAGCAGTACGATATTAATGGTTAAATAACGAATGCACAGACTCTGAGGTTTCGCTTGTGCTCAACCATAACCGAGAATCGACCATAACGGAGAAGCCATTGCGGCCCATCTTTATTGTTTGAACCCACGAACATCATTGTAGTAAATGGTAGGCGTGAGTCATACGTGAGCTATTCCGACACAATCGTCCGCCCTGACATAGAAGAGTCGGTAGGTCACATGCCCAGTTAGTGCAAAGCGACGTATAATGGAGCGGATTACGAGAAAGGATCAGTGTTAGAATTTAGACATGGTATTAAAGTTGGGGCCACATATGTCACATTGCATAGCTTGGGATCTTGAAACTCTCAGTTGTCAATAAGTGAATCTCTCATGGTCTAATGCATGTGCTTGGTACGACTCATGATTCATTTGTACCAGTTGCACGTTTAACTACTTTTGCTTTTGCAATACTTTAAATATCACTGTACATTTGTACCAGTTGCACGTTTAACTACTTTTGCTTTTGCATTACTTTAAATATCACTGTACATTTGTCCTTGTGTATAATTAACACGTTTAGGTCAATGAAAACTAGTCAACAATTATATTCAAGAATCAAATCTATGTACACCCCCATGCGCCTAATAACATGAAGGAAATGTATGTTGTATCCATTCGGTCACAGTTGTCACCTTCGCAGATTGCGTTGTAGGCTACATCTGTCATTCTCCGGTGACGATAGAATGCCAAAAATGAGCGAGCGTATCCAATGCCACTGTATCCCCTTAATAACAGCAATCTAGATACAGATCTCGAACAAAATGGCGGCTACAGAGGGCACGAGTCGACCACATATTTTCCCTTTAAAGTTCTCTGGTAATGATAATCAGCACCATAGGGTTCTTCCGGCCCTTTCCTTTCACATTCATTGCTGATATTTGATACTAAACTCGCGTGGACTCACGTGACGTCAGTTTTTATGCAGGGTTTAACTGCCTGAAATTGGTCCTTTCCAGGACAATGTGGGCAAAGCACCGGAAATAACATCCACGCTATCACGCAAGACTCGTGATGTTAAGATACAAAGGGAAATGTTAAATTTGAAAAGTTATCCAATTAGATTTTCACATGGGCTTTCATGTTAGCAGTCAAATCACAGCATGCTGTATAGCGCCAAGACTCAATTAATACACGACCAACTTGTTAGACATTTCTGAACACTCCCGCGGTGTAGTGCGTAGGTGTAGTGTGTGGATCCCAATAAGCATGCGGTGCACCCGCCCCCCCCCCCCCCTCCACCTCCACCCAAATCCCTTCCCCGGCCGTGAAAGAGAGGCCGCTCTTTTATTAAATTCGCCCCTATTCAAATACACACTCGCTTCTCTCCCTTTCGTCAGCCGGTACACAGCTTGGCGTAACCGCCTCAAACCTTAATTCTGCACCCTCCTCCCACTGCGGGACCACACTGGAAACTATTCATCAAGTCCCACGTGCTTGAATTCCGAAAGCTTTCAAATGAAATGCAAAGTGTCCATGATCATCGGCCATCAGTACTAAATAAATATCTTGTCATCCATTGAACTCCATAATAATGGGAATGATATCTTATGCATAGTCAGTGGGCGTTTGACACAGTAAACCTATGGGTCAAATGTCATACAAAGTCTGCGAGACCAATAATCATTAACGCGTTGGAGTCACCACGGCACAAACTCGCAAGCCACCTGACTCCTAAACAAGCAAGAGTCACTCGCGTTGTGTGACCAGTCAACAGTCGGGTCACGTGGTGTACATGTTCTGACACCACGTTGTCCAGTTTACCTTATTGTTGCCGGGTGTCTCCGCACCATTGAGATCCACACACCTCGCACTGAGGCGTTGTTTGGCCTGGTTGCCCGCTGAAGGGTTTATTCCTTAAGCTACGCGGCCTAAAATGTTTATTACTGTGACTTTAACAACAATGCTGCGATAGATGAAATCTTTATTACACTGAATTTAACGACAATGCTGCTTTACGTGAGTTCTGTATTATGGTGACTTCAACTACAATGTTGCTATACATGAAATCCTGATCATCTTGACTTTATCGACGAGGCTGCTTTACGTGAAATTTATATTATGGTGACTTTAACGATAATGCTGCAATATACGAAATCCTGATTATGGTGAATTTAACGAGGACTCTGCAATAGTCAATACTTTCACCTACTTACTCATCTCGCCACTGCAACCTCACGATATGGAAGTCACATGGCCCATCCGGGATTGATTGCACTTCCTCACAATGGTGACAACAAGCATTGCAACAACATGATTATCTGAAAGCCGTGGATATAAAATGCTAATCGATAGGCGCTTTAAACTGCAAAAACGTAGTTTCTTGTTGGTAAAAGAGTCTCAGGGGATTGACATATTTATTAATGCGGTCGTCGAGATAGTCATAGTCTAAGAATTTCATTCCGTTTAGATATACATGTAATACAAATTTGTCATATTGGATATTGGTATCATATCAAATAAGATACATGAAATCGTACGACCTTATGACACATCTCTATTATATATTTCCGAATTAATATAAAACTTCTATGTATTTTTTATTTCCATGTAACCGTCGAGAATGTACGACAAAAATGAACAGAAATGAAATGAATTGAAGTTCATTTCCACCGCCGTTTCCATCCAGAATTGCCGATGACATCACCCGAATACAGCTCCTCGTGTAAGGATTTCACGCCTCAATGGTGGCTACGTGTCTCAATCAGCACCACTGTCAGCCATTGTACACCGTCATCGGGACACTATCGCCCGCGGTGCAAGTTTTCACACCACTGCACAATTACAGCCCTGATGGCTGCCCTGATGGCTGTCCTGACAGCGACCGCTTCATCAAGATTACCTAAGACCATCCCCGAAACCACCTGCGGTCCTCCACCCCGGCTCGGCCAATACCCCGAATATATATATCTACAACGCTGCGACCCGGCCTACTTGCCGACTATGAGGGTATGGGGACATAATGATTCATTCAACCGAAGGAGCAGGGCTTGGATTTTAAAACGTGGAAATTTAATAATTACGAGTTCTACCCCCCCGCGTATTTCTCACACTCAATTTGCGCGCTCAGGTGCAAATTGTGGGCGGTTATACGGCTTATTTATTTGGAACGGTGGGGGAGTGAATGGCCAGGTGAAAGTTTGCAGCGGTGATGACGTAAGAGGGAGAGAGGCGCCGAACCCAGCGTCTCCCTTCACGCGCATTGAGCGGAAAACATCGAAGGGATCTCACCCGAAATGTTGTCCTCTGCTAATGAAGTGCTGCTCAAGTTGGCACTGATGAGTTGTGTCATATACATGGCTAGAACATGCACTATGACCCCCCCCCCCCTCCCCCTACTCCTCGTGACAGCGAACCTACCTCGATGGGGAGTGAAGCAAGAAAAATTGATAACTTTCACTTGTCACAAAAACAAATTGGCTGGTCAGAGCATTGTTGCGTAGATTAATTCACTGATTCAATGATCCGATTGTATCAAATGGCATGCGTTCTCATCACTGTCAATAAGCTATGACGGTAAAAGGATCCATGAAATGTTGCCAGTACATTTATATAGCGTGAGATCATTACTTTGTCTTGGGTAAACCACGACCAGATATGCATACTGGAACTCTCGCATATAGAGATTATCCGTCGATCTACATTTCATAACTGCGTCTCGGGCAAGTTTCACCAATATTTAATGATCGCCAGAGATTTGTTTGCCCAATATAGCCTTTATGTGCGCAAATATGGCCTTCACTTGCCAATAAAAATATGTTTAACTCAACTAACATGTTCTTATTATCTTTCACATGTTAACCATCAAAATGAATATATTTTTATTAAAGCATTCAAACACTTACAGTAAATTCAAGATGTCAAGGCACATCTGTCAGCTTGGGATCTTGCTGCTTTAGCCCCCAGGCTACTTCAATCAACCATTTCGGATTATTTCCGGATACTACCTCTCGTTATTTGACTCGTTAGCAAAACCGTTGAAGACGTTTTCAAAATGGTGCATACATCTTGTTGCACCCGTTCTGTTACGATATCTGGTAGCCGACCGACCGGCGGAATCTCATGGGGTGTGGGCCTGAATAAGATGAATAGGACATTCCGTGCTTGTCCGCAGATTGCTAATCATGGTATCGAGTGAAGCGTTGAAGTCCCCCACCCCTATTATGCTTATAGTAGCCAATGCGATTGGGCGATCGCCTCGTTATGTCTTATGGCTCATCAGCCGACCGGCGTAACCCAAGGCGGAAAGACGGTGTCTTTGCTTCAATGGAGGTGCACTGGCCCTTTGGTGGGGAGATCCTAATCCCGCTGTTTCGTGTAAAGCGATGAGTAGGGTATTGTGGCGCGTGTCCATCCTACCCCCTCCCTCCCCTCCCCGCCCGGACCTTTTCTTCCCCATTGACGTGCTGGGGTGGGGGTGAGGGTGATGGTGGGAGTGATGGGAGGGTATGAGGAGGGTATGGGGAGGGTAGGGGGAGGGTAGGGGGAGGGGGAGACGGTTTCCTGTATGTTTCCTGGGCAGGTGTATGGGCACAATAGGGGTGCATGGGTGGGCGGGAGGGGGAAATAGGACCGGGGTGGAGTGGGGAGGGGGTTAGGCGGGGGTGGGTGTACGGGAGGAGGTGGGGGTGCGACGGTCGCGCGTCAGGTTCTGCATTTCGATAAACTGCCCTCATCACCCCCCCCCCTCCTCCCCCCCGCCAAACCCACCACCCCACCCTCCTCCATTCCTTGCCATCCACTTTAACCCCCACATCCCCGGGGGCAACCCCTTCCCTTGTCTCGTCCTTCGTTCCCCCACACGCCATTGCAATAATATATGGTGTAGTGGCCTGGGTTGGTTCCCGCAGCAGGGGTAGAGTGCTGGGTGGAGCCGCGGCCCTTGAAAGTCGGGTGAAGGCACAAAGACATCAGAGAGGATGAGCGGGGCAAGGGTGCCGCTGCCGGGCCGGAAGCTCTTACCTCGTCCAGCAGCCAGGGTTACGCCGCTCGCGACACTTGCGTTTTGTCCCCCTACCCCCGGGGTCATAATCCTCCCCCCCCCCCCCCCCCGCACACCCCACCCTCTCTTGCTCCTCCCTATGCCAATCAACCAGCCAGCCCACCCACACCCCGCCCCACCACAACATCCCTTCTAGCATACCATACCCCCCAACCCAACCCCATCCCCTCCGGCCGCCTCCCACATTGCGAAACATCGGAAGCCAGTGACGGTTGGTCAGCCATCCCTCTTTGGACAATTAGCGCCAGGGACACAATCAGAAGACTTGATGGTAGAAGAGATCATGCAAGGCTGGAGTTTTGAAAATGTGGCGACAGATGTGTAGACTGCTGAACCTGGCGACTTGTCGTGAAGTGTTCGTGATCGGAAAGAGGTTATTGTTCTAGCCGCCCATCAAAGTGCGAATTGCCTGCTGTTGTCCGACCTCCCATGCAGGGGTTGTGTTACTTATAACGGCCATTTAAGGCCATCATCATCATCATTTTCATCATCCCCCAATACATCATAAATTCACGTACTTCCTGCTAGGCACCCTCAAGCGATTTGCGGATCATCATCTAGACTTGACTTCCGTCTTCATCAACATTGTCAACATTGGCATTTTTCCACCCTATCATAAACCTCATCCAACTTAACATTGATTATAATACGCAGTTTGGGATTAATTTGATAGTCACTTGTATTAATCAATCGAACCGCTGCGTTTTCTTCAAAGAATCCTTAAAATAAGCCACAACCCACTTCATTTCTCCTCAAGCCGAACTTCCTGTTAAGGTGATATAGTCTTCAGATTCAAGATGGTGTCCAAAACCTTCGTTTTTTGTTGTATAAGTCCTCCGAAATTCTAAATCTCTGCTCTCCCTCGGAGTCACATTGCCCTTTAGTCCCTCCTCATGAATACTTAGCCCCTTTAAAAGCCTTTCATACGGAACATAGATGCGGGTAGTTTTCCTGTAGGCAGTGGTCAGTAGTCGCACGAGTCAAACGCACATACCGCGCAGCTCTATTCGAACGCACTATTGAGGTCTATGAAACGTCCGAGGGATGGAGGGGCTCCTTCGTGTTTGATCAACAAACGGTTTTTTATTACAGCCGGAACTTCAGTTTACCTTTCTCGGCTTAACAGTGGATAAACTTCCACATCATTTTGCCCCTCCCCCACACCCCTCCGCCCCCATAAAAACCATACAGTTGGGCCCCAGGGTATGTGTGCAAGAAGGGTTATGCAGGAGGGGGTGAGGGGGGTGCGTGTGTTGTGAGAGACTCGTTTAATAGCATGCATATGTAGACAGTAGGTAGCGTTTGAGGGTTGAGATAACAAGCCGGCCTCTTGGCATGACCTTCGCGTCGACAGGTTACTTTAAGTCCCCCTTTCGAAATCAAACTCTCCCCCTTTGTTGGCACGTGCCAAAACCGTCGCCAAGCAAACGCCAAAAGGCGACATTCCTAAATAGTGCAGCCAATGCACTTGTCTTATATCTTATGTAAATCTGGCTCATGTATATTGACAAACTGTGCCCTGCCCCTTACCATAAAGACAGCACTGAATGAGGTAATAAACGCCCCTCTTCCCAAACTGTGGGTGGTCATTTACCGAGTAGCGTAGCTATTTCCAGAAGACCACTGCTCTTTCTCTAGTGAGCAAGAACTCATAAAATCAACTTCGAAATCGGCTATTTCGCTCCCTGATAAAATCGCAAACTTTGAAGGTGAGGCATAAAATGCTAATATGTCAATGGTGACTGTCTCGGCGTGAGTCTGGCTGAACGCCATTAATACATTAAGCAGACCGCGGTAAGACGAGATTCCCATTTTATACTTATATGAGGGACGTGATTTCGCGAGTCTTACAGGTAACACCGGCGCGAAAAATACTGCAGAAAGTGAAATTAGTGCTTAATGGTGGCGCCAAATGCGATTATTTCAAACTTCAAAGGCGGCCACCTGTGGAAAGCGTGTGGCATGCGTATTAGCCGCGCCCCAGGGGCTTCTTGGGGTCAAAGTGAAATTACAATATACCACTTTCAAATAGCGTGACCGATCGCGCTTAAACTGTCGTCAGCTTGCCGCATCGGTCCCCCGAAGTTCGGTATTTGCTTTCCAAACGATGGTAAGGTGGCTGGGGTTGGGAATTGGTGGTGCACTCGACCGCGGATAAAAATATTTCCAGTAAACATTTTTGCTCGGTCAGCTTTTTCTATCATACACCATTCACTTAATTATATCTTATTCACAAGGACACGTGCACGAAAGGCAAAATCCAGCCATTCGTATATAAGGTCCAAGAGCGAAATCTCACCAATTCACAATTAAATCTATTATAAATAAGGGCCTAAGTAAACAATTGTGTTCGTATGGACCTGAGGGAATAAGTGACCCGTCGTCTTAATTGATAAAGCCCACATAGCAGTCACTTCAATTGTGCCGGCTCGACAGCCTCACCGGCCAATCACCACGGAAGACAAAGCAGGAATTAAGCAAGCGTGAAGCGTAATTGGGCCAATGCAGACAGCTATCCTGTGAGACAATTTAAGTGGGGGAATTTCATCCACCTGAATGCACCTACCTGACGTGTTATATCCACCTGTGTGCGGGTCGCCAAACGCACACTCGAGAAAAATTACCAATGTTCTAACAGTTGTAACCTTTGCACCCTTAGCTTTCAACGCCGACCACCGCAGCCGGCTGGTTTCCCCCGTCGCGGAACCCGGTTATTGAAATCCCCTACCATTATCACTGCACACACCGTTCTATTCTCCACGGGGGACATCTAAAAGCACATAATGCTATGTGACAATAGACCAGACGTAAAGCTACACAAGCGACCTTACAGTGATGGAATTAACCCACATTCCGAGGTGGTGTGTCTGTGTTGGAGGGTGGTGGGGGGGGAGGGGAGGGGTAAACGGAGTGAGCAGGCAACAAAAAGCAGGTGGTTTGGGGATCCGATGGAACGCAATGTTTTTCTTACATTCGAATATCTCTCGGGGGATATCACAAAAACAGGAGGGCCAAAGCAAACCTCAGTGTATGGAACAGTAGTATTAAGCCGATGTGTTTTTCTTCTTATTCTTTCCCAGGGGACACTGAACAGGTGAAGATGTGAAAGCTGTGGGTGCGAGCGGCTGTTCCTAGAATAGAAGACAGCCGCGACAGGTGAGGCGCTGCTCACCTAATCACAACAACGACCGGGTGATAGGGTCAATTGATGCTTGACGAGGGCAGGGCGGTGTCGAGGGGGGTGTGAAGGAGGTTGGTGTGTATCATCTAGGGTAGCTTGCTATTGCCGCCAATCTTCCTAGAACGTGGGTCCTGGATTGCTAGTCCGAGTATGCCTGCTATCAGCTAATGTACTTATATTTTTACATGTGAATACATCTTACAACTGCAATATATATATATATATATAGTGGTGCACAGGTGTAAAGCAGCCTGGCGTTCACGTCATTGTTGAAAAATATTGTCCCCCCCCCCCCACCCCACCGCGCCGGTCCCTCTCGCTCTCTCCCACTTCTCTTTAATCCCCATCGCCTCCATCTCCTCCTTCCAGCATTTTCATTATGGATATGTTACAAACAACTTTAATAGACGAAGGAACAATGCATCAGATCAGAAAGTCACGCATGGATTCGAAGTAAAAGACAATAAGGAGAATACACCTGATAAACGGGCAAACCTATTATTATTATTATTATTATCTATTATTAATTATTAACACGCATTACCTGCACCAGAATGGCCCCATAATCACAGTGTTGTTCGAATGAAACAGGACTTTTTGACGCCGGGGGGGGGGTGGGGGCACCGACTAAGTAGCGCTATCGCCTGATCTTATCGATTTGCATATCAGACTCGCTCGACTTCAACCATATAGTTTCTTCTGGTTTTGTCTTACGCAGGCATGGCTCACCATCTTTCGGGTTCCAACCTATCTGCCCGTTGCAGTTGTCTATGTTTGTGCATGATACAGAGCCCATGCATTTCTTCGCAACGAGTACGCGGTAACTCCCGGGAACCCCCACCCCGACCAACACCCCGCCCCCACCAGTTACCGCTAAGAAAGTGCCAGGAAGGGAATTCGAACGGAAAACCGAGCCATGACGAAGTCTATAACGCGCCCTGAACTGGACTATATATATTCTATTTATCAATCGGGTCGTCTGGCAATAAATGAAGCCCATAGACCCAATCGTTGCCTTATATTACTAGAAATGCCTTTACTCTATGTGTAATTACACACGTGTCATGCATGTGGTAAGGTCTATATTTATATCGGACTGACAGTGTGTGTGTGAACCACACGAACACCAGTCTTAAGTGGCAGCATCTATATCGGCCCATTAAAGGCTGGAGCACCACGTCGTTCACTGTTTGTTACGGCCCGGCCATGACAAGCCGGAGTGTGTCAGCATGCTATACACACGCCTCACCCGAAATGCACCGCGATCCGTAACCACGTGGCTTTGGCAACTCAGAAAGGACGCCGTATCCGCTCCACGCTTATTATCTACACTGCGGCGAGTTGTCTTTCACACCTATAACTCAGCTGTGGTAATTAGTTTACAGTTACTTGCCGATATGTCGATGTCGCATAATGCTCCGTGTCCATGTGGCTGCCTCGCGATGAAATATTAACGCCTTAAATGTATTGTGCGCGTAATGTCCCCTGAGCATTAGTTGCCTTTAAGTATCATTAGTAAATAGGTCGACAGACCCCAGCGCCGTAACACTGTGACCACGTAAAGGAGGCGTTGGTTTACTCACTTATTGACATAGAGGCAGCCCTCTCATGCCATCTGTGCTGCCATCTAGCGGTTGCGGAGTGATGAGTCTTTATGTCCTTATGTTGTCATGCCTGATACCTAATTATACGCTTATTTGGTGGGCTGTTGTAACGACGCACTAATGGGTAGGACGGGAAGTTTAACATTACGAGATGTCGCCGAGATTTGGGCGCTGAGTTGTTAACGCCGAGAGACCAAATGGGTCATGTGACGTCACCGAGTGTGCGTGTGTGTCGTACAGTTTGGTGGGCAACACGCCGATTTTCCGACCAACAGAGCCCGGGGTTCTATCCGAGTTCTATCTTGTTTCTATCCGGTTCTACACGAGTTCTATCTTGGTTCTCTCCGGGCTCCACGCGCGGTCACCTCAGGATCCGCCTCTGGTGGTGCTTCGCATGGCATTGCCCCAAGAACTTCTGTATTCTCGGTTTGCTCATGAATTCCTAATTCAGCCATCGTGCACTCTTTCTTGCGCAAGTTACACTTGCTGTCAAGTCCCCGGCAACTTGACAACATAGGACCAGCTCTCCTGTTTTCTACACAACATTTCGCAGAAATTAGTGGTGTAAATATCGCGCTTTTCCAGCAGAATACACTAAGGGCGGTTCCGGAAGGGGGGGTGGGCGTGGGTATTGAGGCCACAATGGTATTCCGTACGCTAAGGACAAACACAGGTCAAGTCGATCCATCGTTGTACGTGTATCATGTACATTACGCTTGTGTATGAACTGGAACTGCAAAGGCCAATTCCAGCAGTGTTTCTCAAAGAGTATGTGATCTGTATATATATATATATATATATATATGTGTATGTATACCGCGTCCAGTCATGATTTATCCTATCAAATGATAAAATATATATCGTTAGAAATAAACATATATTGTTAAAAATAAATATCTACTGTTAGAAATAAATATCTATCGTTAGAAATAAATATCTATTGTTAGAAATAAATATCTATTGTTAGAAATAAATATCTATTGTTAGAAATAAATATCTATTGTTAGAAATAAATATCTGTTGTTAGAAATAAACATCTATTGTAAGAAATAAATATTCATTGAAAAATATTTGTTTTGTTTTACAGGATCCCATGATCTTACCAAACATTTGCATGCGAAATACAAAGCAGGCTATTTACAATGACAACCCTGGCCTAGATTGGGTCCACATCATATATCATCCACATGAATCATCGCAAATGAACGCGTCTTGGCCGAGTCTATCTTAAGCTCTATTGTTCTACAAATACAACAGTCTCTGAACTTCGTTAAGTCGTATATAACCATAGTTGAAGAAGGATCTTGTTTTGTATCCGTCATTACGGACGTTCTCTGGCTTCAACATTGCTTATGGTGCACATAGTCTAATCACCTGTAATTTCATAAGCCCAAGGCCTACACTACACCTTGTGTTAGATGACCTTTCAATAACAAAAAACGGTCACCACCAGTATGATCATTATTTGGAAAGCAAAGTCTCTCCAACTATCAGTGGTATTAAGAAACGCCGAGAAAGGACCTTCTCATGCAATATTATAACTTTTGCGCGTCGTCTATCATTAGCTATAATGGTCTATTGTAATTTAGTCTAACCGACTTTACACTAACGCGATTGAGCATAAGGGTAGTGTAATGGGTAACCTGCAATTACGTATTACTCATACGAACCGGGGCTCGGCCTTGAATGGAAGTCTAAATCAGGTCAGTGATTACCACTTGCCACCCAGCCCAGAAAACACGTGAAACTCTTTGATGTACCAAACTAACATGGCGGACCGATGAATGAGCAGGTAGTAATTACACTGCAGTGTTATATAGGCCAAAGATTTAACCTATCGTGCAATAACACCATCACGCTGATGTTACAATATGGCGACCGAACCTGATACAGTTGACTGCAGGTTGTGAGACCCAAATTCTAGAAGACGCGACACTTGACGATTTTTCTCCGGAACTATAGTCATCATCTATGCCATTGTGTGACGTGGGTGGGTGGGTCTCAACCTATACTAGCTGCACTATAGCTATGCACAAGCCTATTCGTGGCTCTTAGTTATTTTTACATATCTTACACCTCATTAGGGGGGTTCAAACCCCTGGCCTAACACCTCCATAGGAGGTTGGTCTCTCATTAACTTTGCCGTCGCTCGTTTACTTATAATGTCAACATAATGAGCATCACAGTTGACAAACATAGTCTTGTCTTTCCACGGCTAAAGCAGTCATCCATGGACTGGTCTCAAAGGACCAGAGGCCTAGGCCCACTCAGCACGCACGCACGCACCACCACTGTCAAAGGTTTACATTGGAAGATTTGATTATCACCCACTAAAATGCTTTTCGGCTTTTCTTTGCCATGTTTTATAGCTGCGGGCTACGAACACGAGCGTAAATATAAGGTACCTGCCGGCTATTCCGGTTTTAAACAGACAATAGCGTGACGTAACAAACATTAACGCCTCTCGTGCGATGACGTAAACCCCGCGAGCCGCTTTGAAGTGGCCGACCGCCTGTCGTTTCCCTTGGCAACTTGCTCGAGCTCTGCTTGAGTAGTATTTGATAACAACAGAAATGTCTGACACACGACGTGTGGGATCATCTGGACGCTGCCACCGCACGTCATAGGCTGATCGCAGTGACGTCACACAGGAAGTAAAACAATGAGTAATGGGCGACAAAGGTCCCCGGTGCTTCCACGCCTTCCTTCATCCTCACGAGACCTCGATGAGTTGTCCTCAGCTCCCACATCTGTCAACGACAACGCATAACTGAGGACAACAAAGACAAAGAGATACCATCATGGATAATTCGTAAACTCTACGTCAGGTTGAACTTAGCATATTTATAGGCATGTAATTATAACCCCATAAACGCATGTTTGTCATGGCCTTTCAATCTTGTAGCGCCGTTGTTCATATAATAATCTCAAAGTTGGTGCTCATACTTAAATTTTGGCATTTTCCTTTTATTATGACGATAGTGTAGACTATAGGCCTAATGGGTGGCAAGCGGGAGGGGGGTCGTGTTCCCAGATCACGAAGAATAAATTGCTTTATTTCCAGGTCACGATGAATTAAAAGGAGAACTCCCAGGATACAAAGGAAGGGCAGATACATGATACTAAACTGGCAATTTTTCGATTCGCGGTCATTTAATATTAAAATTCCCTGCTCACGATTGATGAAAATCATTGATCACGACGGTCGGCTAATACCCCATTCCCGTTTCACGAAGAATTATTTGCCTCATTCCCAGTTAATGGTAAAATTTGCCAATCTCACAAAATCACGATGTACTACTGACCTTATATTTTCACAAGAGAACCCGGGGTGCACTATGGGGTGGGGGTAAGGGCAAGATGAAACAAGGCACGGGAGAAGCTGTATGGCATTGGCCTCTGCTGTCTATGTTGGACTATCACAACGGGGCCTACTTCACATCCACAATATATATTAAGGGGTCACCTTAGAAGACCCAAACTAAAAGCTGGGGGCGTATCATATCATAACACTTGGCTGACCCTGGTTATTCTCTAACTTCCATATGAATTAGCCAAAATATTGTTCTCGCGGAAGCTTTCGGCAGTCTGAAGTTTTCGGCTGTAACATACGGGTCACCATGCGTTATCTGGGCGATAATAGGCCATATTTTTCATTCCAACGTTCACACCTATATTGGTGCCAAAGAGCTCTTCGTACGAGCCTCCTTTAAACACCCCCTATCCTCTTTCTATTTGTGTAATACTATGCTAACCCTTGTATTTTACGGATGTAGGGAAAATGGATATTTGAATGAAGAGGCGCACTGATATGTCACTGGCCAGGTTGGCCGTTGCATTAATTGAGATTACGCCATCAAAATATCCGCGTTTGTTCGTTTGTAAATAGGTCACGTGACTCGTGTGATGATAACTAACAGAAACAGAACACGAAAGATATCTATTCATTTCTTGGCATATTTATTTCGCTCATGACAAAACAAAATACGGTGGATGAGCAACTTCATGTAATACACTGTCAATACACAACGTAATTGGCGACTAATCATTGACAGCATCTTAACAACATGAAATACAATCGTCATAAGTACAGTAGTAACTTTGATATGGCTCAGAAAGTAATTCCACTGTAACATCCTGGGCTAAATGCTAAGGCGAATAGATGTAACGGTTCATTAAAAGAGTTTCTGTTCGCCAATGACAAGTTGTTCATAAATTACACTGAAAAGACATCATTGCATAAGTTAACATAAATACACAAAACAATGTAATAAAGTAATACAATTTTTGAAATTCCCGGACAATTGCCATGAAATTAAAAGAGGAGACATGACTTATCCAAATCTCCAGTACGTGCCTGTCACAGCACATGGCGCTGTTCGCTTGATGTCATTATTAAACTACAACGAGCAATAACATTTAATTTTATATTTGAAGACAAACAAGCCAGTAATTAAAGAAATGACGGTATTCATAGCACCTGAAACGCACACATCCTTCCGAGGAAGAGACCAAACAGATTATGTTACCCCCGGAAATATTTCATAGTACAACTGGCGCATAAAATAGCAATATATATATTTATATATCTAATCTCTGATATATGTCATTCAGAAATAAATAGTAATGTTTGCTATGGCAGTAAGTGAAGTAAAATCGCATTTAAAAAAACAGCGCGATCATATTTGAGATCGTTGTCATGGTAATCTGACTGGAGCGGTAATCTCTCACATAGTGAGTATCGTCCATTGTCCACCGCCTATACACCATCATATACAAATCTATCAACGCGACACGTGGTAAGGTCAAACAGGTACACTATCGCTTTCTTTCTTTCAGGTAACCACGCGATTTATTAAGTAGACTCGATTTTTATTAATACTGCATTACATTCCCCGATAACGACAGTGTTGACGGAAAACCAATGGCGAAAAACACATGAGGACGAACATAAATTGTATAATACGTTTAAGAAGTTTGGCACACTAACTAACACTGCTCTCTGCAATACCGCGTTGACCATAAACATGCATCAATAAGCGAGGGATGTGGCCTCATGAACAGGGGTCAGACAGCAGTTCTCCTGGTGTTTAACCAGCAGCGACATTCGGGAGAAGGTCTTCGCGCATCCGGTGCAGCTGTACTTCTTGACCTCGGAGTGCGTCTGGAGATGCGCGCGCAGGTTGGAGCGATCGGCGAAGGACCGTCCGCAGTGTGTACACTGGAAGGGTTTCTCGCCCGTGTGAGTCCTGATATGGCCCTGGAGGAGCCAGGGTCGGGAGAAGGCCTTGCCGCACACTTGACACTTACAGGGCAGCGTGTGAGTCCGGATGTGCATCTTAAGCGCGCCCATAGACGTGTAAGTCTTGTCGCAATGCTCGCAGGAGAATTCTTTCTTCACGTGACTGGTGCAGTGGAATTCTTTATGCTTCGACAGGCCGTTAAAGGTGGAGTAACTCTTGTTACAGGCCTCGCACTGAAACCGAGGAGGCGGGGCGGGTCGGGTTTTGCCTCCGTGTTGTGACGGCGCGAAAGTCCGAGAGTCCGGGGCCGAAGCCAAGTCCAGGGGCAAGTTCTCTGAGTCAGAGTGTGATTTATCGGGGTCAGAGGATAAAGTGGAGGAAGCTGTGGAGGAGGCCGGGGAGAGGTGACACGTGTCAACGAGGGAGGTGTCACCCTTCTCCCGGATCCCCAAGCCAAGCCCAGCACCCATCCCCCCTAACCCGGCGTCCATCCTGTACCCCATCCCCACCCCCATCCCCATCCCCCGGTCCATTATGGCGGCGACATCGGCTGGGTGGTCCCCCAGCTGTCCGTGACTCTTCAGGGATTTGCGTTCGCCGAGGACGGGGAGAGGGGTGTTCTTGAGGAAAGCACGGGCGGCGCTGAGAGGGGAACAGGCCAGGGCCGTGACCTCTGACCCCTCCTCGGGGCTCCACCTGTCGACTGCCGGGTCGCGTTCCCGCTGCCGACGGTCGCCTGTTACTCGGTGTGAGGCGCCGCCGTGGACGCGACGCCGCTTGGCGCTGGGGAGTATGACGTCACTTCCGGCATCGGATGTCATTTGCGCGACCGGAGACTCGCGGTGGCCGCGCCCCGAGGCCCCGTTGGTCGCGTAAGACGCCCTCTGACGGTGGTCCTTGCCCCCGATTACCGACGCGGGGTTAAAGCCCGCCGGGTACTGTCGGCTGACGGGTCGGAACATCGGAAAACCGGAAGTAGGTATACTAGAGTTCGCGCTTCCGGGCGCCATGCCAGGCGGGTTGAACCCCGGCATAGCGGGTATCCCGCCGTGCGCCTTCATCAACTGCAAGATGTCGGCCGACAGACGGTCCTGCTGGGTCATGTGACCCAACAAGTTACCCGGATGTAGGAATGGGGGAATCGAGAATCCGGCTTCCGGGAAGGGCATCATCGGGTGGCGGTCGCCGCCCTGTCTGGACGACTTGTGGGCGGGGGGTAGGGGGTGGGTGGAGCTAGGCTGAGGTGGGAAGTTCTTAGCCGCGTTCGCGCACTGTAACAGCAGTTGGCTCTGGAGGTAAGGGTTAAACCCAGGGAAGTGCTGCATCTGCTGCTGGTGGCGACGATACTGCTGTTGTTGCTGCTGTTGTTGGTGATGATGATGTTGTTGCTGTTGTTGGAAGAAGTGCTGCCACAAGTAATTCACCATGTTGTTGTGCTCCGTCGCCGCTCCCGGTTTCACGGGCGTATCCGGGAACCCCTTAGGCAGGGCACCACCCCCGAGGGCGGCACCCCCGGGGGCACCCCCACCCAGGCCGACGAGGAGGTCCTTCTCCGGGGTGGCAGGCGGGGTGTAGGTCACGGACGGTGTGGGTCTCTTGTACCGGGCCGCAGGGGCATCCCGCTCGCGAGAGGTGGGTGGCGTGGAGGTGGCTCTTGGTGCCCCCGGGGTGGGGGTCCGCTGGGGGTCTCGGGGTCTCATGGTGGGGCTACCACCACCGGTGCCCGACTGCTGCTGCGGCTGCTGCTGCTGCCGAGCGTCACGGTGATGATGATCCACCCCGTTGTGGGTCCCCGCCCCCCGTCTAGGGGGTCCGACCGGGGGTGCCGATGACCCCCGCCGGGCGTCGACGACCGCTGCGCCCCCTTGCGGCACCACCACGACCTCCAAGGCCTCCTGTTTGACCACCCGGGGCATCTCACTCTCAATCTCCTTCGCTTTCACCAGATGGCGTTCTACTGGAAGGAACAAAAAGGAGAAACATTTAGATAAAAGGACTAATACCGACATCGCAGCACGCACGCCACAGCTCGACCCAGGGGGGGTTAATGGACAGGTGCCCTGCCCCCCGCCAGCCCCCCTCTCACCCCTGGCCCCTGCGGCTCAAAGGCTCACCTCTGCTCGATATCACCCTCCCTGAATACCTCTGTGATTTCCGACATGCCGTCTAGTCGACCCGTCACCCATAATGATCTCCTTAATAAGCACTGTTGGAGGTAATGTACACAGTCGCATATCTTACGGCCCGCCCCTCACATAGCCCCCCTGACCCCCCCCCCCCCCCCACTCCACCTTCACCCCCATCCTCTCTACTCTACTTACCCTCCACCCTCTCTGTTCAACCCTCCCCTCCACCCGCCCTCCCCCGACCCGCTATCAGGCTGCCCGACGCACGTAGAAATATAATAAATATGTATACATGAAACGAAAGATGGCGTTGGAGGGCCCTTCTCTGTGTCTTATCTCGGCAGTTCATCGCCAGCTTCGGGCCGTCAGTCGCCCTCCTCAGGAAACAATTAACATCCCAACCGTCGTGGCGTTTTGAAATGAAGACGTCCACCGAACAGGTTGGGACTGTGTTTAACGACAAGCAACAAGTATCATATACCCCCCGCCCCCCCCCCCCCCCATCTTGCCCCCCGACCCACATACACGCAACCCCTCACTATGAATGACCCCCGGGGTTGGCGCGTGCGTCGCTCGGGTGTGTATTCCGTAGTCATTCTTTTAACACTTATGTGACAACCGTCTCCCTGACCTCGCCACACTCTACCCCCCCCCCCCCCTCCGTCCTCACTATGCACGTGCACCCTCTACGCCCCCCCCCCCCACCCACTCCCCTTGTCAAACTCCGTCAACGCAGCGGAAATTGTAATATCCATCCATAGCGCACACCGCCCCCCCCCCCTCACCATTCCCCCCTCCAACCAACCATCTACCCAACCCATACTTCATTCACCCAGCGCGCACTCCCAACCTCCCACCCTACCCCCTCTTCCATGCCCCGCCACCCTCAACCCCCATACTGAACCCTCTTGTCTCTGTGGTCACAGATGGGGAAAACAAATCCCTCAGAGATCAAAAGGAAAAAATTGCATGTGGAAGACTATATTCGAGGGTGGGTGGAGAGTGACCCCTGGAAGGCAAATAACCCGCCCCCCCCCCCCCAACTCACATCCACCTCCTGTCCCTCCCATGAATAACCCCTACCCCCTCTCTAGATGACCGACAGGCGAACGCCAGCTTACTCCTCCGCCTTTTAGAGACTTTAGCTGTGTAAGGGGTGGGGGTGGGGGGGGGTGGAGCATTATTTGTCGGGAGAGGAGGAGGGGGTAAGGGATTGGGGTACGGAGAGGGGAAGGGGTAGAGGCAGGGGCGAATGAGACCCGAGCCACTTAATTAGGAGGGCTTCATTGAATCGTGTGAATGAAAATATTTGTCCCCACCAAGAGGGGTGACAAGGAAGACGGAAGTGGGGTTTAAATCCCCATTGTTCCAAGGGGCGATGTGGGGTGGGGTGTGGCCCCTCCCACACTCCATTTCCAACCGTCGACCCCCCTGTCTCCCTCCACAGCAGACGGAACCCAGGCGCCGTACCCTAGGACCCCCCCCCCCCCCAAACCCACGCACACTCACGCGCGGGGCACCCGGCCGGATTCCCAACGGCTTTAATTACTGCTTCCCTGCTTGGACTAACCAGAAGGCAGAGATCTCTCAATCAGATTATCTCCTTCTCCCTGCCCCTCCCCTTCTCCCACCCCCACCGCAACAATATCCACCTTCCCTATTCATCCTACCCCGGGGCGATATCGAGACAACCATCTATCTCCCAGCCCCTCCCCCTCCCCTTCCCGGCAACATGTGGTCGCTGAGAAAGCTGCCCCCGCCCCCTAGTCCACCTCACCCCACTCACCAACTGCGCCTTGAAGCACGCCGGTCACTCCCCCCGCTCCCCACGCCCCCGCCACCAACCCCGGCGCCATTTCAGCAACATGTGGTCGCTGGGAAATGCCTTCACACTGTGTGTCGGTATGCACCCTTCGAATCAAAGACCTCGGTGGTAATCACCCCTACCTGGCCGCCCCCCCCCCCCCTTTCCTCTCGCCCACTTCCCTCGCGTGGCCAATGTGTGGGTAAGGGCTTTGAGACACGTGGTCGGCTAGGGGCATAATCCTATCACTACATCCTTCGCCAACCCCCACCCCTCGTGGCTCCATCCACCCCGCCAATCCGAGAGCCACTGATAAACTATTATAGCATAATGTAAGTAATAGTCCCTGAGAAATCACTCTTCACTAGTTATAACTTGACAGTAATTTGCGTGTGGCTTGTTACAAAAACTCAACATACAAAGAAAAATACTTCATACAGATGTATTAAAAGTTTGAGATTGCGCTGTTGAGGCATCATCCCCGCACTAAATAACACGAGACCTCTGTCATGGAAAACGTACAGCTCGCTTATAGCATTTCCCTTATTCCCAGGCTAAACACAATTAATCGCCTAGAAAGAAGTCTTTAAGACCACGAAAGTGTTCGGAAATTAGGGGAAATAGCCGTGATGTGTACGAAAGCGCGCATGGCTTTGAACACTTTAAAGGATTGTATAATCCAGTCATCAGCTCTCAATATGTTAACGGGTGCAGCTGGAAGGGTAGATATACGTGATTGTGCGAGTTGTACGTTACATGCCAACCTAACTGACAGACATTTATTATATAAATTATTTCAAAGTACACAAAACAATGGCCTAATAATTATAATAGAATAATTCAATGAATTCAATCCACGGTCCCAAAAGAAATTTGAATAAAGCACCAAAGTTAGTTACAAGGATACAAAGCCCCTGCATCTCCTAGACAGCCTAGGTTCAAAAGAGGCAGTTTCACAGGATGTTACAAGTGGGTGTTACTCCCGCTTATCAGAGGGTCATTTACACTGCCTCTTGATCATACCGCACCGCCAACACACATAGATATATAATATATATAGTCCCAACGTTTTCACACTTCACCCCCCCACCCCCCCCCCCTCCCTCACACAGTCCGGTCACTGAGGCACAGTATGTCGCGGAACACATGCGCGCTATACAATTAGGGGGCGGAGGCGCCGCCTGTGTTGGCTTTGTAATGGTGGCCAAGGCTTGTGAGGTCTCGCTGGCTGGCTACTTCACCCGTTGTTACAGGTGCTTCACTTGGCTGGGTCGCTGGATGTATGCACGTTCATCACATATTTCAAAGACGGACGTTATGGTGTTTGCCCAGTTAATTAGCCCCGCCATTCAGCCAAGAGTTAAACAATTAACATTACCTAAATAGATAACTCTTGTATTAACGCCTGGGGAACCTTATTTCCTGGCTTCGGGTTGAAGATTCAAACAAATCATTTGTTTGTTTTCTTTATTCTTTCCTGTTCGTCTTTGTTAATGTGATATTGTCTCCTTTCCCAAAATAAACGTTTGTCTGTGCGATTCAGCGTCTAGCTGGTACAAGTTGGTTTCGGTGTCGCTAAGTCTAGTTCAAAGCTTATTATATTAACGGCGTCTATGCCATACACTTCAAACGATATCGACTCAGGTAGGTCTAAATCATGGCAGGACAAGTTAGAGCGGCTTCAGAACTTCTGACAAAAATTTTCATCGCTATAGCTTTGTCGATCTCTGCAGTAGTCCATCATTCCATAGTGAAAAATTTTGAAAACCAGTGAGTAAAATCTTATTGATATTTGCACTATCAAACACAAATTGGTACCACCTATAACTGTTGCGGCAGAAGCTATCCCTATGCGAGTGCACAGAGCGAGAAAACTGCAGCCTAACAAATGGATATGTACAGAACAGGAAGAGGAGTTACAGCCGAGAGTAAGTTACCGACATAAGTTTTGTCACCCAATTCTGCGGTATAATAACCAATCAGGATCAGCTTACCGGAGTCAAAAGGTCTGTGGAGTCTGGAGTATGGCCTCTGTGTCGTAGGGATCTCTGACTTAACGGGATCTGGCCTTGCTGTCTGTGGCTGTGTCGACGCGGTCGTGTCTGGATCAACTCGGTGTGGTCGGTGGTCGATAACAGCAACTGATCCAGGTTTCGCCGCCGCCGTCGCTGCCTCTGTCTCCGCCGAGGGATCCGGAACGTGTGAAGTGCTATCCGGAAGGGGAGCAGCAGCCAGAGGAGGGAGGGGGAGAGGTGGGGGAGTCCTTGCGGGGTGTCCCGCTGGCGCCCCCTGGTGCTGGGGGTGACCTTCCGGAAGGGGTCCAGGGTGCAGCCCGGAGCAAGGTGAAGGTCGCCGGCAGGGGGGGTGTGGATGATGATGGCGCGGGGATAATACCAGGGGTGGGGTTGAGGCCGATGCAGGGTGCTGCGGGGCGGTGGGTGTGCGGGGGTGTGGGTGGGTCTGAGTCCGTGGCGACTTGGGGGAGAGAAGAGGGCATGTAGCGGCATCCCGGGACACATCATTTACCCCACCACCACCACCCCCATCACCCCCACTCACAGTGACATTGTTTATGGCAGCAGCGCTCTCGCTCGCGCTAGCAGTCTGGAGCGGCCGAGACCCCCCCTCCTCCTCGTCTTCCGCCTTCTCCCGCCCTTCCTCCTCCTCTTCCGCCGCGCCTGCTTCCACGGTGTGATTTGAACGAGATTTGCGACCCTCTTCCTCCGAGATTTCCACGCGGGAGTCCTGCAGGCAGCCCCCCTCTACCTGTACAGCGTCATCACCAGCAGCTCGGGCCTCTCCCGGAGTCTCTGACTCACGCCCCTCATCGGTAGTCTCACCCTGGAGTCGCTCGACTCCGACATCCAGCTCCTCTACCCGCGGCGGACTGTACCTAAGTAACTCTTGACCCGTCGCTGGCGCCCTCTCCCTGACCCTCCCGGGACTCGGGACAGCGTCGTCAGCTACAGGAGCAGGAGGAGGAGGAGAATGAGGTGGATGCGGTGAGGAAGGAGTGATGGGGACATCTTTACGCTGATCCTTCTTCTTAATAAGGAAAGCCCGCGGCATGATGCGTCCTGTGTGGGCTGTGAGCGCGAGCGCTTACCCCTCTACCAGATCTCATAGATCCACGGGCAAGGATACTCCGTCAGAGAGATGGCGCAGGCACCACATGTATCTAATCCGCACACTACTCACCGCGGGCAGTAACCAAATATGTCATCTTTTTGCTCGATATCAGACAAAACCACATGTGAAAAAGACAATAAGTCTCCGGTAACACGTGGGTTTGTGGTGTATATCACATATAGTCCCTGTACTTCGGCTTGTATCGCAAGTATCGACTTGTTCAGCCAACTGCGGTAGGTCCGCTGCCACAGTAGTTTTTTACTGGATACATAAAATGTCAAATCCGTCAAAACAAGTCTGCGCGATGAAGATGCTTTCGGTGTGGTAGCTCCCAGGCAGGCGCACTGCATGTATATATATATATGTATGTATGATGTTGTTCCTCGACATGTGTGCTTCCTTCAGCGCCTCAGAAGCGTTGTGAGCAGCCATTGAGAGTTCGAGCCATTTAAACTTCGCCGGGCCCCTGTCGCTGAGAGGGGAGGGGGTGGGGAGGGAAGGAGGGAGGGCGTGCAGGGGTGGGGTTGGTCGGTTGGGCGGCGGGCGGGCGGCGATCTAGAGTGAGAGGGTAAGGTGTGGGAGTGCAGGTGGTGGGGTGGTATGGGTCGGTCAGGAGGCGGCTGGTGGGGCTGGTGGTGGTAGTGGTGGTGGTAGTGGTGGTGGTAGCTGGCTGGCTGGCTGCTTGGCCAGGTCCCCGCGAGCCTGTACCGCGCGTGGCCCCCTCCGCCCACCCGCCCCGACCGTCTCTCCTCTCGCCCCACACCATCCACCTGCCCCCTCCCCGACCCGGCTAGCCACCCGCCGCCCTCCACCTATCCCTCTCCCCGCCTCCCCCACCCCTCCTACCTCCCCGTCCCCGCTCTCCAGCCCGCACGGGCGCTCCAGCGCGCGTCACGCGCCTGACCCTGAATGACATGCCCGTCCAGCCAATCAGAGCCAAGCTGAGCCAGCCGCCCTCCCACCCGCCCTCCCTCCCACCTCCGCGCACGCCAGCCAATCGGGCGACGCCTTTTACCGAGTTAGCGGCCTGTTTTTCTTGGCCGGTAATCCAATACTGTTTGCTACAAGGGGCCCCGACAGGTGTTTTGTGATCTGGGGGCGGGGACCCCCGCTTGCCTCAGACCGTCTTTAACTCACCCCCTACCGAGCACGCGAGAGCTCTCGCTTTCAAGCCGGATCTTCTCGTGCGTTTTTATCCTTCTCAGTTTTATGTTTTATGCCTGTTAATGACAGGCTCACCCGCCTCAGCGCCAGATATATGTATATATGTAAGTTTGAGACATCACTGGGCTTACTGGCTAAGGTGCTGTTGCCGGTTTTGCGGTAAGCTGTGTGGCGCCTGTCGCGTTAATTCGGTAAAAGCCGGCAGCTGGGTGTTTTAGTGTGGATGGTTGGGTAGGGGGTGGGGGGGAGGGCGGGGGGTATGCCTATCAACGTAAAAGAAAATGCCGTGACCTGTTAATTTCAAACCGGGTGATTTAACTCCCCCCCCCCCCTTCCTCTCTCTCCCCCCTCCCCCTCCCTCCGAAAAACAGACATCCAGAATAGACATTTGGAGCTAGAGGTGAGGAAGAGCTCCCCACTACAAAGACGTTAACTACGGAATGTATTTGGGGAGTAAACATCCCCCACTGAAATATCTGCCCCGTCCCTGCGCACGTTTTGACGCACGTAGGCTACGTACAGACGACGTAGGCACACCTACGACTGTTTGATAAGGAATCAACACACACGCTCTACGTGCTAACAACTATGTGGGACTGACAGGGCCCCTGAATTGAGTCCCCTGCACCCCCATGCACCCCCCCCCCACCCCACCCCCTTGGGAGCTCACTCACACCTTCCTGCAGAGATCCGGTCTGTGACGCAACGTCCGAAAGCCTCGGGTATGAAATACGAATTTTCTTCATTCATAGACTATTTCGGCTCGCGCGCGCCTTTTGTCAAATGTCGTCTGCCCGGTGCCGTGCATCATAGGAAGGCTGCGTCTCGCGACTGTCGTCGGTGTTGCGTAATGAGAATTTGCCTGGTGTTCAATGTCAGTCCCTAAAACGGGCGTTTGGGGATTGAATGGTATTACCCAATAGCGCTTTCTCGCTCCAAATATAGTGCCGTGTTGAAGGTGTGTACTGGTTAGATGTTCAAGTGCTACTGGCAAACACAGACTGCACAATGTAATGGCGTGAGGCGTACTTATCAAACGCTGGAGAAAGTACTTTCAAACGCACCGCACATAAATATTATAATGAACCTCTCAAATTTAAATTCCTTCTGAAAGTCCCTTACAATAGCAATGGGACTTCTCATTATAACCCCACCAGCTGACAACATACTCTATGACGCATTGCTTGTAACAGGCCAATCACTCCTTTGATGACGCATTCTCCGTAAAATACCAATCACCCCTTCAATGACGCATTCTCTGTAACACACCAATCACCCCTTCAATGACGCATTCTCTGTAACACACCAATCACCCCCTCGATGACGCATTCTTTGTAACACACCAATCACCCCTTCGATGACGCATTCTTTGTAACACACCATTCACCCCTTCAATGACGCATTCTCTGTAACACACCAATCACCCCTTCGATGACGCATTCTCTGTAACACACCAATCACCCCTTCGATGACGCATTCTCTGTAACACACCAATCACCCCCTCGATGACGCATTCTCTGTAACACACCAATCACCCCTTCCATGACGCATTCTCTGTAACACACCAATCACCCCCTCGATGACGCATTCATTGTAACACACCAATCACCCCTTCGATGACGCATTCTCTGTAACACACCAATCACCCCTTCGATGACGCATTCTCTGTAACACACCAATCACCCCTTCGATGACGCATTCTCTGTAACACACCAATCAACCCTTCAATGACGCATTCTCTGCAACACACCAATCTCTCCTTTGATGACGCATTCTCTGTAACACACCAATCACCCCTTCGATGACGCATTTTCTGTAACACACCAATCACCCCTTTGATGACGCATTCTGCAACATACCAATCATCTCTTCGATGACACATCCTGAAACATGCCAATCACCCTTCGATGATTATATTTATAGCATTCCAATCACTCCTTCGCTGACACATTCTCTGTGTGTAACGACACCTGATTTAAACGGTTCAATCATGATATAAGTCATATATAGTAACCATTCGAAAACAGCCGTCTGACCCCTTGAAGTGTCTCCGTCTCCTTTACTGCTGCAGGTCCCTGGCTGTGGCACCTTCCATTGTCTTGGAGACAGATGGCAGACCGGGCCGACCCCCTTTGTCACAATGGCACAGCGGAAGACGGAAGTGAATTCCCAGAAGAGTCTCGCCCTGAGTCTCGCTCGAACACTCATGTCGCACCGGTGTGTCGTATTGGGCGATGCGACGGCGTTACCAGAAAACTGGAGGCATTGTTCGATCTGTTTCAGTGTTAAAGCGCAAAGTGTCAACACTGTTTGATTATAGGTAATTTCCAAGACCGCAACTTTACCGTGCATGTCTCCATTGGCTTTATGCAGTAAGGATATAAATATATGAGGCCCACCTGTATTTCGACTATAGACTGTATGGACTATAATATACTTTGCGAAGGAATAAAGTTGAAAAACGACCCCATATATATATTTAAAGAATTCACGAGCACCCGAAATGCATAGCATATCAGGCAACCTGCTGTTTTTTTGCCATATGTTCAAGTTAAGAAGTCAATTTTGAAATGTTTTGTTTGCTGTTTCTGTATATGCTTCTGTATTTGATTGTTGTGTCCAAGAACATCGAGCGAGCAGTTACTGGGGGCAGATCCAGGAACTGACGTTTTTGGCGCCTTAAATAATTGACAACCCGGCCGCAGGGGTGAGGGACTGGGGTGGGGGGGGGGGCTTCAACAAGGCCGTGTCTAGGGGGTGGGGAGGGGGTATTGTGGCTTGAACAGAGGGCGATTCTGTGCGTTGCTCTTTACACAGAGGATAGGTCTAATGAAACTATTAGGCATAAGAAAACTTATGTGCACCTCCTCACACCTCACAGCTGAGATAAGCAGGAAACATCACTCCATAATCAAAATGTCTCACGAGAGAATTCCCAAGTCTAATTGATTCTAGGTCTGTAAATGTAAAGAAAATAAAGGTGCATATTAAATACCTATGACGAAATGACGACGAGTAGAGATTCAGCCGCCTGTGACGACGATAGCAGGCACTTTATTGGCACTGATTGGACCTTGGACCGGATTGGCGTCTCCGTATTATCATCTGAACCACGCCATGTAAATAAAAAATACACGCAGCAGTGACTTCTGATAAATGAGGCCTGTCGACGTTCCTGGAGAAATTGGTTTCAGACCTCTTATTCATGACCCAGTCAGAGAGAGTGCTTGCGTCTCCGCCACTATTCTGTTTCTTGTAATGTTCCTCCATTACCAGCTGTCAGATAGCCTCGTTCTGATTCATCAGCGGTTCAACCAGTTTAGTTCGCCCTGAATTCCCGCCATGCTGGAATGATGTTTGCGCGATATGGGATGCCTCATGCACTTGCCTAAATCACTAGTAAACACAATATCACCGTGGGAGTTTTATCGCGCTCATAATAGGCTTGACTAGCATTGAAAATTGGGCGAAAATGGAAAGAAAACAAGAAGGCATCTTCTTGTCGGCGGACATCAGGCAACTGCGACACCGACCAAGGTCACGTGACGAGTCACAGGTCACCGGAAACACTCAATTAGCAGCGACGTTTGCCTGGAACATCTGACTTGGACGATCTTGTTGATGTTTTCATTTCTTGTGACACCGAGGCAGACGACAGACGCCATGACCGGAACAGGTGCTGCACATTTGGCGCGAAAGACGCACGGCAACAAACGCATTTAGCGGTCTCGCCTTCTCCACGGCCTGCGCGGCTGGCTGGCGTTTTTTTTTTTCATCTCTTCAAAACGTTACGGAAAAAATCCTGTCTCATGTTTAACAACTGTTACTGTCTCACTCTCACGTCCTAAACGTCACCTGATAGGCTGACTCCCTGAATCGTCAGTATACGTAGCTAGACCGACTCGACGCCCTAAAATACAGACAACCTTCAACAAAGGCGGATAAAAACAGAGATGAAGGTCACAGTAAATTAACTTTAAAACGTCGTTGTTTTTTCCCTTCGTCTAACCCCAGTCTATCCCAAGGCGCCTAATAGTATAACCGTCGCTTCGGTTGGTTAATCTTCCTTTTGATCCTGGTTAACGTTTCAGAAAAAACACTGAGCAAAAAGGAGCTCATACCAGTTAACCATATTATACAGGGGCCAATTAAATCTGTAAAGTGGCTCAATTTGTAAATTGCTTCCACGTGTCAATATGCAATTGTCCCAGGATGTTTGTCCTGTGTTTTATACAGAGCACATGCAGCCAGCTTGTTATCGATGGAATAGCACTTCTATATATATATATATATATATATATATTACCAGCTACAACGTGACCTAGTTTTGTATTGTTGGGCTATTAGTATCGAATGTGCTTTGTCAGACCATGCCATGCAAGTGGTCGGTGCGTGGTTCGAGCCACACCTGTGCAAATGTTTTTTCTTCACCAAGAGTATGGGGATCTTCCCGAAGGCATGGCTCCTCTCCCATTATCGCGATATGACTTAGAGGTTAAAGCATCCTACTTAAATCAACCAACTATGTATTACATACTATAAACACCATGAATAGATGAACGGATTCCGAAGCAAGGTTTAGCAGTCCGGCGAAAATTTATTCATAAACTTTATCCTTTGAGAGTATTTTATCGTGAGGTATGATGATTTCTTTATTCGATAATTTAACTACTACCATAATTTAATGGAGCTGTGACATCATGGTAGGACTCAGATTATATAACCCTGCATCATTAGCACCTCGTTTACAGGTAGCTGGATCTTACGTTACCGAGTCCACAAAACATCACGCAACCTAATACCCAAAAGAGAAAGTAGAGCAGCAAAAAAAGAGAGACCGAAGTTAAAACCCAACTAGAAGTACTAAACACCGGAAGTACTCGATCTCGCGAATGGCGCTTGTCGCGACAACACGAGGTCAAAGGTCACCGGCGTAATGAAACAGCCACAAGAGGGCGCGTTATTCTGCCAGTGCCGCATCTGTTGAATCCCCTCAGCTCACCTATAGAGAGAGTCCGTCCTGGCCGTCCAGGGATGCGCTTCCGTCTCCGGTTGCTCCGACCAGTTTTATTATGGCCTATTAACAGTGTGTTACCGGGGATTGCATGGCGGTATCTATATAGACCGTGTGGGGGGTGGGCAGCCGTCATGCCATTCAAGGCATACGCTTTAACTGAGTGGAGACCGTGTCTGTCTTCTGCGGGAGTGTGGGGGGAAGAGGCAGGGCAAGACTAAAAAGTAAGACGGTGCTGTATGTATTTATGATAACAATGGTAAGAGGACCGCGGCGGGTGATGAATGGTGTGTGGCTGGGACACGTTGTTTTACGCCTGGTGTAAGTGTGAGGAAAGAAGGGAGGACAGCTACTTGTAAGGGTGAAGTAAACGTTTAAACGTGTGGCATTGGTTACACTTATATAGCCATAAGATTAGTACTTTTATAAAATGTCACCGGTGCAAAAATCGAAAGAACTATGACGTGAACAGTGCAAAAATGGCGCGAGAAACCGTGGTTAGTAAGTTCATGGGATCCGCCGTTGTTTGTAGCTCACCTGTTACTCACATCCGAGGAGGGTGTGTGGGTGTAGTATTGTACCATGTGAAGTGACAAACAAATTAGTGAGAAAGAATTGTTGAAACGACGTCGCTCTTTGCGAATGACGACGAAATACCACCATTTGGCACCCCCTCTCCCCCCCCCCCCCCTGTAGACCCATAGAGTACCTCCTGTTGTAACTTCTCTGATTTCTACGCACCTATACTACTAGCCGCAGCTGCGCCTAACCCGACCCCCCTGGGTAGGTTCTCACCCCCCCCCACCCTCCGCCGCCATCCCCCCTCGCTATGTGTCGACCATTGGAGAGCGTTGACCACGGGGTTGGACCATTCATTAGCCGCGCCTGGCAGACTAATCACGGGCCACCAGTAATTGGCGATCTGCTGGCTGGCCGCCTGCCTCCGCAACAGGTTGGTTCCCCGTATTAATGGCCGTGGGCCGGGCGCACTCTCCAACCGGCAGACGGCGCTCTACACGGTTTTTAATTGTTTCACCGGTCAGTCAGCACAAGCGATGTTGCTGGTGGTGGTGGTGGTGGCGTGGGTATAAGGGTTATAAGGCGTGGCGGGTCAGCCATGGACAAGCGGGGCGGGGGTGGGGGAGACGGGGGGGGGCGTGGGGCGGGGGCGTGGGGGGGGGGGGCGGATCGTACACTGCACATTACAGTCGCATTGGGCGAGTCATTCTAACCAACGAGGCAAACAGCAGCTGTGGAGAGCTGACACCGAGCCTGCCCTAACGCACCCCCCCACCCCGCCCAATCCGAACGGTCAGCCCTCCAACCCCCCCCCCCACTCCGACCCCGACCCCCTTGGTTGACCAACTGACCGACTGACTGCCCCCCGCCATCCTCCACCCCCTCCTCCTCCGCCCTCCCCTTCAGACTGACTGTTGCATGGTGAGTATTAATGAGAAGGTAGCATAATAGGGAAGACTATTACCGAGGAATGGTCACCTCGGACGCACTTATTGTCGCCTAATTTCTTCCCAGCTCCGTGATTACATGTGATGGTAATTTTGATCAATGTCCTGATCTCTGCACACCAGGCTTCCGGTCGACCAGCAGGCCTGCCGCTGAACCCACACCCACCCCGAGCTGTCTCCTACGCCATCTTTAGGAGTCTGGAAGGGGTAAATGGCGACACGCTACAAATGCATATTGAATAAAAATCGACGTTTAACATTGACCCCGAAATTCCGATACTGAGGATCTGAAAAAGCGACAAATAGTGACATTCTGGAAGAAAAAACGACATTGATTTTTTTTTTAAATGGACACTGGACACCCCCTTCTAGACCCCGCCATCTTTCGCGATTGGTGGAAGGTTAGTAAGGGGGGGGGGGAGGGGGGGGGGGAGGGGGGCCTCAACAGTTTGGTTGATAGTCACGGTTCAGAACGACACATCCAGGTTCGATTCTCGATCGTTATCTGTCGTCATAAAAACTTTTTACAAATTTACAACAAAATTTATCTGATGTTCTTAGTGGTAAATCATTGAGTTGAGGCAAAACACCGCCGCAACGATCAAATGTTGATGACGTTGTAATACAAGAAAGCGACATTTCGCACATATGAGCTCCACCAGGCTGTAAAAACCTCTGGTATTATTTATTGCACTTTATATTTGGATATGCAATAAACATTTAAAATCGTTATCATGAGAATATGTGATGTTTAAACAGCTTTAAAGTGGCAAATTTACAGTAAAAAATCAGTTTTCCAGTCAATCTCCATAGCAAAGACTTCCACAGGTTCCTCACATGAAAAGGCACCCCCGCCCTTCCCTCGCCCCCCCCCCCACCCCTGGACCCCACTTTTACCCCCCCCCCTCCTCCCCCTGGCGTTCCTCACACCCCCATCCTCCCATAAAACAGTATTTCACGCAGCTGGGTGACACGCTGAGCGCAACAGGTATCACGGCGTTATTAAGCGATCTCTCCGACTGGATACTGACCTGCTGCAGCTTGCCATCTACCTGACTACATCAATTAATTCCCATCCCTCCCTCACCATACATACAACCTGTCTCTGTCCCCTGCCATCAACGCCATTCCCGCCATCCCGCCACTGTCCTCCCGCTCACCTGATCACGTGATCACGACTATAGTGACGAGACCTCCCCGCCGAGGGGACAACCTGTTACCGGCAACGTATAACGTATATGTATAACAACAAACCCCACGAGACTTCAACGAGACTACCCCCCTCCCTTACACACAGACACATACCCCCCCCCCCCCCCCACACACACACATCCACAAACACGCACACTGAGACATACACATTCCCCCACCCCCTACCCGGCCAGCGTACATCAGCCCCTAGATAGTTAGACAGACAGACGTGAAGGCCGCGGCGATTCGTTGCTACACCTCCACTTGTTACACTCATCCGGATGTGACGTCAAACCACCTGTGGCAAGCCTTCGGGGGGCTTCATTGCGTGGTCGCAATTACCCTGTCTCCCGCCTGTCACGTGACCGACTGCGAGAGCAGACGACAGCGTCTTCATCCATCAACTGATTCAGACGGCGTCCCATTTTCCATTCTTCATTTTTGCTCGCCGTTCGCCGTCAGAGGCGCCACTGCCCGCTGCTCGCAATTAGCTAAGGAGCAATCATATCGCACATTAAGTGTATAATTTATCGTTGGCGAGGTGTCAAGGGTTACATCGGGTACTTTTTCGTCTCTCAGGTCTGTCTCGTGGTGGTGTTATTATTTCTTGAAGCAGTGCAGGTGCTAGGGTTCGAACCCACGACCTGTTGATCTGCAGCTCAGCCTGCTTGCGGAAACACGGGAATCCGGTGTCTTAAATGAGCCATTTATACATAGTAAATATCGTATTTTAATTAGGGAACTAGCGTTGTATTTAAGTACATTAACTGCACAGCAGACCCTTCTCAAATGGCGGAGGGCCCGCCCACTGCCCCCTCCCCCCCCCCTCTCCTACCTCGCCCTCCCGCCACCATAGCCCTCGTTACCATCCAACCATCTTCTCGCAAAGACAAGATGATTGGGACCCAGAAGTGTTCCATGCGCCACCTCAACGAGTTGCGTCTGATGTGCGAACCCTGCCATATTGTAACCACAATGCGATGCCGCCCCGATAGCTCAGTGGGTTCAGAGCGCTGGCATTCAACGCTCTGACCACCTAACGGCACGTAGCACGTGGATCGGTGGTTCGCGCCCCGCTGTTGCCATGTCTGTGTGGTCGCAGGATAAACACCCCATGTCTTTCTTCGCAAAGAGTAGGGGTTTACCCCCGGGGACATAGCTCCTCTCTCCCTTCCTTTTCCCATTGACGCGATATGACCAAAAGTGGTTAAAACGTCCTGGATATACAACTAACCAATCTAACGGCAATCCACGTGAAGACACGTTTGTCTATCCAATATCACACGTGGTTTCACATAGTGAAACTTTCTTGTCACCGCCCCTGTAAGGAATATCGCAACTGAATAACCCACCAGCAAGGGTCGTCACATAACTATGAAATTGGTCACCAGGCGGCGACACCGCTGAGTCCGACTTCTACATGATTAACTTAATCGAGTTACTGCGAGCTGGTGAATATGCATGGGTTAATAAGACAGCTACCGTATAGACACTCTCTTCTCATGATCTCATTACGATTTACGGTCGTTCTTCCACATTTAGGGCGTACCACTGCCCCAGTTTAGCTCACTTATTGCTCACGCTAACGGTTACCACAGTACTACAGTATTCTCCGATCTAACGTGGAAGAGGCACCTGATTAACAACCCTGTGTGCAAAAAATGTGCATGAAATACCGCTCCAGCTATCTGTGATCAGGTGAGAGGACGGTGAACCAGTCTAGCATCATGAGGTCGTGATTATTGACTTGGTACGGAATCGATCGCTAGACTTGATAATGAACTCTCGGTGCTAATTACAGAAATGCCCGTGCTTGTTAATTGGCCAATAATCGACCAATCGTTATCATGCAGCGGACCAATCTCAGCTTGAGGAGCGCTAGCAGTCAGGAGTCAGGCTGGCACTGCTCAGGCGACCAATCTCAGCTTGAGGAGCGGCAGCAGTCAGGAGTCAGGCTGGCACTGTTCGGGGGCGGATCCAGAAATTGGAAATGGGTGGAGGGGGGGGGGGGGAGGGGTCCACTGAAAAATTGCGACCAGGGGAAAGGGGGGTCCACGCCTCAGATGGCTTAAATTTTGCATTGAAAAACGGCATTCTTCCATAAAAAGAGGGGGGGAGTCCGGATTCCCTGGACCTCGCCCCCCCCCCCCTGGATCCGCCCTTGCTGTTACTGCTGCAGCGGCGTCTTTACGCGCCGTGTATCCGACGCTACGATGATGAGCAGGGTGTGGAGACTAGGGGCGGACAGCGGAGCTGGGTGGGGGGTGGCGTGGACGGTGGAAGGGGCAGGGGTGAGATGAGGGAAGGGCGCGTTACACAGATGCGTGCATTTATCTGTTCATCGATATCTTCAAACGTTAATTAATGCTTACGACTATTGCCCAGAGAAAGCCGAGCTCCAGAAAATAAAACATTTTTTTCCTATCCTGGCACACCCTAGAATTAGACGTTATTGGCTTATAAAAATTACAATCAAGCGGTCGTTCACTTATAGTACCTGATGCTAACGATAATTGACTTGATTTGGGCCGCTCGAATATATATTCATCGTTAAGGCCAACCGCAAATGAATAGTAATGACGTCATTGAGTCTTGATGTAAACAGACTGAGACGCACCATTTGGTCTCAAGTAGCATTGACAAAGCTGACGGTATGGGAAAGTCAATATTGGTGTCGGTTTGGTGGCTTAGCTGGTTCACATCGATCTGGCGGCAACTCTGATTGATCTCAACATGTCACGACCAACGCTCCGACATGTGGATTATTTATCAGATAAGCAGCAGCAGTTCGTCTGTTTAGCGCAACATTTGATTTCAGTAATAGCTCACACCGTACTCACGATGATCGTCTTTCTTGTTGTTCGTCTATTTAGCGCCAAATTCGGTTTCTGCATAGCTCACACCGTACTCACGATGATCGTCTTTCTTGTTGTTCGTCTATTTAGCGCAAAAATTCGGTTTCTGCATAGCTCACACCGTATTCAATCCGATCATTTTCTACAATTACTATCGACTTTCGAGTTGATGTAATGCATATTTTGTCCTTATCGTCGCAAGAAGTTTCGAATGCGTGTCAGTGCAGACGAAGCGATAGACATAAATCGACCATCCTGACCTGGCTTGACCGTTGTTGTGAACCATCATTGTAGTAATTATGACATATCTAATGACCTCGCGATAATAGATCATATGCTTATATTATATATGCTTTTTCCTGCATGTGTGATAACAGCTTTCTGCTCCAATGGCATGACATAGCCTTTAAGACTGAAAGTACATTAAGGCCCCGTCAAGTTGAAAGAAATTATGCGGCAATTGCCAGTAAACTTCACATCGCAATAGCATTCCCGGGCTCTGTCACTCTATTACTCAACACGATCGCGCTCCGCCCATTGCACTGCATGCCAGCTCGATAATCCCCCTCCCTGTACCACCGACCCCCCTACATTACCACCGACCCCCCTCGCGCCTGCCCCTCCCACCCCCACCCCCACCTACACCCCTACCCTTTCACCCACCGCAGACTCTCACCTGGCATAGTAGATACATTGAGTGACATCTATAATAGAGGCCGTTAAATAAACTGCCAATTAAATGTTTATGCAGTGAGAGAGCTCTACCTCGCCCCTCTCGAGAAGGTGTTACGCAATGCACGCACCAGAAATAAGAGGCAGCACTTGCAGGAGGTATATATATATATATACATACGAGTTGTTTCAGACGTCAGAGTAGTGGACTGCAGGGAACCAGGTTAAATACACGATGGGGTACAGAGATACCACGAGGGTATATAGCTCTTCAACCCTCAACAAGTCCCTCGCCACCCTCTTACTCTAGATGCCCTAAACCCCTCTCCAATTACCTCTGACTGAGGCTGCCAACTTCCCTCGAGACCCGGCATCGGACAGCGAACTCTCGCGGGTGGGTCCGCGGCTGTCGCCTGGTCAGCCATCCGTTGCAACGCGAGACGTCGTGGTACGCACGTAACGAGGAAAGCTTGGCACTGAATGAAGTGACTGGACGGGATGGGAGCGAGTTTTCAAACCCGTGTAACTAAATATCAGTACCCTCGAGGCACGCTTCGGTGCACGGGAAATCGGACAACACCACCTCCAAACCGCGCATGGCAGTCGAGCAAAGGCCGCCCCGCAGCGCCACCTAGCGGGTGTGACAGAAAACGTAACCACAGTTCGCGTGGTGACGTATAATTACCATCAGACCGGGGTAGACGGGAAGGGGGAGGGGTGGAGGATTTGCTCAGGGATACGGGGTGGGGTCGGGATAGAGACCTATCATATAACGTCATAGAGGATATGAAAGGGTAAAGGATCGAATCCATGCCACGGTGAATAGACTTCCATATGAATTGTGCAATATGCTCGAACCTGCGCATGTGAAGTCGTTATGGGTAGCAGGGGGGGTAGGGCGTGTACACTGCAGTCGTCATGTGATTAATGACCGTCGAATTATGGTATTGCGTTACCGATATTAATAAAGTAATATGGCAAATAACATGCCCCCCGCCCTCCCCGCCGTCACGCCCCCCCCCCCCCCCTCCACCACCACCCCGGTTAATGCACGTCGGTATCTCGCTCATCCAGGTGTTTTTCAAACTTTATCTCACGTGTCATGCATTTTGCTTTTCTGGGACCCAAAAGGACAATAATTTCACCCCACTTTTCTCGTGACGCATGACCCAAATACGGCATACGGCCTCTGACCCAAGGGGCAAATGGGGTCGAAGGGTGGGTTCTGGGGGAGGATGAGGGGGTGGGCTCCGGAAGAATGTATTAATTGGTGTTATAAGCTGATGTTTGTCCACACAAGGGCTGAACTGGGCCAAGGAATCTCCCGGGACGATGAATGATAATGGATGAAGCGTGCTCCAGATTAGGTTGGTTGGTTATTCAGGACGCTTTAATCACTTTTGGTCATATCGCGTAAACGGGAGACGGAAGGGAGAGTGGAGCCATGTCTCCGGGGGTAACCCCCTACTCTTTACGAAGAAAGACGTGAGATCTTTATCCTGCGACCACACAGACATGGCCACAGCAGGGCTCGAACCATCGACCCACGCGCCGTTAGGTTCTCAGGTGACCAGAGCACACTCTATACGAGCGCTCTAACCCACTGAGCTATCGGGCCGCCCCCCCCCCCCGGCATTAGGTCCCCAGGCCGGGATTCGAACCCATAACCTATTGATATATTCGGTCTAGTACGCTAACCACTGCATCGCCATGATGACTCCCGGGCTCGTCTGAGCCTGATCTGTATGCATGCACTCAGGGTTTGTTTGTTGCAGTCTCTGCACCGATGGCCCGAATAGCCTCTGGCTGTAAAGCGCTACGCTGACCAGTGTCACAGTGAAGGTCGACTGCAGTGGCTCCGCCTGGCGTCGCCACGGCGAGTGATGTGTCGTCGTCGGAAAGAAACCATCGTTCCACCGCATTAAGGGTGGTGGGTGGGGTTCCGGGAGATAGCCAATAGTAACCCACGACGGGGGTATCCAAGGGGCCGGTAGCCCCCCCACCCACCCACGCATCACCACTGCCTCCGCCTAACACGTAAAAGGGGAACCAACCAGGGGTGAAGAGGCAAAATAAGTGTAACTTCTCTATTGACGCATTTACACACAGCGGGGGCGAATTCACGGGGGAGGGGAGGCCGACCCGGCCCCGCCACCCCACCCACCCCTTTTAGCGCCGAAATTTATACCATTCAACATATGAAAACCGAAACCGCCCCCCCCCTATCCAGCATACCTGGATCCGACCCTGACACCGGCCCTCTATTCAGATTTTCTGGCCCCGCACATGAAACATGCACCCGCCGGTGATTGCCTTGGTGAAAACGACGAGGAGCCAACATATTTGGGATGGGCTTTATGAGAGAGATCACAATTAAGCACCGACCCGCTCAGTGCTGTTTCCTAAAACAAGCATTATGTTAAGAAAACGGGCATAATAACCGATTTATTAAGCTAATAAACTAACCTTAAAAAAAAAACCGCACAAAAATGTATGAAATGGCATTGAAGTGAAAGTTACATAAGCGACAAGTGCACAGCTGAACTACTGCGACATCCCGCCAGATACTATATGTCACGTGACACCGCCCGAGACAGTTCCCACGCGGTCGTCAGACATGGGTCAAGGTCATTGAAAGTGACGTCATCCCTGGCTGTTGCGAGTCGCATATGCGAAGGTCCTTGGTACGAACGGTTCAGGGTAAAGTTACATATAAGTAACTACATCTAGGTAACTATATATATATATATCCGACACCTGTTAAAACTAGGTGTAAAAAAAATTGCCCCTCCCCCCCACCCCACTCCCCTCTGCAAACCTCCCCTCCCCTCCCCCCACCTCATCGTTGTGGTGACGGTATAATACACTCCACCACCAGACTGGCACCAGCTGGTGTCATGTCGCGTTGGTGGCTCTCCTCGTTGGCCAGACGTGCTGCTATAGACCCCAACCTCCCTCCTCCACCCCCCCACTCCCCCGCCTCTGAGACCAGTGACCTGGGCGAGGACATAAGATCAGAGGTCAGAGAGGATTCCCATGGACCGTGGACCAACAACATACCAGCTTACATCATGTGGGTATTGAGTAACTTACACTGTTTTGGCTCATTTATACCAAAGATAAATTATGGTCGTATTTCTGTTATTGTAGTAGTTATATTTTATAGATATACCAGCAGTGAAATTTCAATCACAAGTTAATAATAACAAATGATAATAAGGCAGTGGCGATGCCTAAATTTTAGCTAATCTATCAGTTTAAATGTATGTAAATTTTAACCCCCAGCTTAGATCCAATTTCTCAGGTTCTATCCCCCTATACAATGTCATCCATGCCATTCTCACGGTATATACCAATAGACCTCGGGAATGTCAGTCCCGACTGCATGGTTCCCGCTGCCGGGACTGGGTATAGGTTGCGGTGTCACCGGGACCCAATGAGAAATGATCACAGTCCCCCCTGTAAGTTCAAACAAACACCTGACGTTTCCCTTGTCACCGGAAAAAAAATAGCGAGTATGTAGAGGGGCTTACTCACGTCTTTTATACACGCCATCCATCATGAGAAACGGTTGGAGTCTGTCCATTTCCCACGTCCGGGATCGTCGGGTAAACGGCCTGCAGACAGCCCGGACCCGCCCTGGAGCCAGCTAGCGGCCTCCCTGGATCTCTGTGTGTGTAGTGGGGGGGGGGGGGGGCAGAGCGACAAGTGCGATGTCCCTTCGCTGCCAAACTGACGCGTCCATTTATTTGACTCATGTTATTTGGGTTTCACGCTACACGGTATGAGAAAGAGTATCATCTTGTCCTCGTCGTGTCACCCTCATTCAGTGTTTAACCCCATTCGTCACTTTTTTTAGCACCTTCTCTCCCATGGTTGTCATCTACATTGGAGCCCCCCCCCCTCACCCACCCTCTCCCCCTCACCCTCACCTCGAAAAAATGTTTGGATCGTGGATCAGGAGAAGGAGGAATGGATGGGAGGGTGGGGGGAAACAATATGATAGTATTACATAGAATGAAATGCAAGGAGTAAGCCTAGCGGCTACCCCCACTCGCTATCATGAGAATTGCAAGACAGCCGACTGCAAAATAAATTGAGAGGGTCATGTTATATAATATACCGCCAGTAACCAGGAGTTCCCCCCCCTCCCCCCCCCCCCCCATCCCACCCCCACCTTGATCCGCCAATGCTATAGTAACCAAATGAGAAACCCCAAAACTGAAGTCTATGCCAAAGACATATACATATTGCGTTTTTAAGGTGGGTTGTTTGTTTGTGAAGTGATCGGAATGGCCCTGATTGGAGGGTAAAGTTGGGTCGCAACGGCCCAGGTGTTCTGCAACTTGTCGCCTTCGAGCGTCGATAGATGGCGCCACCTGCGCGGTGTCACCGCCACGCGGCAGACGACAGCCGTGGGCTCCTCCGTCCGTTTTCCCGCGCAAACGCCGCTTCGCTTTGCCGGTCGCGATTGCTGCTTGTGTCATGATTGGAAGCGGCGGTCCATGAAAGAAGGAGGCAGGGCTACTGGCTACTGAGCGGCCTCAGCGCACAGCACAGGGCTGCGGGGCAGCAACCAACTACTCACCCTGGAAACCGTTCCTTAATTCGTCCTCAGCTTCTGTCTGCTCTGTCTGTCTGTTTGTCTTCCCTTTCTCCCCCGAGGGCGTCAAGACCGTCTGACTGACACTCACGCACCCGGCCGCTTGTCCGCTATTAACCCGTTACCCCCCACCCCAGCCACCGCCCACCCCTCGTAGCCAAGACGACGACCATATTACGCGGTACCCTCCGACGGTATAACTGCCCAGGACCCCTCCCCACCCCCCTCCCCCAGTCCCCGCACCCCCGTTATATGCCAACCCCTAAGGGGAGGCAGCTTCTGTTTCTTGCCTCGAGTGTTCGAAACGATAAGGTGATAGTTGGCAGACATACAGAGTTTCATGGAAAATTACCTCCCAAATTTCTCCCTCTCTCCCTATCTGCTGTATCGTATATAAATATATATAAAGACTTTCCCCCAGGAAGTCGGGAAGACCGAGTCCATCTGTCCGGACGGCAGCTGTCTCCACCCTGACACTTCCTGGGACGCCGTTTACCCTTATCTGACGCTTCCTCTCCCACACCGGTCATTATCGCTCGCCCTCCCCCTGGGAATTAAACCTACTATTACATGTACTTCACCTCCCTACACTTAACATACCCCCCACCCTCCCACCCTCTCATTCCCTTCCCACACCGGCTCCTTGCTATCCCGACCCCACCCCTACCAACCACTTCTTTAAAACAATGAGACGAAAACATACATCAAATTACCACGGCCGTCCTGGCGAGATAAGGACCGGGTGCCCGACTGGGGCGCCCTCTAGTGGCAGGCGAAACCAATAATTGTGGCTTCTGGCGGGACGACCATACCTAATTATATATTCCCTAACGTCGCCAAGACGGTAAGCGGCGTCTGTCCCATTAAAGTGAAAAAGTGAGTAATTGTGGGAGTATTAGCTTTGGAAGGTAAAATGGCTATATCCTGGTGCAGTCAGTGTTTTAAAGGTCATATTTCTTTCCCACGTATACGTAAGTTACAGCTAGATATTGATATATGGCGATGTAAAAGTGATTTAATTTAATTTAATTTAATTTAATTTAATACGAGGAGTAGCAGCAGTAATAGCAGTAACAGTGGTAGTACTAGTAGCAGTGACATTAGCAGTGGCAGATTACAAGTATTAATAGCGGTGGTATAAGTAGCAGCGTCATTTGTGTAAGGACGTGGTAACATCAGTAGTATGAAAGCGGCAGTATAGTGGGCTAAGCACCTATCATAGTGGGCTAAGCACCTATCATAGTGGGCTAAGCACCTATCATAGTGGGCTAAGCACCTAGCATAGTGGGCTAAGCACCTATCATAGTGGGCTAAGCACTTATCATAGTGGGCTAAGCACCTAGCATAGTGGGCTAAGCACCTATCATAGTGGGCTAAGCACTTATCATAGTGGGCTAAGCACCTAGCATAGTGGGCTAAGCACCTATCATAGTGGGCTAAGCACCTATCATAGTGGGCTAAGCACCTATCATAATGGGCTAAGCACCTATCATAGTGGGATAAGCACCTACCATAGTGGGCTAAGCACCTCTCATAGTGGGCTAAGAACCTATCATAGTGGGCTAAGCACCTATCATAGTGGGCTAAGCACCTACCATTGTGGGCTAAGCACATATCATAGTGGGCTAAGCACCTAGCATAGTGGGCTAAGCACCTATCATAGTGGGCTAAGCACCTATCATAGTGGGCTAAGCACCTATCATAATGGGCTAAGCACCTATCATAGTGGGATAAGCACCTACCATAGTGGGCTAAGCACCTCTCATAGTGGGCTAAGAACCTATCATAGTGGGCTAAGCACCTATCATAGTGGGCTAAGCACCTACCATAGTGGGCTAAGCACATATCATAGTGGGCTAAGTACCTATCATAGTGGGCTAAGCACCTACCATAGTGGGCTAAGCACCTTTCATAGTGGGCTAAGCACCTACCATAGTGGGCTAAGCACCTACCATAGTGGGCTAAGCACCTACCATAGTGGGCTAAGCACCTACCATAGTGGGCTAAGCACCTATCATAGTGGGCTAAGCACCTATCATAGTGGGCTAAGCACCTACCATAGTGGGCTAAGCACCTATCATAGTGGGTTAAGCACCTATCATAGTGGGCTAAGCACCTATCATAGTGGGCTAAGCACCAATCATAGTGGGATAAGCAACTATCATAGTGGGCTAAGCACCTATCATAGTGGGCTAAGCACCTATCAAAGTGGGCTAAGCACCTATCATAGTGGGCTAAGCACCTATCATAGTGGGCTAAGCACCTATCATAGTGGGCTAAGCACCAACCATAGTGGGCTGAGCACCTATCATAGTGGGCTAAGCACCTATCATAGTGGGCTAAGCACCTATCAAAGTGGGCTAAGCACCTATCAAAGTGGGCTAAGCACCTATCATAGTGGGCTAAGCACCTACCATAGTGGGCTAAGCACCTATCATAGTGAGCTAGGCACCTATCATAGTGGGCTACGCACCAATCATAGTGGGCTGAGCACCTATCATAGTGGGCTGAGCACCTATCATAGTGGGCTAAGCACATATCATAGTGGGCTAAGCACCTATCATAGTGGGCTAAGCACCTATCATAGTGGGCTAAGCACCTACCATAGTGGGCTAAGCACCTATCATAGTGGGCTAAGCACCTACCATAGTGGGCTAAGCACCTATCATAGTGGGCTAAGCACATATCATAGTGGGCTAAGCACCAATCATAGTGGGCTGAGCACCTATCATAGTGGGCTGAGCACCTATCATAGTGGGCTAAGCACCTATCATAATGGGCTAAGCACCTATCATAGTGGGCTAAGCACCTATCATAGTGGGCTAAGCACCTATCATAGTGGGCTAAGCACCTATCATAGTGGGCTAAGCAAAAAACTAGCAAGAGTTACCACATCGTTAACAGTTAATAGCAGTGGTTAATAACAGTGTTACCGTCACCTCTTGCACCTCCTTATACATTGGGGATTCGAACCCGAATACGTGGCCATGAAGGCATAGCTATTCGACAACGAGGCCGAGTTGCCACCACTTTGATCCCAATTTATCCCGATTTATATGCTTTATCTCGCTAAAATGATGTCACTTTGAAAATGTGTAACATGTTATTGCCTTATTAGTGCCAGAATGATTTATTCGTGTTACTCAAATTCGTTGCTTAGGGCCTGTTGAACATCGTTAACTTTCCAATAAACCTGTGAACTACACACATATATCTTACGCAATGCATTGCTTCCAACTTCCTTCTGTCAAGCCCAGTACATTTGTTTTGCCAATAATTATTGTACATACGAAACAAATGTTACAGTCCCGTTAAATATAATTGTTAATCTTTCATTTCAGCAAACTTTGCAGAAATAGTACGAAACATCTTCATATTTAATTTTTATCTTTCACACCATTGGCAAATGCTTTGAAACCACGCTATAAGCGTTATATCAGGCAAGATGCGTTCCTGCTTTTAATGTTTTATAATAACCATTACGCACTCCACGACTTTGGCGGCCGTGGGTAGTAGCCCTGCCAGTATCCGCTCGAACTCAAACTCGGACTTGAACACCTCACTTTTTTATAGTTTAGCCTGTAGCGTATGTCGCTGTTTTTATAAGAACCCGAAGTGAGACACAAGTATAGCGATGAAATACCTGCATCATATTAAGCACAAAAACACAAGTGTAGGTGTAAATTGCTGTTGGGCTGGCTGCTGAAAGCGGAAGCGATTTACTCATTAGTCACATAAAGAATTTCCTTTCTCCTTTTTTATTCAGCTCTAGGGTTTCCGTTGAAAGAGCGAAACAAATCAATTCGGATAAATTGCGCCTCTGGGCCTGCTTGGCAACAACCTGTTCCGTGCTTGGCACTTGCTGAGTTAGTTACATGCATGAGGGTGTGATGTGAGTGTGTGTGTTGCAGTGGCCGCGGCGGTTGTGGAGGCGGGCGTAGCATGCGAGCGCGGGAAATCAACAGGTTATTATAACGGGGCTACCAGCTAACAACAGAAGGCGAGATGAATGAAGGAAGGAAGGGCTCAATTGAAAAGATTGCCCCGCCGTGTAGCCAGCCTACCGGTAGTTTGCGATCCCTGGGTAGTGTTGCCTGGTTAACCCCGAAGGTGACCACTTAGGAATTCACACCGTGTCACTGGCACTTACGACGATTTAATGAGCGGAACCGGTGCGCCACAATACCCGGTGGCTGGAAAAAGCAAGCCCTCCAGTAGGCGGCCAGATTGCGAAAGGCCACCGGCTTTGGTTTGGCTTCGGCGAAGGCTTGGTTGTTCCTCTTCCGCTCAATGGCCTCAGATCAACCACGCCACATGGCGAATGAAAAAAGAAGGGGGCGGTCCGGGGAACACGCCTCCCACTCGCCTCCCCCTCCCCTGCCCCTCCGGTCCCGCTTTAGAAAGGCGACAATACCTAACGGATCGTCGTCCGAGTCGGCAGCCGGAGGGGTCATTTCGCGCGGTGACTTATGGGTAATGGTTTGTCCGCGGCGCTTCCGCCGGCCCCGCCGCCACAAGGTGACATTGGTCAAAGGTGATTGTCAACATGGCCGAATGATTTACCCCTAGGGACAGGTTTCCAAAGGGGTTCCATTGCCCCTTGCGGGTCGCAGGTCATACCCTCACCAGTATACATAGAGTTCATATACCTAAGACACGAACTGAAAAGAGAGATGCAGGAAAAATATACAGATTACTTATTTCAATATTTATGTCGAGGTCTGCGGTGGTTGCTCGCTCTTGTGGAAACCCTAAGTTATCAATCATGTCGCCTTAACGATATGCGTCCCTCGGGGCTTCAGCCCGGTGTAGAGTCAACCATGGCGGTTTCTACGTATCATAAATCTTCATTTGCTTCCCTTAATTGATACATATTCATGGTCTACCAGCAGTTTAATAATTAGGTAATTTTTTTCCGTACGTTTTGCTTTGTAAGAAATGTTGTAATCAAGCGATGACGATACACACAGGCTAAGTCTGAAGTGAGGAGGTCACAGTCAGGATAACAATTGGTCATATATCATGTGGAATGTAAACCGACCCGTAAACTGACACGTAAACCGACCCATCAGTTGGAATGTAAACCGACCCATCAGGTGACATGTAAACCGACCCATCAGTTGGAATGTAAACCTGCCGATCAGGTGAAATGTAAACCAACCCGTAAACCGACCCGTAAACCAACTCGTCAGGTGGAATGTAAATCGACCCATCAGGTGGGATGTAAACCAACCCATCAGGTGACATGTAAACCGACCCATCAGGTGACATGTAAACCGACCCATCAGGTGACATGTAAACCAACCCATCAGGTGGGATGTAAACCGACCCATCAGGTGACATGTAAACCAACCCATCAGGTGGGATGTAAACCGACCCATCATGTGACATGTAAACCGACCCATCAGGTGACATGTAAACCGACCCATCAGGTGACATGTAAACCAACCCATCAGGTGGGATGTAAACCGACCCATTAATGATGTGGGATGTAAACCGACCCTTAAACCGACCCGTAAACCGACCCGTAAACCAACTCGTCAGGTGGAATGTAAATCGACCCATCAGGTGACATGTAAACCGACCCATCAGGTGACATGTAAACTAACCCATCAGGTGGGATGTAAACCGACCCATTAATGATGTGGGATGTAAACCGACCCTTAAACCGACCCGTAAACCGACCCGTAAACCAACTCGTCAGGTGGAATGTAAATCGACCCATCAGGTGGGATGTAAACCGACCCATCAGGTGACATGTAAACCGACCCATCAGGTGACATGTAAACCAACCCATCAGGTGGGATGTAAACCGACCCATTAATGATGTGTGATGTAAACCGACCCTTAAACCGACCCGTAAACCAACTCGTCAGGTGGAATGTAAATCGACCCATCAGGTGACATGTAAACCGACCCATCAGGTGACATGTAAACCGACCCATCAGGTGACATGTAAACCGACCCATCAGGTGACATGTAAACCGACCCATCAGGTGACATGTAAACCAACCCATCAGGTGGGATGTAAACCGACCCATCAGGTGACATGTAAACCGACCCATCAGGTGACATGTAAACCGACCCATCAGGTGATATGTAAACCGACCCATCAGGTGACATGTAAACCGACCCATTATGTGGGATGTAAACCGACCCTTAAACCGACCCGTAAACCAACTCGTCAGGTGGAATGTAAATCGACTCATCAGGTGGGATGTAAACCGACCCATCAGGTGACATGTAAACCGACCCATCAGGTGGGATGTAAACCGACCCATCAGGTGACATGTAAACCGACCCATCAGGTGACATGTAAACCGACCCATCAGGTGACATGTAAACCGACCCATCAGGTGACATGTAAACCGACCCATCAGGTGACATGTAAACCGACTCATCAGGTGGGATGTAAACCGACCCATCAGGTGACATGTAAACCGACCCATCAGGTGACATGTAAACCGACCCAACAGGTGACATGTAAACCGACCCATCAGGTGACATGTAAACCAACCCATCAGGTGGAATGTAAATCGACTCATCATGTGGGATGTAAACCGACCCATCAGGTGACATGTAAACCGACCCATCAGGTGACATGTAAACCGACCCATCAGGTGACATGTAAACCGACCCATCAGGTGACATGTAAACCGACCCACCAGGTGACATGTAAACCAACCCATCAGGTGGGATGTAAACCGACCCATTATGTGGGGTGTAAACCGACCCTTAAACCGACCCGTAAACCGACCCGTAAACCAACTCGTCAGGTGGAATGTAAATCGACCCATCAGGTGACATGTAAACCGACCCATCAGGTGACATGTAAACCGACCCATCAGGTGGGATGTGAACCGACCCATCAGGTGACATGCAAACCAACCCATGAGGTGGGATGTAAACAGACCCACTGATCAGGTGGTTGAGAAAGACTTAAAACCATGCAGACTCAGCAGGCCGCATATCTTTTTCCGCTACGTGTATCATAATAATGAACTCCGGAATGACGTCTGGCAAGTCAACATGTAGTTTTCAAAGGATGGTTTATTTATGTTGCTCCATACGTGCTGAACGTATATTAAAGAGCCTGCTAAATTAAATGTGCTTAAATTAATTTGTGCTGAAATAACATAACTACCTTATCATCTTAACCCAATGGCGTATGCATTCCAGTCGCGATTACAAGTGCTAAACCTTGGTTAAAACAATCCCACGCCATAACATAACACGACGTCATTAACATATGAAAGCACCACTCCTTGTCCATAACAATATTTCAAGGCGAAGGTCTTTTTATTGCTATAAAATCGGTGAAAAGTTATACTGTTGTGCGTCTTAACAATTAGTACTCGGTGGCCTACCGCGAGTCGCACACATCTATAACCTGGTATGAACCACGCAAACGCCATTCCAGTGAAAGGTGCTAAATAAACTAAGGTTGGTGAACTTCCTGGTCGTGCCAAAACAATTTCTTGTTGTTAACTACTCTTTTTATGTATAAATAGATACCTATATATATGTGTGTGTGCTTGACAGTGCTTGGTTCAATGACACGACGACAGAGGAGAGTCAGGCAAGTTTTATTGTATATGCCAAATACAAGTTGTTTTCTTAACTCCTCCGCTCGGTACAAAACGTTAGTCCAGATACTTATATGAAGGCCACGTATATCATTTCAGTCAAACACGGATGTCATTTGCGCCCATAATTATTCCTGTAAAACTAACCCTACGCAGTCAGGAAGCAACATACGGAAGAAAACTCAGAGACAAAGGGGATACAAGAGTCGTAAACCATTCAGAAGTGTATCCCCTGTTCCGGCTTCTTTTTCGTCTGGACTGAAAGGTGTAAAGGTGGCAATCTCGCAGACAAGTGATCGCTGCGCTCCCGACAAAGTGCAGACAACAAGGCCTTTGATGTGGCGTGAATTTGTGGCCGGTGGTCTAGCAGGGGAGACGAGGAGCCCCTCGGGAACACCGTCCTAGTGGCGAGTGCCTTGGCCGCCGACTTCAAAGAAACGGTTCATCGGCGCTGGCTCATCTTCAGGTGAGTAGACTTGGCCTCTGATTTAAGGCCGCGCGCCACCAGCGTAAAAAAGATACCTCTTTGCTCTCAGGGTGCTGTCGGCTTACCTTCGGTGCCCATGCAGACTGTGGGGGGAAGAGGCTTCAACACCGGCCGTTGGCTGGTTTGTTTTTGTGTGTGCATAATTATTATAAAACTGTTGGGTGTCAGTGGTTTTGTAAAGAATTGGAATTCGAACATGTTGTACATGCCATGAATGTGACATTCAATCATCAGTTGTATCGATGATCCCAGAATCCTACATGTTGATGAATGATCAGTTTTAAAAAGCGAACCGGGTTCCCAAGCCCCCCCCCCCCCCCTCCCCATCCATCCCCTCCCTTCCCCAATGCTCCACAGCATGTGAATGTGTCCAGGATCAGATTAGAAAGATTCTAATGAACAAGGAAGTTTAACATGAAAGAAATTTAAGCCACGGGCCCTCCCACGCCACCCTCACCCCCCCCCCCCCCCCCCCCTCTGTCCAAACTTATCTTTCAGATTCCTTATACAATAATTTTTGGTATTCATGTTAATGAAACGCTGCTATCCATCTACCGGCAGTGATGTTCAACATTTGATGACGTAGTACACAAGAATGCCACACTGTCCAACATTACATGAACCACAGTAAAGACACGACAATATCTCAACATGATGTTGTATATCTGTATTTACTCACTAAAGGCATACATAATTTCCATTTAAAAGGTTTGAACTCTTTCTCATGGACAACACTTTTTTAGTTACACGATTTGCGACCGATTAAATGTATTTTTTTTTTTTTTTGGCAGTTAATATTTGCAGTTATTAATGCAAATATGCAGACCTAGTACAATATATGAACACACGGATCTACACGCCAAAACGTATACGCTGCATTCAGCAGTGTAGTAGGCCTGGCTGAAAACTGACCACGCGCACCCATTTGACCGGGTCAGAGACCATGGTCTGACCAGTCATCTGGCTAAACAATGCCAGGGCGCTGCGAACAATGGCCTTTTTTCATTCCCCAGACACATCATCTCTGCATGACAATGAGAGATAGTTGTCTAAACGTCCGCCGCTGGCGCTAGTGGTGTCTTTGATAGACTCAACAATGTCGCGTGGTGTCAAAAGACGTGTCGTCTGCCAATCTATTGTCAGATATTGTTCATGGCTGGCGCGCTGTACGGTCAAGTGAGTCCACTGACTGTATATTCATGTTGTTTTGTAAAGGTTGGGTTACAAGTACCTTATTAATAATGGTTGGTGTGATATGGCCTCACGCTACCACCGTATGTCGCCAAAGATGAACTCTGCATATGTGAATACTGAAGCGAAGATGAGCGGTGTCCAAACAAAGATGGCGACTGAAAGTTAAGTTCTTGCCGCGCTTTGATTCGAACCGACGAATTCGGTAAATTAACGGCTCTTGTGTTATTAACGGGTTAAGCTGTTGATCAGTACTCCAATGAAATAAAACGTTATTGCTGCCTTTGGCGCGTATTTTGTACGATTGTGTAACGAACCTCAATGAATTATTTGGATCAAATATGCCTCAGATTAGATCGCCGAGACCGGGTGTCTAACCAGGTCGTCTTGATCTGACCTCTGAGTTTTCTACCACACGGTCACGGAAGGTTCCGTTGGCATTCTAACGTATCACATGAAATGAACTATACCGCGGATATATGCTTCAATCGACACTCAGTCATCCTCCCTATCCCTATCTCTGACAACCTGTTTAATTGTTTGATGCGAGCTTCAACAATGCTTAGCCTCGCAAGTCCAGCCTTACGTTTCACCGTGTTTGCCCTGGGGGCGCCCTCTACTATGTGAGGTACGGTGGGACATTTTAGCTCACTCTATGGAAGGTGTGTGGGAGGTAGGGGGTGGGGGGGGGGGGTGCTGTAGTCACGGGTCTCCTAGGCTACACTGGCTGGTCAACCTGTGTGCATAGGGCAACAACCACGGGGCCCCTGGAAAAAATAACTTACTTTATAGCCACCTGCACTATCACGGTCACCGCCCCAGCTCAATCAATTCACCACCAGAACTTCACAATATGAATTACACCAGTTTTAATCTCTATCAAGCAGACTTGCTTGGGACAAATCAAAATACTCGGTTGACAAAGGTCTTCGGTTTGTCAAGGTTCGATTATGGGATAAAAATAAATCGGAACCTGTAAAAAGTAACAGTAACAGTGTGCGTATGGTACGAAATGGCCTCAGGTCTACATTATATCAATACATAATCTCGTATATACCTTCACAGTACCCCCCGCCCCCCCCCCCCTTGTGACCCAAAACATTATAATAAATCGCTCTCTCTCTCTCTAGCTGGAAACATGTGCAGTCTTGGCAAGATTCGGTTTTGGGTGGATGTGCTGCATTTTCCTCTTGTTTCCTGTTTAGCTGGTGTAAAGGTTACGTAGCGTTTGAATGCGTACAAACGTTTAGTTTTATGTACTGTACCGATTTCTTCTTGAAGGTAAGTTTTAGTAGCTTTCTCTCAGCTTTAGTGTTTAACCAACAACAAACGGAGGCCGTAGTGATAAAATGGTGTGATAACAAGTTTGATTTCCTTCTGGAAAAAAACAAACAAACCGCAACTTATACTCCATACTTAAACTTCTTCCATAAATTAAACCGAATAGGTTCTCGAACATTTTATTACGCAGTCAATGTAAAGACATGTTAGTCACCGTATGATAGCGAGCTTAGGTTTGTGTAAAGTTAAACTTAATTTCATTTTATTGATTTTTGCTAAATTCGCCCGAGAGAGTTGATATGATGAAGTAAATACCGATAGAAAAAAATCTGTTACACGTTTAATAACAAAACCTGTTACACGTTTAATAACAAAACCCTTCTGATAAGTGTGATCCTTTGTGAGTGAGGCACGGGTTGTTTTTAACCCACCACACCACGCCACCTCATCGCGTTGGTTGGCTGCCTGCGGTTTATCAAAGTCTACCCAAGGAGGATGGCGTTTTACTGCGATCAGTCGACGGCAGGTGCTTGGAAGAGAAAGAAGCACGGGGGGTTTGTCAATAGACGGGCACGCGCATTTTGATAGTAGTAGTCGTAGTACGCGTTGCCTTTAGTTACCCCCCTCTTTTATCTCGCTTTTTCCCTTTCTTTCTCTGTCGCTATTTGAGAGCTAGTGGCGGGGTGTAATGCGCCCCCCTCCCCCGGGGCTCCAGGGACGAACGGACAAAGGGCGCGGCCTGGGAGGGGCCGGGAGGGGCCGGTGGGGGGGAGGGGGCGACTTAGATGTCGATCATTTCCATGAACCATAACAGTACACTCCACGAACTGGCAGTCACACTTATAACCCCACACCCACCCACCCACCCACCTACTATGCTACCCTGCCCCATCCTCGTTTATACCCCGCCATGAACAGAAGTGCCTAGAATTATGAATAAAAAACACGAGAGGTGGATGGGGATGGATAGAGGGGTGGGGTTGTCATACACAAATCTAGCCCCCCTCACACCTGTTCCTGGTGAAACAAACCGTGACACGCGTCTATCCGATAGCTATAATAAATCCCTCCACCTGCACCATACCATACCACCCCAAATCTTTCACTCTCACCCCCATCCGCCCCCTCCCTCTCTCCTGTCCTCTGCTGGCCTCATCCACGATCCCCACTCCTCCTCGCTCCCTGACTGATATGACCCCGTCTATTCATAAGGAAATGAGCCTTTTGCGTCGACCGCTACTCACATACGTTGAGTGAGTGAGATCCGTCACCTGGCGTTTTGCCAGCAGCCCTCCGATTGGCTGAGGCGCCGCGCCTCATTTTAATACACCTGCCTGGCACGAGAGCCGGTGGCAAGGTGCGCGATTCACAGTGATGGCATGGCGGGGGTGGGGGTGGGGGTGGGGGTGGGGGTGAGGGTGGGGTGGGGGTTGGCAGGGGTGGAGGTGGAGTGGTGGGGGGGGGAGACGGGAGACTCCCGAGTTCCGATACTCACTGGTTATTATTGTGATTATTATTGCGGCCTCAGTCACCGCATGCGACGAAGCGCCACCGTGCGGCGCGGTATGGTGACGGGTCGTTCTGTGTTGACATCCAGTGCGGACCTAAGGAAAGGAGAGGGGGGAGGGGCGGGCGGGCGAGTTGGAGAGGAGCAGAGACGGGGGGGGGGGGGGTGTGGGGTTAAGTGATGCGTTGGTAAGGCGGGGAGGAAGAGGCGGAACGAATCGGGAGGCTAGTAGCTAGACCGCTACT
>OZ025257.1:12274240-12299691 GCA_964019135.1 Arenicola marina
TCCCGAACTAGGCCCGTGAACAGTCAACAATCGGAGCCCCCGGGAACTCCTACGCTGGATACCGTGACGTCATAGTGACGTCATTGTGACGTGCTTTTGGTGACGCACTCACAATGTTTACGTAGCTGTCATCGAGTGTCAAAACTTCGCGCATCAAAACAATTGAAGTGACGTCACGCCATCGAGCAAGAAACAATTTGGATTCGCGCGGCTCTACTTGTGACATTGTGAATATATATTGTGTATACATATATATATATATATATATATATATATATATACATACTACGCAACTTCGGGCCGTAAACAAATCAACCAATCAGCCAGAATGCCGCGATCATTTCTCATCAAGAAGCGGGACGCCAGCTCCAGAAGGCGATCCCGAGGGGGCAGTCCGGATCTACAGAAGGATCGCACAGGGACGCCGGGCAAGGAGAATCCGGAAGAGATCCTGGGAATGTGTCGTCCTCCCCCAGAGACATCGGAAGCAAATCCTGAGGACCAGATCGAGGCAGCCAGCCCAGGTAATGTAACTTCTACACTCGCTTATTCCGATTGCTTTAAATAGTTTGTATTTTTACTGATATGGAAAGATATTTCAGCATAATATTAATATGGTGGGATTAAATATGTCATCAAACCATTATTAATGTGATATGGTCAAATTTGTTTTTTTTAATATTATTATTCTGAAGATATCCCCAAAATATTGTCACGTATATAGGGATACATGCAATCACTTGCGTGGATCTAATAGCTGACCAAGAAGGAGGGTATGTTAAGCTAAAGTAGAACTACCTACATTTGAACAATATTTGCCCAGGTACTGAATACGGGTTGTTTTATTTCCTGATACGAAGATAGTAGTTAAAGTGAGTGATGACAGTGATTGGTTAATGTTATAGTCAATCACGGCGCATTGAAGGGTAATTCAAAATTTATTGAGAACAGTATAATAGCGCACGCATGCTGATGTGGGATGTTTTAATCGGCATTGCTCGTACACAAAATACAACTGATATAGATATATATCTCCGAATCAGTGAGAAACGTTGGTCAGTTGTAAAATTCATATCCCCATGTCTCGCACTCAGTATCCAGCCCTAAGTCTGCATACTAGGATCCGATATTAAGTGTCCGGTGCGTGTTTCGAGCCCCGCCTGCGCAAACGTCTAATGTTTGCTTCTCTCTACTTTGACCCTTCTAATCGTCGTGATAAGAGCGCGATATAGAAGTTAAAACATCCTACTTTAAACCATCTCACCAACGCACAGAGCATCCTTCTTTGCTCGATCTGTCTATGAGCTTTCCATGAGCAGCGCTTGCCTCCCTCCCTCCCCCTTTCACTTCCCCCCTACAGTCCTCGTGAGCAGGCCATGGGGCATTAGGTGGCGACAAATTGGGCCGTTTGACTCGGCCCTCGTAACGTCATTAGTCCGTGTGAAGCCGTCTCGAGAGGAAGTTGAGCTGCCTGGCCGGTAGAGGCGCCACCGACGCGGGCACTGTTCATAGCTCTTGTCGCCGGGAGACGAGGTTTCAGGGGTAATAGCAGCATAGGACAAGGACGAGGGGGTAGGGAGAGTGGTGTGATTGGAGCGGGGGGTCGCTGGGGGAAGGGGGTAGGCAGGATGGGAACTGGGGTTGCTAGGGGTAGGGGGTGGAGAGGATGGTGGTGCGGCGGTTGATCCGACTCTCTCACCAGGGATCGCTAGTGTCGCTGATCCGCCGATTGTGTAAGTCGGCGAAGGGTTTGACATTGGCACGACGGCTTTAGAGACGTCTGTAACAGACCAATCAGTGCAACGGCATTTCCCTCTGCGAAACAAGAAGCACCCCCCCCCCTTGCTCCCCCACCCCGGCTACTCCCCCTTTTGCCAGTACTCGCCGCTCCATATCCTCTTAGCACTCTCCTCACCATCAACCGACCCGCGTGCGCCTCGTCCATTCCCTCTACCATGATACCCTACCCCCCCCCCCCCCCCCCCACACAAACACACACACACACACGACGCACCCCCGGTCCCTAATCCACCCTCACAGTGTTTCTCCTTCTTTGTCGTCACGACCGCAGGACCTCTTGACCTACCCCCTACACTCCTCCCACACCCTCCATCTCACCGGGGGCAGTGCTGCCTGCATCGACACACTCGCCACCGTTCTCTTCCCACATCGTCTGATCTCTCACCCCCTCGCTTCTCACCCTCTCTCGCTGCTACCGTATACCCCCTCACCACGACGACGGGGTTGGGGTGGCGGCGCGAAGTTTCCTGCAACATTGACACAAAAGATATTCGGTCCGATTTCTTCCAAGTTGCCAGGAAATCATACGCCTGCGCGGTCAAAACTTTTTGAATGACAAACGAGGTTTGAGTCAAGTGATCAATACGTGACACGGTGAAAAGACGCCATGCCTCATTAGACCTCATCGATAATTCCCGCCAAAACCTGATTCAGTGTCGTCTGCCCCGACCGGCGGCGGCGCGCGCTTTCAAAGAGCGTCGAGCGGCTCGTCGTAAGAACCGGGCGGAATTAGGGGGGCTAACCTGCTTCTCGTGTGCATTGAAGTGTGAAGTGCATTATATCGAACTGAGTCTCGATTGTAATGGACTGGCGTTCGCTTCCCACCTCCCTGTGCCCCCCCCCCCCTCCACCCCCTCCTATTCTTCCTCTCTCCTCCGTCCCTCCACCCCTTCGACATTGCTGTCGTCAACGTCTCCTATTTCCCTCTTCCCCCCTATCCACCACGCATTTCCTTACACCCCGTCCCACTCTCGTAATGTGCTTTCCCCTGTGTTTAATTTAATCAGGTTCTTGAATCAGGTTGGGTTTCCTTCACTTGGACAAAAGATGAACATGCTCTGGCATTGCTCCGTGTCGCCTAATGATGCCAGTAGACGCGAGGCTGAAAAGAAAAATCTCTCATGGATGCAAAGGACGGTGGAGGCAAACAGGGAGAGAGGGGGGTGAGGGGGAGGCGGGTAGGCGGAGCCGAGGATGGATAGGCTACGGGTGAGGGAGGGGAGGGGTCGGGATAGGCCGGGTTTCGACCACCCCGGTTTTTATGAGCGCGGACGCCGTTGTGCGAAACTAAACAAGTGAATCGAGACGATCGATTCAAGTTGTCACAAGGTTTGGTGCGAAAACAGGATGAAAGTCGAAGTTAGCTTTCATTAAGCTCACGACAGGTGACAAGGAGAACTGGTTCCGGTTGCTAATACGGCGCGAGCCTTGGCACCAGCCAGCGTCGGCAGTCTATAATGTCAGTCAGTAATGAATCTTATTACTGTCACAGCTCTCCAGACACGTCATAATTCTTTTCAATGCATTCCTCCCCTCCATCTTTTCATCTCCCGTCTCGCGTATTCAAGGTGGTCTGACTGGCCCGCGATCGAAAGAAACTTCCGGAAACCTCACAAGGACATTGGCTGAAGTGTAGCGAGCAATGCTGCAATCGGGCAATACGATACTAATAGTAAAGTCGACCGCGCTAGTGGTAGACCATTGTACCAATAGCCGATATCTCCGTTCATGCCATTGTCGATAAATATCTTAGCAACATCAAGACGGCTGCAGCAATGACTGGGGAAGTAGGGAGAAATAGAGGAGCAGATATTTATACAGCATTTTCGTCCCTTTCTTGAACTTTTCAACGACAATCATTGTTTTTTTTTCACTTTTCATTGATGTTAATTCAGTATTTTTTTCATTTTCATTGATGTTCATTTACAATTTTTATTTTACTTTTCTTTCTTGAATGTTGTGATCTGTTTACTAATGGTCACGCAAATTTTCTATTTTCAGAGAAACCTCGAGCTCTCAGTCCAAGGGAAGACCTTCATCAACTGACACTACACCCGCGACTGTACTCCCCGATAAGCCCAGGGACGCCACCCTTAGATTGCCATGGTTACGCCTCACTGCTCATGGCGTCCCCGCGAGAGACAAGGGACGCGTTCTCCCCTGTCGTGTACGAGTACGACCACGCACCTGAGCGCCACCTGGCCTTGGAGACTCGACCTTCGCCCGCCGTTCCGGTGCCGTGCCTCGATCGGTTTTGGGAACGCTCGAAAGAGAACATCGAAATCCACCCTGACGGTCACGACACCAACAGGGAGATGGTTCGAAGTAACCTTTCCTATGCCCTTGGCCCGGTGACGTCAGCTGAGGCCATTGTTCGAGCAGACGACATTTCTCATCGCATGTGGACCAGTTTCGCGCCAAATTACCTTCCTAGCCCGGTGAAGGTGTCGGAGAACTACACGTGGCAGAATAACGCAAATTCTTGTTATTCTGTGGTGGAAAGTGATCCCTCACCCCTTACCCCATTTATGCAGAACAGGCTATTTCCTAATGGCAATAACTTGGAGAAACTTGAAGGTTATCAGGCCCCTACACCGCCATATCACGTCTACCCGAGAGAGTCGCCTTCTTACGTCAGTTTTTCCCCTCCGCGTTCACTACCGAGCCCGGGCCTCCACCAGCAACACACCGCGCCAGCGTCGATGGTGTCTCCCGGAAATGTTTCCCCCGAACAATATCCTCTGATGAACACCTGTAATCCCCCCACGCGCCCGGCACCTTTACACCTGACACCTCTGGAGTGTGTGGACATGCGGCAACAGGCAGGGTCCGAAAATATAGTTCCACCTGGATCCTGGACTCGGTCGATCCAGAGATTGGAGAAACCGCTCAGCGACTTCAACGAGCGTTGCCTGCAGCAAACCCAACCACCGCAACAGCAACAACAACAACAACAACCGCAGCTACTGCCACACAACAGACAGCAGATGAGGCGGCCGGGAAGTTTCGAGAAGGATCCTCCCAGATACCGTTGCGAAGACTGCGGTAAAAGTTACTCCACCTTCAGTGGCCTCTCGAAGCATAAACAATTCCACTGCGCTAGTCAGATCAAGAAAGAGTTCAGCTGTAAATACTGCGACAAGACGTACACGTCGCTCGGCGCTCTCAAGATGCACATCCGAACTCACACGCTGCCCTGTAAGTGTCAAGTGTGCGGCAAGGCCTTCTCCCGACCCTGGCTCCTCCAGGGCCACATCAGGACTCACACGGGCGAGAAACCCTTCCAGTGTCCACACTGCGGACGCGCCTTCGCCGACCGCTCCAACCTGCGCGCGCACCTCCAGACGCACTCCGAGGTCAAGAAGTACAGCTGCACCGGATGCGCGAAGACCTTCTCCAGAATGTCGCTGCTGTTGAAGCATGAAGAGGGAGGATGCAGTTGTATATGATAGCTTCACATCTGATTTCTTTATATTTTTAATCATCTGTTGCCTCAATATTTCGTAGCATTTGCGTCTTTCTTAAGTCTGTGGCTTCTTTCACGTACGATTCGTTATCCACCCACGAGATACAGTATCTATATTATTCTGTGGATGGATGTAATGATATATGAACAAATGAGCCGAATGATTTTGCCAAAAACTGAAAAATGATCACCAAGATTTTATGCAATCATGTACAATGATGATTTCACATTGCTTTGCTACATTATTTATAAGTCCACTATATTTATTATTTTAACTTAATGCCGCCTCGCTGGTTTGTTGTTATAACGACGTCTGCATATGATGTAATTAACTGGTTAATTATCTATGCATATACATACATGTAACTACAACTGTTTTTGTTGAATGCATTTATGTTTCACGATGAGGTATTAAAGTCCCTTTTCTCATCCAACCCCTTTGTCTTGTCCTTCCGTCTAGTATCATTAAGTATCTTAAAAGAGTTTTCTACGCACCTTCCTTCCCTCATGTGCCCTAGGCCGTGTACCGGAATTTGATCCTCTACTCATAGTACTATTATCTGGGTCCAGCGACACGAGCTTCTCCCCGGGGCGGTGACAAAGAAAGCACCGTTATGGTTGGGAGTCGGGCTTAACCTTAACAGGTGTTCACGTCCCTGTCTCGGCCATGGCTGCTTTGTCCCCAGAGTTTCATTACCTGCTTTTGAGGCGCGAACAAAGGCCTCCTCGAAAACGCTACGTGGGACCCGGGATGAGTGTGGGGGAGGGTTGGGGTTGGGGAAGGAGGGGCAGGGGCGGGGGGTCAAACACCGGGGTAGTGGGAGGTAGGGTTGGGGTTGGGGTTGGGGTGGGAGGGGGGGGAGGTCAAACACTGGGGTAGTGAGTGAGCGGATGGGTGCGTGTGTGAAAAGGGGGACATTTCCCTGCCCCGAAATTTGCGCCGCCGCGCATTGTTAACCCGCCAGCCTTGCCTACTACTATCTGACCGCGTCCGACCCGCTGTGGTGACCTAGGCCCGTCCCACGCCCCCGCCCACTTGCTATGCTACGCGACTGCCATTAACCAAGATTACAATCCTCCATAGCTGTAAATGATAAAGAAAGAAAGAAGACTATATGAACATTAAAAAAAACGCGACTGCGACAAGTAGGGAACTACATCACAAAGCGCGTAAAATCGATGACTGAGAGGTGGTGAGGGTTGCGCGCCGATGGTGGTATCACCTGCCGCCCTCTCGCATTGTGATGAAGCAGACGACACCGCGAAAATGTCGTCTGCTTTTCAGCGAGCGAGCGAGCGAGCGCGCGCAAGGTGCGTGCGTGCGTGCGAGAGATGGAGAGAGAGAGCGTGCCTCCCCCAGGGGCGCGCGATATGGTTCTATGCCCCTCTCAACAAGAAGCGACTGTCACGGCTGTTTGCACACCCCACAATAATTCCCCCCCTCCTGGTGGGTGGGTGACCTCACAGGGCCCACACTTCGCCGTTCCCGGGGTCAGACGTTACCCGGAGGCCTGGCGACGGCAGCCAAGGGTAGCCAAGTGGAACATGTGACGCTGGGACAGGTGTTGTCACCCGTGTAACTAGCGGATCTGTTGGCCTTCCACGCCGAGCGCATTTGTCACTCAAGTTGTGGTGATTAACCGCGATAAAAATTAATGAATTGTCATTGAATGGTTAAGTGAGCATGATGTTTTTTTTTATCGCCAAAGCGATGATGCAAAACAATTAATGAGCATGTAATTTCGCCCGTCATGCCTTGCTATAACTAGGGTGTTACGATTTCTGGCGACTACATATAAACAGGCATCGGTTGATACCAGATGGGTGAACACGTTATATGTTATAAAATATGTTTTATATTTTTAATAATATTTGTTTATTATTCCTCAAGTATCCGTTGTAAGACCACTTAAAGACCACAAGAAAATATAAATACCCGCTTTAGATATTGATTGGTTGGCTTAAGCATGACGATTTAACTCATAAAGGCCACATTGCGACAATGGAAATGGTCAAGGTAGCATGGAGCCATGTCGCCGGGGGGGTATTCCCCTACTATTTGCGAAGAAGAAACATGGAATCTGTGCAAGAAATAAACACATTTGCACAGAAGAGACTCGACTCAGGCACCGGTCTCTTGGGCTGACCGGCCTTGCAGAACCCACTCGTCAATTGCCGAACACGCTACCTACCGGATCAAGGAGGGGGGGCGGAGGTGGACTCCCCCGCTCCTTGGACAGCGATGTATATGTCCTGCGCCCCGAGTGGAAAGGTGACCATCGTGCATTGCGACACCCTTTAGGCCGACCATCTGCTCGCGGAAAACTCGGTTACAAGAAAAGCGACCTGCGTCCGAACGAGCAATCAGCTTGACCGAAAAACAGCATTAGCTCTAAATGAGCCACCGAAGCGCGGGCATAGCCCCCCCCCCCCCCCCACCCCTCCCACCGACCCCCTTCACCATGTCACTTGCGGGACGATAAAGCTTCCCAACTAACCGGCATTGTGGCAAATCTGCTTAGTCGCTAACCAAATATGTGTGGACGCTTGACCAAGTTAACGTGGCTCTGACGGCGCGCAGGAGTTACATCCGGGCTTGATGACCACACGACGAACCGCACCGCTCAACCAAATATTGTATTCTTCCGCAATCAGCGCACTGCCTGGAAGGCTTGGTTAGGGAGCGGGTATGGGGCTGGGGGAGGCGGGGGGGCGGGGGTGGCGGTGGGAGCGGTTGTGAGAGGGAAAGCCAACCAAATTAGATACGCTCCACTCGTCACTTCATTACCAGCTAATATTTGCCAGGGAAACTGAGTTAAGGCGTGATTTTATTTCATTTTTGCCCCCTCCACCCGGCTCTCCCCTGCATGCATTCGAATTAAGTCATTGTTGTGGAATGGAGTTATCGTTAGTAATCGTCCATTCGTCCCGCTTCTCATTCCCGGCGGTGTGGGTATGGATGGAGGGGGGTGTGGGCCAGGCGGTGGGGGTGTAGGCCGGCGGTGTGTGAGTGTGGGGCCCGCGGTGTGAGTGTGGAGAGGGGGGGGGGCAGTGTGGGTGTAGGCCGGCGGTGTGTGGGTGTGGGGCCGGTGGTGTGGGTGTCGGGCGTGGGGGGCGGTGTGGGTGTGTGGGGCCGACGGTGCGAGTGTGGGGCCGGTGGTGTTGGTGTGGGGCCGACGGTGTGGGTGTGGGGCCGGCGGTGTGGGTGTGGGGCCGACGGTGTGGGTGTGGGGCCGGCGGTGTGGGTGTAGGGCCGACGGTGTGGGTGTGGGGCCGACGGTGTGGGTGTGAGGCCGGCGGTGTGGGTGTGGGGCCGGCGGTGTGGGTGTAGGGCCGACGGTGTTGGTGTGGGGCCGACGGTGTGGGTGTGGGGCCGACGGTGTGGGTGGGGGGCCGGGCGGTGTGGGTGTGGGGCCGACGGTGTGGGTGTGGGGCTGGGCGGTGTGGGTGTGGGGCCGGGCGGTGTGGGTGTGGGGCCGGGCGGTGTGGGTGTGGGGCCGACGGTGTGGTTGTGAAGCAGACGGTGTGGGTGTGGGGCAAAGGTGTCGGTGTGGGGCCGACGGTGTGGGTGTGGGGCCGACGGTGTGGGTGGGGGGCCGGGCGGTGTGGGTGTGGGGCCGGCGGTGTGGGTGTGGGGCCGACGGTGTTGGTGTGGGGCCGACGGTGTGGATGTGGGGCCGACGGTGTGGGTGGGGGGCCGGGCGGTGTGGGTGTGGGGCCGGCGGTGTGGGTGTAGGGCCGACGGTGTTGGTGTGGGGCCGACGGTGTGGATGTGGGGCCGACGGTGTGGGTGGGGGGCCGGGCGGTGTGGGTGTGGGGCCGACGGTGTGGGTGTGGAGCCGGGCGGTGTGGGTGTGGGGCCGGGCGGTGTGGGTGTGGGGCCGGGCGGTGTGGGTGTGGGGCCGACGGTGTGGTTGTGAAGCAGACGGTGTGGGTGTGGGGCAAAGGTGTCGGTGTGGGGCCGACGGTGTGGGTGTGGGGCCGACGGTGTGGGTGTGGGGCCGGGCGGTGTGGGTGTGGGGCCGACGGTGTGGGTGTGGGGCCGGGCGGTGTGGGTGTGGGGCCGACGGTGTGGGTGTGGGGCCGGGCGGTGTGGGTGTGGGGCTGACGGTGTGGGTGTGGGGCCGGGCGGTGTGGGTGTGGGGCCGACGGTGTGGGTGTGGGGCCGACGGTGTGGGTGTGGGGCCGACGGTGTGGGTGTGGGGCCGACGGTGTGGGTGTGGGGCCGACGGTGTGGGTGTTGCGCCGTGCGGTTTCTACCTCGCATGGAGTGCTTTGGCCACCTGTGAGCCTATCGGCGCATGGATCGGTGGTTCGAGCCCCGCTGTGGTCATGTCTGTGTGGTCGCAGGATAAAGATCCTATGTCCTTCTTCGCAAAGACTAGGGGGTAAGCCTCTGGACATGGCTCCACTCTCCCTTCCTTCTCCCATTGACGCGATATGACCAGAATTGGTTAAAGCGTCGTGCATATTCAACCAACCAAGGAATCCAAGCAACCGCCGCACGGACCGGGGTCAATCCCATCACTGACAGGTATGACGGCAGTAGCATTAGATACGGCTACATATACGGCTAGATACAAAAATCACCACGTCAGTATCTGTAGGGGTCTGGAGGGGGGGGGGCTCCAGTGTCGAATGTCGATTTTTCCAAATTCTCCTTTTTTGAATGTCGATTTTTCACGACGTGCTGTGTCGCTTTTTGGCTACGTTCCGTGTCGCTTTTTTTTCAAAAATCTGTGTCGGTGTCGCTTTTGCAGATCCTCAGGGTCGCATGTCGATTTCTTTAAATATGCCTGTGTTGCGTGTCGCCATTTACCCCTTCCAGACCCGAATATGTATTATGGGCCTTCCAATTGTCATGCGTAGTGGCCTAAGTATGGTTTAAGCATACGGCCACTGCTGGTTTCTTGATGACGCACATGAAGCGTTGAACAAAATAATATTGACGACTTCTGTACACCCCTGTCTATACCAGATGTTTCCCGATTCCCACAATCACTCTTCCTCCTTCCCCAGCCACCCACCGACTCTTCCACCCACCCACTCCTCCACCCACCCACCCGCTCCTCCCCCCACCCACTCCTCCACCCACCCACCCGCTCCTCCCCCCACCCACTCCTCCACCCACCCACCCGCTCCTCCACCCACCCACCCACCCCTCCACCCACCCACTTCTCCACCCACCCACCCACTCCTCCACCCACCCACTTCTCCACCCACCCACCCACTCCTCCACCCACCCACTCCATATGCAGAACTACTGTGTGAAGTGGTTTCACGCCGCTAGCAATGATTATGAACCACCACCCACCATGATGATGCGTTAAAGCTTATATTAAAGGTAGTTGCCCCACGCCCTGCCCTCACCCATCCCATAGAGATACCAAGCACTTCTCTTCTCTCTCGCCTAGCTGGCCCTCCCGCTTTAATGACCTTACACCGCTGGCCGAGGGGTGCCGGGTTGCGGGTGGGTGGACGGGTGTCGAGTGGACGGGTGGACGGGTGGCGGGTAGACGGGCGGAGGGATGGGGGCGGGCACCACCGCCCAGAGTGGCCACACTTTGCCGCACACATGGTGCCCGGCCCGCCACTTGAGCACCGGTTACTTCATCGCGGAGAGCTCACGGTACTAATCCATTTTACGAAAACTTCCATCTAAATGTGCATAATTGGCTAGGGTACTTTCGCGATGGTCATTGCCTAACCACAGCTTTGATTTGGATTCGCCCTTCCCATCCCTCTCCACGCTCCTGTTTCGTCTCTTCCTCCTCCGCTCCCTCCCCAACGAGTACCAGTCATCCCCACCCCAACCCCACCCCCAACAGTGGCACCTCCCGTCCCACCCTCCCCCTTATGATCTGCTCAAGTCCGAGACTTATTATTGCATTATAATAAAGCGGGAGTTGATTTCATTAATACCCCCCCACTCCCCAACTCTCTCCCATCGGGAGTTCGTAGCCTCCCGGAGACACACGGAAGTATGGGTGGGGAGGAGGGGGGGGGGGTAAGGGCTAGTGACGGGGCCCGGTGGCTGTGGGGGGTGGGTGGTCTTGACCAGTTCGGCTGAGTAAGATGCAATGCTTTCATAACACCGTTAATGACAGTCGGCATTAGAGACCTTTTCACGATATCGAATCACTGGTAATCTAATTCGACTTGGAGCAGACGACAAACTGCACTTGTTTTGAAAAACGAGATCGTCTCTCTCTCTCTCTCCCTCCCCCTCTCTCTCACACTCCCTCCTCCACTCTCCCTCTCTGCCCCTCTCCCGCCATTTTCTTTCCGCCGAAGTCGTCTGCTACTCTGTCTAGCCCTCCCGCCGCAGTCGTCTCTTCCGCGAGTATGGTGGTACGGTATTAAGTCGATTGCGGAAACGACTTACGAGGGGGTCCCCCAAGGTTGAATTCAGTCATCATTTCGATCTCTTATCCAGGCCTTCCTTGGACCAAAAACTCTTTTCTCCCCGCTCCGCAGAAGCCACTCCACAGGCCGTCCCCACTTTTCCCTTCCGCTTCCTTTCCCCCCTGCATTGTGCTTTTCTCTATAGAAACCATTACCCCTCCCACAACTCCCCCCCCCCCCCGCCCCCCGGCCCATCCCCATACCAGCCCAAGCTTCTCCCCACCAGCCAGCTTCCGCCATTAGCCGTAAGTCTGGTCCCAGCCCCTCCCAACTGACGAGGCAATGATCCTGTTATCCCATGTAAAACAGGTGATAAGCAGGGCTCGAGGGCTCATTCGGGGTCCTCTAAACCAATTTTTCCCAGATGGACGTTGGCGCCCGGGATGCTGGTTTGGTTCGTCTTCTCCTGTCTGGTGTAGTGCCCGCTGTGTCCACTGTGGCAGCCGAGACCACGACAAACGGGCAGGAGATGAGGGGGGACCCCACGCTAAGCCGTTTAAATTCTGGCCGTTCGGGCGTAGAGGGTGGGGGCGGAGGTGGTAAGAAGAGGGAACAGTGCAGAAAGTGTGTGTGGGCGGGGGGGGGGGGGGGGCAAGAGTCTTCATCCTGAAACAACTCAGAGTACCTCCCCCCACCTTCAAACAGTGAAGCGTCTAGAATTTAGCAATGAAGTACGTCTAGAATTTAGCAATGAAGTACTGTGTCGGAGGGTAAATCTATTTTAAATATGATTCGAAATACATCACAATTGTGCACGAACTAATCGTACATTTCTGGGCACATCGACGGGTTATATCTTGGGAGCGATGTTTTTTTTTTCTTTTTTCTTTTTCTTTGGGAGCGATGCTATTAGAAAGGACCAGATTTTAACTTTATTGTGCATTTCATGGTTTGATTACGTGTTACTGTTCTTCTATAATACTTTCCAATCACTTTATCCCAACTTCAGTTCGTATTCCTCTTAGTTGCATGCAATATAAAAACAAAAATTTGTGTCAACCAAGTAAATCTATCGACTGGCGATATATATAGTTTATATATTAAAGATCCTTTTTGGTGAGACAATTGTTCTATACGTTGCAACTAACAATTGCATATGGGTTGTTCTTCCATGTTAGAGCGAAACATTGTTGAAAAACACATCACTCACATATGACTCTCGCCTGCCCTTTACTACAACAATTTTGATGGATCTAATATCCATGGAAGATGGAAGATGGACCTCATCTTAGATGGATGTTATTGTCCTAATAACATTGGTTGTGTTACGGAAATAATGTAACATGTCGTCAATATCACAACGTCGATATTTCAATGAAATATATCACGGTGATATAATACTTCTGAATTAGTGATGTGGTGGCCATAGACGTGATACATTATAACACAAATACTTCCCTGCATAACATGGCACTAAAGGTCCAATTCAATCAGCCCGAGGACATTTTGACGGGGTAAATGGTTACATACATAGGCATGTAACGTAACAACGCGAGGCCATTTTGTGTGGAGGAATATATAGTTCTGGACATTCCTGATGCTTGCCGGTTCCGTATATGAGCTTGCTGACCTTGGTCAAACAAAGGTGACCACTTCCTGCTGTCGGCGGGCTCGTTGCGAGTCGTCCAGCTACCGAACCAGTTTGGTTTTCATCAAGGAATTATCGCATTTTTACGACTGTTCCCGTATTCAAGACTTGGAAAATGAAATGAATTGTTGGAAAACGGGAGAAGCGGGCAGAAATAAATATGGATAGGCTGGATGGAGAGGGAGGGTGGGGGGGAGTGTCTTTATTAATAATATCCCAGCTGCGATGAGCGATCTAGGAGCCCAGTGAAATGTAACCTCTGGAAATGAAGACAAACACAAGCGATTGGGGTTGGTGTGAGGGGGGAGGGGGGGGGGCGGGCGGTACCGGCCCGGGACACCGGGGAGGAGAGTAAAGTATCTCTCTCTTGACCCGACAACCTTGCACGGAGTTCGGGGGTATTAAGTCATCCCCGGGTGGACGAGGGAGTGGGGAGAGAGGAGGAGGAGGGGGGGGGGCAGGAGAGGTGTATATCCCAGGGGGCGGGGGGGAGGGGGTCCTGGCGGCATCCTCGGAAGGAGAAGATGTGATGGGGGGCGGGGGTGAAGGAAGGGAGGAAAGAAGAGGTGTAGGGGTGGGGTTGGGGGCATCCCCCGATAGATGGGAGGGTAGAGAGTACTGTGGGGACGGAGGCGATGTGGGTGGGGGGGGGGCGCTATGAAGTCGGGATGCTCCGGCATGGAGACAAAGGATGCTGCAATAGCCTATAAACCAAGGCGGCCTGAGTGGGCTTATCGCCTGCCTATTGGGACCGCCGAACAGTCGATCACCGCCGCCGGACGACGGCAGAGTCAACAGAAATAAAACTCCACGGCGCTTTTCATAACCACTGCGGGATGCTGCGACCCGATGCGTGGCCCTCCCTTGGGTGAGGGGGGTTGATGGGAGGGAGGGAGGGGGGTGATGGCCGGGGGGGGGGGGGGAGGCCATGCAGCGTCTGGTCGTGATGGTGATGGTGATGGTGCTGATGGCGGTGGCGGCGGTGGTGGTGGATTTGAGAGCGATTGAGAGCGGGGGGGGGTGGGGGGCTGGAGGGGGATGGGCAGGGGAACGGGGGGGGAAGGGTGAGCGGGAGGCGGGGAGGGGAAGTCCGAACGAGGACCCGGAAGACGCTGAAGAATAGAAATTAGAAAAGAGACGCCACGGCAAGTTCAAGCAATCTAATCAGGGTTCCTGTCCACCCCCTCCCAAAAGACGCATATTTCCGGCGGCAGAAGACACGGCCGCGGCTTTCACCGCGGGCGCCATCTTTCATCCAGCGCGCTGACATGTCGATACGACGATGACAAGGAGGAAGGTTTGATTGATGAATGGCGGGTCGAGCTCGGTCCACGGGCCGGTCGGCCGGTGTCAAGCGGCAGAACCTGTCCCCCGTTTGATTGGCTCATTTCAAGGTCGTGACCCTGGGAGGAACGGGGACGCGCGGGAGGGGGCTCGCGAGCGCTCCACGCCGGATGGGATGCTGGGTATATGAGGAGGGTGCCGTGGGGCGGGGGAGGGAAGCGGGGGGGGGAGGGGGAGGGGAAGGAGGAGGGGGCGTGATCCCGCAGTCAGTCCGAGATGAGACCATATTTGTCTCTGTCCATGTCCACAGTTGGTCAGGGGGTAATCGCAGGCCGCACCCCCTTCTCCACCCCCAGCCCGCCCCCCCCCCCCCGCCTCCCCATCAACCCCTCTTCTAAACCCTCCTGCCCCACCGCACCCACACCCGCGCCTATGCACGATTTGTGCACTCTACCTCAGCGGACTCCCCTTCTCCCCCGTCACCCCTATCCATCCATCCCCCCACCCCCACCCCCAACCCGCCAATCCTCGTCCCTTCCCAACGTATCAACCTCGTGGGCTGCACTAAACTGAGGACGTCATCGGATCGCTTCATCAAGACAACTTGTCAGGGGCTATCTAACGGCAGTCACGGAGGGCGTAGGTGGTCAGCCGAATTTGGCGGGGGGGGCGGGGTGGGAAGGGGGATGTACATAGTAGGGGTGTGATATAAGCTCCATAAATGTAGCGAAGTGAGGCGGGAGAGAGGGAGGGGTAGGGGGTAGGGGTGAGGGGTGAGAGGGAGAGATGAGGGGTGAGGGTGAGGGGTGAGAGGAGGATGGGTGAGGGTGAGGGGTGAGAAGAGGAGGGGTGAGAGGGAGGGATGAGGGGTGAGAGGAGACGTGAGGGTGAGGGTTGAGAGGAGGAGGGGTGAGGGGTGAGAGGAGGAGGGGTGAGAGGAGTGAGGGTGGCAGGGTGGAATGGCGGTAGCGGTAGAGTGGACAGACAGACAGACACATCTCTGGGGCCGAGATATGGATATTTCACCGAATCTGAAAGGTTTCCCCCCGGCGAGATTGGCCAGACCCTTGAGATAAACGTCGTAACATGTGATTCGTGGTCGGATTGGAACACGCCCTCGAGGTCGTCCGGTGCATAACGATAGGTGACATTAACCCCGCCGGCTGACAACTCAGGGAGAGGGTTGACAATTTCAGCAATATGGCCGGACAGATCCTAAGTCATCTACATAGGCGACGATGAGTCGGGGCCCTAGCGGCCCGGATTGGAACTAATCTGCCCAAATCTCCATAAAAACCCCGCCCTTCCCACCAGAGGCCGCTCGCAACATGTCTCTTAAATCCCCGCCAGACTGATTGCCGAAAACGTAAAATTATCTGATGAAAGATGAAAAAAAAACTATTCATGAGTCCGTTTTATTGGATGTGCAGCGGGAAATATTAAAATGTGTCTTCGGGGGGAGCTACATTTTCCACGATTTCTTTCTCAGGCGTGTAAACGCAAAGTGACTTAAATTTTATTTTTTTGCAGGCACTTGTAGAATAATTCTCACACTGATGGAGGGTTCCACATTGCATAGACATTGCAACACTGGCCTCTTCTTGGAGGGCCATTATTGTATCCAATTTCGCTTCTATTGTATGGAATCAGTCAATACGTGTCCGATGGTTAAATTTCATATAGCAGTGGTACTGGCAAAGCTTTATATCTGCATGATCTGGTGTATAAAACTACCTAGATAAGAAATACCGTTCATGGCACTATTCAGGTGCGTAGATTGTGTTCATTCATAGGCCTGAAAAGTGCGTCTGAATAATAAATACATCTTTAGGTGCTTTCTTATTAAGAGTTCATTGTTAAAAACTTAAGTCATTAACTACGTCGCCTGAAAACCATTCAAATAGGTGTATGTTAATTTGCCTCTTATGTGTGAAAGCGATATGTCTACGATTGTTGTCTGTAATACGTAACTTAAACATTACACCTGAGGCTTCCGATCAAACTAAGCATGTGGAAGTTTTCCTATTTTTCCTATTGCGAGATAAAATTGAGTAAAATGATCAATACGTCATATATATATATATATGTTAGCTGGTGGATTGTTTATTGACGGACATTATGATTCAACCAAGGACCTTTTTTTTTAATCCGGGAACCTAATCTGGAGCATGTTTCACATTCACGCTTCATCGTTCTGGGAGATTCCTTGGCAAAAATTAGACTCTGTATGCACAGAAGCAACAAACAGCAATTTATTTCCCATTTTTTTATTTAATATTATCCAATAAAATTCATTGCATTTAACATTAAATAAGGTATTTCTCTTGTACAATATTCTCAACAAAAAAAATGGTAATGCTCGTCGATAATTACAGTGTAAATGGTGTGCCTCCCGGCACATATTTCAAATACCTGCGGGATTTTTCACCTCTCACAGGTGCTCCAGCCCTTAGAAATAGCGCCTTTGAACAAGTGTAAACGTCGCCCCTGTTAGGCGAATGAATACTTTTCTTCGCTATGATTAGCACTTGTATTCGCAATATAGGATGAAACGTTTATTGCCAAAGACAAAATAGAGGCCTTTGTTCCAACCTGGCTGTTATTCTCTGTCTGCATACATCTCTTCTCGTTTTCACACCACGGTCATCGATCAAGCATCGCCACCCCCTCCCTCCCCCCTCACCTCAATACCCCTAACTACTCTCTTTCCCCCATCATTGCAAGAGCCAAGCGTTTGCGTATAATCAATTGGCTGGGACAATCAACGACTAACAGTCTAATTGTGGCTGCTTGACTGTCTGGGCCAGGGTGACTGCCTGCCTGCCTGGGTGGGTTCGCCGCCGAGCCCGCATGATCATCACCGGCCTCTACCACCACGGACAACAATGATGTATTTGTTACCAAGTTAAAAACATTAACACCTAGGAACCGAGAACCGACAAGTGCATGTTACAATGCTGCAGGGGGTACGCTATATAGTCACCCAGGAACATCAAAGCCTGTTCAGCACGGCCACGTCTATAGGGTGTTTATTAAACAAACAATGGCGTCTATGTCTCAGCCAGGTGTGGATGGAGTGCGTTCTTAATTAGCAATATGAACACATTGATGTAGACCCCATTATACCCTTAGTCCCACCATTGACAACATTTACTTTACCGTCAAAGGTATGTCTGTCGTATTGACTCTCGGCTCTTCACCATTATCGGGGCGTGAAGCCATACGGCAAAGTAGCTTTTGATATCAAATTACCAGCACGGAATTTTCCGATCACATGACCTTAGAACTGTTGTAACCTTGGCTCGTGACCCCTGTATTGATTTTGCTTTATGTTATTTAAATACAAAAGTTTCAGTTTGATATTTTATGAAAAAAATGCTTTATTCACGTATTACGAATCTATATTGCGGAAGTTCTCGATCATACAAGAGGACCTTATATGTGAAATATATTATATACATACCTCTCCTATGAGAGTGATCTACGTCATAGATCTATATTTGGCCCCAGGGATCTATATCTGTCCTCTGTCAGGGATCTATATCTGTCCTATCTCAGGGATATATATCTGTTCTATATCAGGGATCTATATCTGTTCTATGTCAGGGATCTATATCTGTCCTATCTCAGGGATATAAATCTGTCCTCTGTCAGGGATCTATATCTGTCCTATGTCAGGGAGCCATATCTGTCTCATGTTAAATGTCAGGGATCTATATCTGTCCTATCTCAGGGATCTATATCTGTCCTCTGTCAGGGATCTATATCTACCCTCTGTCAGGGATCTATATATGTCCTATCTCAGGGATATATATCTGTCCTATGTCAGGGATCTATATCTGTCCTATGTCAGGGATCCATATCTGTCCTATGTCAGGGGTCTATATCTGTCCTATGCCAAGGATCTATATCTGTCTTATGTCTATATATGTCTTATGTCAGGGATCCATATCTGTCGTATGTCAGGGATCCATATCTGCCCTATCTCAGGGATCTATATCTGTCCTATGCCAAGGATCCATATCTGCCTTATGTCTATATATGCCCTATGTCAGGGATCCATATCTGTCCTATGTCAGGGATCTATATCTGTTCTATGCCAAGGATCAATATCTGTCTTATGTCTATATGTGTCCTATGTCAGGGATCCATATCTGTCCTATGTCAGTGATCTATATCTGTCCTATATGAGGGAACTATATCTGCCCTATGTCAGGGATCAATATATGTCCTATGTCAGGGATCTATATCTGTGATATGACTGGGATCTATATCCACTCTCTGTCAGGGAACTATATCTGTCCTATGACTGGGATATATATCTACCCTCTGTCAGAGATCTATATCTGTCCTATGTCAGGGATCAATATCTGTCATATGTCAGGGATCTACATCTGTCCTATGTCAGGGATCAATATATGTCCTATGTCAGGGATCTATATCTGTGATATGACTGGGATCTATGTCTACTCTCTGTCAGGGATCTATATCTGTCCTCTGTCAGGGATCTATATCTGTTCTCTGTCAGGAATCTATATCTGTCCTATGTCAGGGATCTATATATGTCCTCTGTCAGGGATCTATATCTGTCTTATGTCAGCTATCTATATCTGTCCTATGTCAGGGATCGATATATGTCCTATGTCAGGGATATATATCTGTCATATGTCAGGGATATATATCTGTCCTATATGAGGGAAATATGTCTGTCCTCTGTCAGGGATCTATATCTGTCCTATGCCAAGGATCTATACATGTCTTATGTCTATATATGGCCCATGTCAGGGATCCATATCTGTCCTATGTCAGGGATCTATATCTGTCCTATGCCAAGGATCTATATCTGTCTTATGTCTATGTATGTCCTATGTCAGGGATCTATATCTGTCCTATGTCAGGGATCCATATCGGTCCTCTGTCAGGGATCTATATCTGTCCTATGCCAAGGATCTATATCTGTCTTATGTCTATATATGGCCTATGTCAGGGATCCATATCTGTCCTATGTCAGGGATCTATATATGTCCTCTGTCAGGGATCTATATCTGTCTTATGTCAGCTATCTATATCTGTCCTATGTCAGGGATCGATATATGTTCTATGTCAGGGATCGATATATGTCCTATGTCAGGGATATATATCTGTCATATGTCAGGGATATATATCTGTCCTATATGAGGGATCTATGTCTGTCCTCTGTCAGGGATCTATATCTGTCCTATGCCAAGGATCTATACATGTCTTATGTCTATATATGGCCCATGTCAGGGATCCATATCTGTCCTATGTCAGGGATCTATATCTGTCCTATGCCAAGGATCTATATCTGTCTTATGTCTATGTATGTCCTATGTCAGGGATCTATATCTGTCCTATGTCAGGGATCCATATCGGTCCTCTGTCAGGGATCTATATCTGTCCTATGCCAAGGATCTATATCTGTCTTATGTCTATATATGTCCTATGTCAGGGATCCATATATGTCATATGTCTGGGATCTATATCTGTCCTATGTCAGGGATATATATCTGTGATATGTCAGGGATCTATATCTACATTCTGTCAGGGATCTATATCTGTCCTATGTCAGGGATCTATATTTACCCTCTGTCAGCGATCTATATCTGTCCTATGTCAGGGATCTCTATCTGTCCTGTGTCAGGGATCGATATCTGTCCTATGTCAGGGATCGATATCTGTCCTATGTCAGGGATCCATATCTGTCCTATGTCAGGGATCTATATCTGTCCTATGCCAAGGATCTATATCTGTCTTATGTCTATATATGGCCTATGTCAGGGATCCATATCTGTCCTATGTCAGGGATCTATATATGCCCTATGCCAAGGATCTATATCTGTCTTATGTCTATATATGTCCTATGTCAGGGATCCATATATGTCATATGTCTGGGATCTATATCTGTCCTATGTCAGGGATATATATCTGTGATATGTCAGGGATCTATATCTACATTCTGTCAGGGATCTATATCTGTCCTATGTCAGGGATCTATATTTACCCTCTGTCAGCGATCTATATCTGTCCTATGTCAGGGATCTCTATCTGTCCTGTGTCAGGGATCGATATCTGTCCTATGTCAGGGATCGATATCTGTCCTATGTCAGGGATCGATACCTTTCCTATGTCAGGGATCTATGTCTACTCTCTGTCAGGGATCGATATCTGTCCTATGTCAGGGATCTATATCTGTTCTATATCAGGGATCGATATCTGTCCTATGTCAGGGATCTATATCGGTGATATGTCAGGGATCTATATCTACCCTCTGTTAGGGATCTATATCTGTCCTATGACTGGGATCTATATCTACCCTCTGTCAGGGATCTATATCTGTCCTATGACTGGGATCTATATCTACCCTATGTCAGGGACCTATATCTGTCCTATGTCAGGGATCGATATCTGTGCTATGTCAGGGATCGACATCTGTCCTATGTCAGGGATCTATATCTGTTCTATGTCAGGGATCTATATCTGTTTTATGTCAGGGATCTATATTTGTCCTATATCAGGGATCTATATATATCCTCTGTCAGGGATATATATCTGTCCTATGTCAGCGATCTATATCTGTCCTCTGTCAGGGATCTATATCTGTCATATGTCAGGGATCTATGTCTACTCTCTGTCAGGGATCTATATCTGTCCTCTGTCAGGGATCTATATCTGTCCTCTCTCAGGGATCTCTATCTGTCCTATGTCAGGAATCTATATCTGTCCTATGTCAGGGATCTATATCTGTCTTCTGTCAGGGATCCATATCTGTCCTATGTCAGGGATCTATATCTGTCCTATGCCAAGGATCTATATCTGTCTTATGTCTATATATGTCCTATGTCAGGGATCTATATCTGTCCTATGTCAGGGATCTATATCGGTCCTCTGTCAGGGATCTATATCTGTCCTATGCCAAGGATCTATATCTGTCTTATGTCTATATATGGCCTATGTCAGGGATCCATATCTGTCCTATGTCAGGGATCTATATATGTCCTATGCCAAGGATCTATATCTGTCTTATGTATATATATGTCCTATGTCAGGGATCCATATATGTCATATGTCTGGGATCTATATCTGTCCTATGTCAGGGATATATATCTGTGATATGTCAGGGATCTATATCTACATTCTGTCAGGGATCTATATCTGTCCTATGTCAGGGATCTATATTTACCCTCTGTCAGGGATCTATATATGTCCTATGTCAGGGATCTCTATCTGTCCTGTGTCAGGGATCGATACCTTTCCTATGTCAGGGATCTATGTCTACTCTCTGTCAGGGATCGATATCTGTCCTATGTCAGGGATCTATATCTGTTCTATATCAGGGATCGATATCTGTCCTATGTCAGGGATCTATATCGGTGATATGTCAGGGATCTATATCTACCCTCTGTCAGGGATCTATATCTGTCCTATGACTGGGATCTATATCTACCCTCTGTCAGGGATCTATATCTGTCCTATGACTGGGATCTATATCTACCCTATGTCAGGGACCTATATCTGTCCTATGTCAGGGATCGATATCTGTCCTATGTCAGGGATCGACATCTGTCCTATGTCAGGGATCTATATCTGTTCTATGTCAGGGATCTATATATGTTTTATGTCTGGGATCTATATTTGTCCTATATCAGGGATCTATATATATCCTCTGTCAGAGATATATATCTGTCCTATGTCAACGATCTATATCTGTCCTCTGTCAGGGATCTATATCTGTCATATGTCAGGGATCTATATCTGTCTTATGTCAGCGATCTATATCTGTCCTCTGTCAGGGAGCTATATCTGTCCTATGTCAGGGATCTATATCTGTCCTATGTCAGAGATCTATTTTTGTCCTATGTCAGGGATCTATATCTGTCCTATGTCAGGGATCTATATCTGTCCTATGTCAGGGATCTCTATATGTCCTATGTCAGGGATCTATATCTGTTCTATATCAGAGATCCATATCTGTCCTATGTCAGGGATCTATATCTGTCCTCTGCTAGGGATCTATATCTGTCCTATGTCAGGGATCTATATCTGTCCTCTGTCAGGGATCTATATCTCTCTTATATCAGGGATCTATATCTGTCATATGTCAGGGATCAATATCTGTCCTATCTTTGGGATATATATCTGTTCTATGTCAGGGATCTATATCTGTCCTATGTCAGGGATATATATCTGTCCTATATCAGGGATCTCTATACGTCCTCTGTCAGCGATCTATATCTGTTCTATAGCAGGGATCCATATCTGTCCTATGTCAGGGATCTATATCTGTCCTATGTCAGGGATCAATATCTGTCCTATGTCAGGGATCTATATCTGTCCTATATCAGGGATCTATATCTGTTCTATGTCAGGGATCTATATCTGTTTTATGTCAGGGATCTATATTTGTCCTATATCAGGGATCTATATATATCCTCTGTCAGGGATATATATCTGTCATATGTCAGCGATCTATATCTGTCCTCTGTCAGGGAGCTATATCTGTCCTATGTCAGGGATCTATATCTGTCCTATGTCAGAGATCTATTTTTGTCCTATGTCAGGGATCTATATCTGTCCTATGTCAGGGATCTATATCTGTCCTATGTCAGGGATCTCTATATGTCCTATGTCAGGGATCTATATCTGTTCTATATCAGAGATCCATATCTGTCCTATGTCAGGGATCTATATCTGTCCTCTGCTAGGGATCTATATCTGTCCTATGTCAGCGATCTATATCTGTCCTCTGTCAGGGAGCTATATCTGTCCTATGTCAGGGATCTATATCTGTCCTATGTCAGAGATCTATTTTTGTCCTATGTCAGGGATCTATATCTGTCCTATGTCAGGGATCTATATCTGTCCTATGTCAGGGATCTCTATATGTCCTATGTCAGGGATCTATATCTGTTCTATATCAGAGATCCATATCTGTCCTATGTCAGGGATCTATATCTGTCCTCTGCTAGGGATCTATATCTGTCCTATGTCAGGGATCTATGTCTGTCCTCTGTCAGGGATCTATATCTCTCTTATATCAGGGATCTATATCTGTCATATGTCAGGGATCAATATCTGTCCTATCTTTGGGATATATATCTGTTCTATGTCAGGGATCTATATCTGTCCTATGTCAGGGATATATATCTGTCCTATATCAGGGATCTCTATACGTCCTCTGTCAGCGATCTATATCTGTTCTATAGCAGGGATCCATATCTGTCCTATGTCAGGGATCTATATCTGTCCTATGTCAGGGATCAATATCTGTCCTATGTCAGGGATCTATATCTGTCCTATATCAGGGATCTATATCTGTTCTATGTCAGGGATCTATATCTGTTTTATGTCAGGGATCTATATTTGTCCTATATCAGGGATCTATATATATCCTCTGTCAGGGATATATATCTGTCCTATGTCAGCGATCTATATCTGTCCTCTGTCAGGGATCTATATCTGTCCTATGTCAGGGATCTATATCTGTCCTATGTCAGCGATCTATATCTGTCCTCTGTCAGGGATCTATATCTGTCCTATGTCAGGAATCTATATCTGTCCTATGTCAGGGATCTCAATATGTCCTCTTTCAGGAATCTATATCTAGTCTATATGAGGGATCCATATCTGCCCTATGTCAGGGATCTATATCTGTCCTATGTCAGGGATCTATATCTGTCCTGTGTCAGGGATCTCTATCTGTCCTGTGTCAGGGATCTATATCGGTCCTCTGTCAGGGATCTATATCTGTCCTATGTCAGGGATCTATATCTGTCCTATGTCAGGGATCTATATCTGTCCTCTGTCAGGGATCTATATCTGTCCTTTATCAGGGGTCTATATCTTTTCTATGTCAGGGATCTATATCTGTCCTATGTCAGGGATCTATATCTGTCCTATATCAGGGGTCTATATCTTTCCTATGTCAGGATCTGCATTTGTCACTGAACGGTATTCAGGGATATCCGTCTGATGTTCAATATTCTCATACTAGTAATCAACTATACTCTGTCCTATGTCAGGTGTCATATTATATCTTGTAAATAGGTGTTTATGTCATATCAGAGACATACATTTTATGAATATTCACGTTATTGTATTGGCTGGCCAGTTATACTGACTGACACTGACTAATTATAAATTAAGGCGTTTGCTTGTCCAGTTTAGTTGTGCTGTTTCCCCAGCTAAGGGACGACGTGATGATGAGGGGAAGATGTCCAAATGCGGCTTTTTGCAGTTCAAACATCCACGACTTCCGGAAATATAATCATATTTGAGTAGTCTCTTTATACAATGAAATGAAATGAAATGACATGTGTCATACAATAATTATCGGAATTTGTCATCTCAGGTCCTCTGATGACAATAATATCATTTATACAATTATAATATGTAGCAAACTTGCATATAATATGAACCAAATAAGCCTACCAACCTAGACGCCAATTATTAATTCAATTATTTACATGTTATGTCTTTAGATATTAAATTATCAACACACCTCGACGTAAATGTGTCATTTCTTAAATTGTTTTTTGCTTTATTGCATGACATTGCTGTTGTGAAATTTTGCCAGGGACCTGCAGCCTTGAAGCATAGAACATGTGTGTGTCTTTATTGCACTTTCGGGCCACGGGCCCATGGAACATATACACGCATTTACATAATAAGTTGCACGCTACTTAAGATTTAAACAGTGTAATTTTGCTGCATGGTAGCAGAATGCACCTAGGTTATTCAGGAATACAGTATTCTTGGAGCGCATAAGTGTAATAAATTTTACTTTGCTTGGAAAGCTATAGCTAGGTAAATATTTTAAGCGGAGTTCTTTATATAACCCGCATATCATCACAAGTATAGCATACAATGCAATGCATTCTGTCCGATATC
>OZ025257.1:12299891-12346245 GCA_964019135.1 Arenicola marina
CATCGCTGGGCGCCAGTCCCCGGGAATTGATCCCGATGCTAAGTCCCGTTAAGTCCCGACACCAAGTCCGGAAAATTGCCGATACGTGTCCCGCCCCCTGGTGGCCGCGGCGCACCACTTCATAATGCCGGGATAATTGCTGGACTGGAGACAGCGGTCGTGTCAATCATATTCCAATTCCAACGTCAAGTGATGTTTTTATGCAACGGATACCCTGTCTTGGCGCGTCATCTTGTCGCACTCTCCCCCTTCGCGCCCATGCATATACCCACCCCCACACCCATCCCCTGGCTTACGTACCCCCGCCCCCGCCCCTGTCCACCACGGCCGTTACCATAGTCGTGTTTTGGGCGGGTAATGAGAGCAGGGGGGAGGGGAAGGGAGAGGGAACAGTAAAGCCCGCGGGTGTCAGGAACACGTGCCCCACCCCCCCCCCTCTCCCCCCTCCCCTCTCGTCCCCCCCCCCCCCCGCTCCCCTCTCGTCCCCACCTCCCCCCCCCCCTCCCCCCACACACGTGAATGTGACATACCCTGACGAGTGGAGCCCTCCTGTTGCCGTAATCGTTGCCACCATTAAAACCACGAAAACTGTGTCGCCGCAGATTGACACCGCAAAGCTCAAGTCTGATCTCCATTTCCGGCCTCGTGTCTGTGTCTCTGTGCTTCTGTGCCTCTTCTCCCTTTTTGTCTTCTCTCTCTTTTTTTGTGGTGGTACCTTTTTGTTTTGTTTTTTGGGGGCGCTTGAGGGGGGGCGGTCCAACTTTGTCATTTTCTCATGCATGTTAATCAACCTCGTTACGTCGTCCCGTTTAGGTAGGAAAGAAAAGCTCGATTCTTTGCAGTACAACTGAAACACAGGTCATATTTATCAGCATATATCTCATCGACTGATGTCATTTGATCATCGTTAGTAAATCTTGTGCCAATGTTTATTGCTGACCTGATATCCGATATACTTGAATCGGACGTTCTATTAACTTATATCTTATATTTCCTTTTCTAAAAGAAGCTAAACCAACAGTATGCAGACCAGGGTATAAACGCGAATAAAACACGAAAAGCTTTAATACTTTGCATAGGTGATGAATTAAAGAGCCCCTGTTTGCTGCACCCAACTTGTCTGGAATGGGGGGAATGGTAAAATAAGGAGTTTAAAGCAATATAGTCCGTAATTTTTTGTATTACCAACCTCTTCTCCATGTCAAATAAGTGTATTCTGCCTGAATTTAAATCCTGAAAGCCTGTGGGCTATCCGGAGAGAAGCAGATTTGTTCACCCGAGCAGCAGTTGGTGGCCGGCTTTATATTCCTGCGCACCTGTTCGCTGTTCGGTAGGGTCGTCAATAAAACCCGGAAAACTTCGGAAAACTTCTTCGCGGGCGGTAACCCCGAAGTATTTCGCAGTATTCCCCATAATTTCGGAGGTATTGCGCAGGTATTCCGCGTTTAATCGAGGCCCGTTCAGTACGAGGCCCGTTCAGTATAGGGCTATACAGTTCTCGCGATCGGGCCGCGAGACTCCAGTTTTGGGGACAAACAAACACACGTGCTCCATGTTGAAGTATAGGCAGCTATAAGTCAATTTCATTGCAGGTCTATTCTAAAGACTATGAGTCCCATTTCACTAAACATGGCTATGGGAGGTATACGATAAAATATTTGGAGGCGATGAAGCGCAGAACTTTGGAAATATACAAGGCAAAATCCGTCTTCAGAACACTCGAAAGCTAAAAATAGCGTTCTTAATTTGGCCCTGCACCCGGGGATTCGCGAGTTCTCCAAACAGCGAGTTTCACGTGCCTCCGCGGTAGCAAAAATGGCGAGAGCAAGAGATCGACTTACCCATTCCGCTGTCAAAATGTGCAGTGCATGCAGTAACAACACACGGATGCGTCATTAAACCACATGGTAAAGGTAAAATTAGACCAGTTGGATGTTTTCGTATCACTTTGGATCACGAAAAGACCAAGCTTTATCATTCTTTGTACGTTTTCTGTTTGAAGCATTGCGCCAACGTTGTCACCGGGGAGAATCCGTGTGACGTCATAATGCCTCATTTTCGTAGGATATACAAAAAAACGTTACTTTCTCAGCCGTGTTGTCCCGTCGTAACAAAGATTCGTCATCGTGATGGCGCAAATGAATAAAAAATATGTCGTCTATCCGTTTTGTGCAGCTATATTTCTTAAATATTCTTATTCGTATTGCTAGGCCTTCCGCAATGGACCCACCCCTCGGCGCCTGGCCCTTGCGCAGGTAGTCCGGTTTCCAGTCTCTCTCTTTGCGTAACATATACGTCACGCCTACGTCACAGATAGTCAGGCTGCCAGTGTGCGCAGTGATTCTAAACTCGTTCCAAACACGTGCTACGTTTGTTTGTCCCCAAATTGAGCAAACCGGAAGTCTAGGCGAACGAGATTTTATAGCCCTATTCTGTGTGATGTCGACCGCGGCTCGCTAGGACGTCCACGCGCGATATAAATAAACCGCGTAGTTTTATGTTGAAATTGTTGTTTTACAGACTTTAGAGATAAATAATATATGCATCATAATTTTGAGATACTTTTAGGCTTCATTTTAAAATTTAAAACATCTAAGATGGCGCATGTTAGTATGTTGCTTTAATGAAAGTTATACAAGGTACTATGGCAGCGGATTGAGGTCTGCCCGACGCCATGCCATTGTAGCGGCAGAAACCTTGAGACACCCTCTTACCACGGCCCCTAATTGATCCTACTCTCGCCTCGCCGCCTTCACAGCTGGGGTGGGTGACCCTCCTCCCCCCCCCGACACCCCCCCCCGACCCCCCCCCCCGCCCAACCTCTGCCCTTCCTCCACTCCCCCCTCACTCCACTCCTCTTATCCCCCCTGTGCCCTTCACCACCCCCTGACTTCCTCCTCATCCAGCTACACCCTATCACCCCCCTCCCCTCCCGCTCACTCCCCGGTCACCCACTCTATCACGCCTATCGATACAATACCACTGCATGACCTCTGAGATAAAGGTGTATTGTTATCCCAATGCTATACCGCAACAAACTCTTCCTCGAACATGTCCTCCACTACAAGCGACGCGTGCCCCGCGACGACCCGCGTCAGAACGACATCACCGATGCAATCTGCTAAACTATGATGCGGAAAACTTCACGGGTTGACCCCTGACCAATCACCCTGAGCTCGAGTACCCTCGGGGTCACGGTTACAAACAACTAAGCAGTTGTCAACAACAGCACCCCAGCGTGCTCCAAGTGTCCCCGGGTCACAGTTAGAAACAACTAACCAGTTGTCCACCAAGGGCGCCTCCGCCATCGTGGCCTCTCCACGCGTCCTCAACAGTCCTCAAAGCGCGCGACATCAAAAAAGGGCAATGAGCGATAATTAGGTGTGTTACGACGCAAGGCTGACCTGGCGTTCCTTCGTTATTCCGCTTCGGGTGTTTCCGGTAAATCGGGCGGGGGGCGACGGATCGCCGTGCCTGCGTGAGACAATGGGTCGCCCGCTAATAGCTGGCCCTGACAGCTGAGGCCGGGTCTGTCTTTGTGCCATTGGACCTACGGGCCGAGGCTCAGTGTCCTCATCCAGTGCATCCCTAACATGCTACTAATGTCATCGCAAGGATCATAATATGTCAGTCAGCATCAGTTATATATCTACTATCTGGTGTAGATCTTGTATTTCGATATTTCGTCTTATTGTACCTATCTTTATCTGTCTTATTGTACCTATCTTTATGTGTCTTATTGTACCTATCTTTATATGTCTTATTGTACCTATCTTTATCTGTCTTATTGTACCTATCTTTATCTGTCTTATTGTACCTATCTTTATCTGTCTTATTGTACCTATCTTTATCTGTCTTATTGTACCTATCTATACGTGTCTTATTGTACCTATCTTTATCTGTCTTATTGTACCTATCTTTATCTGTCTTATTGTACCTATCTTTATGTGTCTTATTGTACCTATCTTTATGTGTCTCATTGTACCTATCTTTACGTGTCTTATTGTACCTATCTTTATCTGTCTTATTGTACCTATCTTTATGTGTCTTATTGTACCTATTTTTATGTGCCTTATTGTACCTATCTTTACGTGTCTTATTATACCTATCTTTATCAGTCTTATTGTACCTATCTTTATCTGTCTTATTGTACCTATCTTTATCTGCCTTATTGTACCTATCTTTATCTGTCTTATTGTACCTATCTTTATCTGTCTTATTGTACCTATCTTTATCTGTCTTATTGTACCTATCTTTATCTGTCTTATTGTACCTATCTTTATCTGTCTTATTGTACCTATCTTTATCTGTCTTATTGTACCTATCTTTACGTGTCTTATTGTACCTATCTTTATCTGTCTTATTGTACCTATCTTTACGTGTCTTATTGTACCTATCTTTATCTGTCTTATTGTACCTATCTTTATCTGTCTTATTGTACCTATCTTTATCTGTCTTATTGTACCTATCTTTACGTGTCTTATTGTACCTATCTTTATCTGTCTTATTGTACCTATCTTTATCTGTCTTATTGTACCTATCTTTATCTGTCTTATTGTACCTATCTTTACGTGTCTTATTGTACCTATCTTTATCTGTCTTATTGTACTTATCTTTATCTGTCTTATTGTACCTATCTTTATCTGTCTTATTGTACCTATCTTTATCTGTTTTATTGTACCTATCTTTATCTGTCTTACTGTACCTATCTTTACGTGTCTTATTGTACCTATCTTTATCTGTCTTATTGTACCTATCTTTATCTGTCTTATTGTACCTATCTTTATGTGTCTTATTGTACCTATCTTTATCTGTCTTATTGTACCTATCTTTATCTGTCTTATTGTACCTATCTTTACGTGTCTTATTGTACCTATCTTTATCTGTCTTATTGTACCTATCTTTATCTGTCTTATTGTACCTATCTTTATCTGTCTTATTGTACCTATCTTTATCTGTCTTATTGTACCTATCTTTATCTGTCTTATTGTACCTATCTTTATCTGTCTTATTGTACCTATCTTTATCTGTCTTATTGTACCTATCTTTACGTGTCTAATTGTACCTATCTTTATCTGTCTTATTGTACCTATCTTTATCTGTCTTAATGTACCTATCTCTATGTGTCTTATTGTACCTATCTCTATGGGTCTTATTGTACCTATCTTTATCTGTCTTATTGTACCTATCTTTACGTGTCTTATTGTACCTATCTTTATCTGTCTTATTGTACCTATCTCTATGTGTCTTATTGTACCTATCTTTATCTGTCTTATTGTACCTATCTTTACGTGTCTTATTGTACCTATCTTTATATGTCTTATTGTACCTATCTCTATGTGTCTTATTGTACCTATCTTTATCTGTCTTATTGTACCTATCTTTATATGTCTTATTGTACCTATCTTTATCTGTCTTATTGTACCTATCTTTATCTGTCTTATTGTACCTATCTTTATCTGTCTTATTACACCTGTCTTTATATGTCTTATTGTACCTATCTTTATCTGTCTTATTGTACCTATCTTTATCTGTCTTATTGTACCTATCTTTATCTGTCTTATTGCACCTATCTTTATCTGTCTTATTGTACCTATCTTTATCTGTCTTATTGCACCTATCTTTATCTGTCTAATTGTACCTATCTTTATCTGTCTTATTGTACCTATCTTTACGTGTCTTATTGTACCTATCTTTATCTGTCTTATTGTACCTATCTTTATCTGTCTTATTGTACCTATCTTTATCTGTCTTATTGTACCTATCTTTATATGTCCTATTGTACCTATCTTTATCTGTCTTATTGTACCTATCTTTATCTGTCTTATTGTACCTATCTTTATCTGTCTTATTGTACCTATCTTTATCTGTCTTATTGTACCTATCTTTATCTGTCTTATTGTACCTATCTTTATCTGTCTTATTGTACCTATCTTTATATGTCCTATTGTACCTATCTTTATCTGTCTTATTGTACCTATCTTTATCTGTCTTATTGTACCTCTCTTTATCTGTCTTATTGTACCTATCTTTATCTGTCTTATTGTACCTATCTTTATCTGTCTTATTGTACCTATCTCTATGTGTCTTATTGTACCTATCTTTATCTGTCTTATTGTACCTATCTTTACGTGTCTTATTGTACCTATCTTTATATGTCTTATTGTACCTATCTCTATGTGTCTTATTGTACCTATCTTTATCTGTCTTATTGTACCTATCTTTATATGTCTTATTGTACCTATCTTTATCTGTCTTATTGTACCTATCTTTATCTGTCTTATTGTACCTATCTTTATCTGTCTTATTGTACCTGTCTTTATATGTCTTATTGTACCTATCTTTATCTGTCTTATTGTACCTATCTTTATCTGTCTTATTGTACCTATCTTTATCTGTCTTATTGTACCTATCTTTATCTGTCTTATTGTACCTATCTTTATCTGTCTTATTGTACCTATCTTTATCTGTCTTATTGTACCTATCTTTATATGTCTTATTGTACCTATATTTATCTGTCTTATTGTACCTATCTTTATCTGTCTTATTGTACCTATCTTTACGTGTCTTATTGTACCTATCTTTATCTGTCTTATTGTACCTATCTCTATGTGTCTTATTGTACCTATCTTTATCTGTCTTATTGTACCTATCTTTATATGTCTTATTGTACCTATCTCCATGTGTCTTATTGTACCTATCTTTATCTGTCTTATTGTACCTATCTTTATATGTCTTATTGTACCTATCTTTATCTGTCTTATTGTACCTATCTTTATCTGTCTTATTGTACCTATCTTTATCTGTCTTATTGTACCTGTCTTTATATGTCTTATTGTACCTATCTTTATCTGTCTTATTGTACCTATCTTTATGTGTCTTATTGTACCTATCTTTATCTGTCTTATTGTACCTATCTTTATCTGTCTTATTGTACCTATCTTTATCTGTCTTATTGTACCTATCTTTATCTGTCTTATTGTACCTATCTTTATCTGTCTTATTGTACCTATCTTTACGTGTCTTATTGTACCTATCTTTATCTGTCTTATTGTACCTATCTTTATCTGTCTTATTGTACCTATCTTTATCTGTCTTATTGTACCTATCTTTATATGTCCTATTGTACCTATCTTTATCTGTCTTATTGTACCTATCTTTATCTGTCTTATTGTACCTATCTTTATCTGTCTTATTGTATCTATCTTTATCTGTCTTATTGTACCTATCTTTATCTGTCTTATTGTACCTATCTTTATCTGTCTTATTGTACCTATCTTTATATGTCCTATTGTACCTATCTTTATCTGTCTTATTGTACCTATCTTTATCTGTCTTATTGTACCTATCTTTATCTGTCTTATTGTACCTATCTTTATCTGTCTTATTGTACCTATCTTTATCTGTCTTATTGTACCTATCTCTATGTGTCTTATTGTACCTATCTTTATCTGTCTTATTGTACCTATCTTTACGTGTCTTATTGTACCTATCTTTATATGTCTTATTGTACCTATCTCTATGTGTCTTATTGTACCTATCTTTATCTGTCTTATTGTACCTATCTTTATATGTCTTATTGTACCTATCTTTATCTGTCTTATTGTACCTATCTTTATCTGTCTTATTGTACCTATCTTTATCTGTCTTATTGTACCTGTCTTTATATGTCTTATTGTACCTATCTTTATCTGTCTTATTGTACCTATCTTTATCTGTCTTATTGTACCTATCTTTATCTGTCTTATTGTACCTATCTTTATCTGTCTTATTGTACCTATCTTTATCTGTCTTATTGTACCTATCTTTATCTGTCTTATTGTACCTATCTTTATATGTCTTATTGTACCTATCTTTATCTGTCTTATTGTACCTATCTTTATCTGTCTTATTGTACCTATCTTTACGTGTCTTATTGTACCTATCTTTATCTGTCTTATTGTACCTATCTTTATCTGTCTTATTGTACCTATTTTTATCTGTCTTATTGTACCTATCTTTATATGTCCTATTGTACCTATCTTTATCTGTCTTATTGTACCTATCTTTATCTGTCTTATTGTACCTATCTTTATCTGTCTTATTGTACCTATCTTTATCTGTCTTATTGTACCTATCTTTATCTGTCTTATTGTACCTATCTTTATCTGTCTTATTGTACCTATCTTTATATGTCCTATTGTACCTATCTTTATCTGTCTTATTGTACCTATCTTTATATGTCTTATTGTACCTATCTTTATCTGTCTTATTGTACCTATCTTTATCTGTCTTATTGTACCTATCTTTATCTGTTTTATTGTACCTATCTTTATCTGTCTTATTGTACCTATCTTTATATGTCCTATTGTACCTATCTTTATCTGTCTTATTGTACCTATCTTTACGTGTCTTATTGTACCTATCTTTATCTGTCTTATTGTACCTATCTTTATCTGTTTTAATGTACCTATCTCTATGTGTCTTATTGTACCTATCTCTATGGGTCTTATTGTACCTATCTTTATCTGTCTTATTGTACCTATCTTTACGTGTCTTATTGTACCTATCTTTATCTGTCCTTTTGTACCTATCTCTATGTGTCTTATTGTACCTATCTTTATCTGTCTTATTGTACCTATCTTTACGTGTCTTATTGTACCTATCTTTATATGTCTTATTGTACCTATCTCTATGTGTCTTATTGTACCTATCTTTATCTGTCTTATTGTACCTATCTTTATATGTCTTATTGTACCTATCTTTATCTGTCTTATTGTACCTATCTCTATGTGTCTTATTGTACCTATCTTTATCTGTCTTATTGTACCTATCTTTACGTGTCTTATTGTACCTATCTTTATATGTCTTATTGTACCTATCTCTATGTGTCTTATTGTACCTATCTTTATCTGTCTTATTGTACCTATCTTTATATGTCTTATTGTACCTATCTTTATCTGTCTTATTGTACCTATCTTTATCTGTCTTATTGTACCTATCTTTATCTGTCTTATTGTACCTGTCTTTATATGTCTTATTGTACCTATCTTTATCTGTCTTATTGTACCTATCTTTATCTGTCTTATTGTACCTATCTTTATCTGTCTTATTGCACCTATCTTTATCTGTCTTATTGTACCTATCTTTATCTGTCTTATTGTACCTATCTTTATCTGTCTTATTGTACCTATCTTTATCGGTCTTATTGTACCTATCTTTACGTGTCTTATTGTACCTATCTTTATCTGTCTTATTGTACCTATCTTTATCTGTCTTATTGTACCTATCTTTATCTGTCTTATTGTACCTATCTTTATATGTCCTATTGTACCTATCTTTATCTGTCTTATTGTACCTATCTTTATCTGTCTTATTGTACCTATCTTTATCTGTCTTATTGTACCTATTTTTATCTGTCTTATTGTACCTATCTTTATCTGTCTTATTGTACCTATCTTTATCTGTCTTATTGTACCTATCTTTATATGTCCTATTGTACCTATCTTTATCTGTCTTATTGTACCTATCTTTATCTGTCTTATTGTACCTCTCTTTATCTGTCTTATTGTACCTATCTTTATCTGTCTTATTGTACCTATCTTTACGTGTCTTATTGTACCTATCTTTATCTGTCTTATTGTACCTATCTTTATCTGTCTTATTGTACCTATCTTTATCTGTCTTATTGTACCTATCTTTATATGTCCTATTGTACCTATCTTTATCTGTCTTATTGTACCTATCTTTATCTGTCTTATTGTACCTATCTTTATCTGTCTTATTGTACCTATCTTTATCTGTCTTATTGTACCTATCTTTATCTGTCTTATTGTACCTATCTTTATCTGTCTTATTGTACCTATCTTTATATGTCCTATTGTACCTATCTTTATCTGTCTTATTGTACCTATCTTTATCTGTCTTATTGTACCTATCTTTATCTGTCTTATTGTACCTATCTTTATCTGTCTTATTGTACCTATCTTTATCTGTCTTATTGTACCTATCTCTATGTGTCTTATTGTACCTATCTTTATCTGTCTTATTGTACCTATCTTTACGTGTCTTATTGTACCTATCTTTATATGTCTTATTGTACCTATCTCTATGTGTCTTATTGTACCTATCTTTATCTGTCTTATTGTACCTATCTTTATATGTCTTATTGTACCTATCTTTATCTGTCTTATTGTACCTATCTTTATCTGTCTTATTGTACCTATCTTTATCTGTCTTATTGTACCTGTCTTTATATGTCTTATTGTACCTATCTTTATCTGTCTTATTGTACCTATCTTTATCTGTCTTATTGTACCTATCTTTATCTGTCTTATTGTACCTATCTTTATCTGTCTTATTGTACCTATCTTTATCTGTCTTATTGTACCTATCTTTATCTGTCTTATTGTACCTATCTTTATATGTCTTATTGTACCTATCTTTATCTGTCTTATTGTACCTATCTTTATCTGTCTTATTGTACCTATCTTTACGTGTCTTATTGTACCTATCTTTATCTGTCTTATTGTACCTATCTTTATCTGTCTTATTGTACCTATCTTTATCTGTCTTATTGTACCTATCTTTATCTGTCTTATTGTACCTATCTTTATATGTCTTATTGTACCTATCTTTATATGTCCTATTGTACCTATCTTTATCTGTCTTATTGTACCTATCTTTATATGTCTTATTGTACCTATCTTTATCTGTCTTATTGTACCTATCTTTATCTGTCTTATTGTACCTATCTTTATCTGTCTTATTGTACCTATCTTTACGTGTCTTATTGTACCTATCTTTATCTGTCTTATTGTACCTATCTTTATCTGTCTTATTGTACCTATCTTTATCTGTCTTATTGTACCTATCTTTATATGTCCTATTGTACCTATCTTTATCTGTCTTATTGTACCTATCTTTATCTGTCTTATTGTACCTATCTTTATCTGTCTTATTGTACCTATCTTTATCTGTCTTATTGTACCTATCTTTATCTGTCTTATTGTACCTATCTTTATCTGTCTTATTGTACCTATCTTTATATGTCCTATTGTACCTATCTTTATCTGTCTTATTGTACCTATCTTTATCTGTCTTATTGTACCTATCTTTATCTGTCTTATTGTACCTATCTTTATCTGTCTTATTGTACCTATCTTTATCTGTCTTATTGTACCTATCTCTATGTGTCTTATTGTACCTATCTTTATCTGTCTTATTGTACCTATCTTTACGTGTCTTATTGTACCTATCTTTATATGTCTTATTGTACCTATCTCTATGTGTCTTATTGTACCTATCTTTATCTGTCTTATTGTACCTATCTTTATATGTCTTATTGTACCTATCTTTATCTGTCTTATTGTACCTATCTTTATCTGTCTTATTGTACCTATCTTTATCTGTCTTATTGTACCTGTCTTTATATGTCTTATTGTACCTATCTTTATCTGTCTTATTGTACCTATCTTTATCTGTCTTATTGTACCTATCTTTATCTGTCTTATTGTACCTATCTTTATCTGTCTTATTGTACCTATCTTTATCTGTCTTATTGTACCTATCTTTATATGTCTTATTGTACCTATCTTTATCTGTCTTATTGTACCTATCTTTATCTGTCTTATTGTACCTATCTTTACGTGTCTTATTGTACCTATCTTTATCTGTCTTATTGTACCTATCTTTATCTGTCTTATTGTACCTATCTTTATCTGTCTTATTGTACCTATCTTTATATGTCCTATTGTACCTATCTTTATCTGTCTTATTGTACCTATCTTTATCTGTCTTATTGTACCTATCTTTATCTGTCTTATTGTACCTATCTTTATCTGTCTTATTGTACCTATCTTTATCTGTCTTATTGTACCTATCTTTATCTGTCTTATTGTACCTATCTTTATATGTCCTATTGTACCTATCTTTATCTGTCTTATTGTACCTATCTTTATATGTTTTATTGTACCTATCTTTATCTGTCTTATTGTACCTATCTTTATCTGTCTTATTGTACCTATCTTTATCTGTTTTATTGTACCTATCTTTATCTGTCTTATTGTACCTATCTTTATATGTCCTATTGTACCTATCTTTATCTGTCTTATTGTACCTGTCTTTACGTGTCTTATTGTACCTATCTTTATCTGTCTTATTGTACCTATCTTTATCTGTCTTAATGTACCTATCTCTATGTGTCTTATTGTACCTATCTCTATGGGTCTTATTGTACCTATCTTTATCTGTTTTATTGTACCTATCTTTACGTGTCTTATTGTACCTATCTTTATCTGTCCTTTTGTACCTATCTCTATGTGTCTTATTGTACCTATCTTTATCTGTCTTATTGTACCTATCTTTACGTGTCTTATTGTACCTATCTTTATATGTCTTATTGTACCTATCTCTATGTGTCTTATTGTACCTATCTTTATCTGTCTTATTATACCTATCTTTATATGTCTTATTGTACCTATCTTTATCTGTCTTATTGTACCTATCTCTATGTGTCTTATTGTACCTATCTTTATCTGTCTGATTGTACCTATCTTTACGTGTCTTATTGTACCTATCTTTATATGTCTTATTGTACCTATCTCTATGTGTCTTATTGTACCTATCTTTATCTGTCTTATTGTACCTATCTTTATATGTCTTATTGTACCTATCTTTATCTGTCTTATTGTACCTATCTTTATCTGTCTTATTGTACCTATCTTTATCTGTCTTATTGTACCTGTCTTTATATGTCTTATTGTACCTATCTTTATCTGTCTTATTGTACCTATCTTTATCTGTCTTATTGTACCTATCTTTATCTGTCTTATTGCACCTATCTTTATCTGTCTTATTGTACCTATCTTTATCTGTCTTATTGTACCTATCTTTATCTGTCTTATTGTACCTATCTTTATCTGTCTTATTGTACCTATCTTTATGTGTCTTATTGTACCTATCTTTATCTGTCTTATTATACCTATCTTTATCTGTCTTATTGTACCTATCTTTATCTGTCTTATTGTACCTATCTTTATATGTCCTATTGTACCTATCTTTATCTGTCTTATTGTACCTATCTTTATCTGTCTTATTGTACCTATCTTTATCTGTCTTATTGTACCTATCTTTATCTGTCTTATTGTACCTATCTTTATCTGTCTTATTGTACCTATCTTTATCTGTCTTATTGTACCTATCTTTATATGTCCTATTGTACCTATCTTTATCTGTCTTATTGTACCTATCTTTATCTGTCTTATTGTACCTCTCTTTATCTGTCTTATTGTACCTATCTTTATCTGTCTTATTGTACCTATCTTTATCTGTCTTATTGTACCTATCTCTATGTGTCTTATTGTACCTATCTTTATCTGTCTTATTGTACCTATCTTTACGTGTCTTATTGTACCTATCTTTATATGTCTTATTGTACCTATCTCTATGTGTCTTATTGTACCTATCTTTATCTGTCTTATTGTACCTATCTTTATATGTCTTATTGTACCTATCTTTATCTGTCTTATTGTACCTATCTTTATCTGTCTTATTGTACCTATCTTTATCTGTCTTATTGTACCTATCTTTATCTGTCTTATTGTACCTATCTTTATCTGTCTTATTGTACCTATCTTTATCTGTCTTATTGTATCTATCTTTATCTGTCTTATTGTACCTATCTTTATCTGTCTTATTGTACCTATCTTTATCTGTCTTATTGTACCTATCTTTATCTGTCTTATTGTACCTATCTTTATCTGTCTTATTGTACCTATCTTTATCTGTCTTATTGTACCTATCTTTACGTGTCTTATTGTACCTATCTTTATCTGTCTTATTGTACCTATCTTTATCTGTCTTATTGTACCTATCTTTATCTGTCTTATTGTACCTATCTTTATATGTCCTATTGTACCTATCTTTATCTGTCTTATTGTACCTATCTTTATCTGTCTTATTGTACCTATCTTTATCTGTCTTATTGTATCTATCTTTATCTGTCTTATTGTACCTATCTTTATCTGTCTTATTGTACCTATCTTTATCTGTCTTATTGTACCTATCTTTATATGTCTTATTGTACCTATCTTTATCTGTCTTATTGTACCTATCTTTATCTGTCTTATTGTACCTATCTTTATCTGTCTTATTGTACCTATCTTTATCTGTCTTATTGTACCTATCTTTATCTGTCTTATTGTACCTATCTCTATGTGTCTTATTGTACCTATCTTTATCTGTCTTATTGTACCTATCTTTACGTGTCTTATTGTACCTATCTTTATATGTCTTATTGTACCTATCTCTATGTGTCTTATTGTACCTATCTTTATCTGTCTTATTGTACCTATCTTTATATGTCTTATTGTACCTATCTTTATCTGTCTTATTGTACCTATCTTTATCTGTCTTATTGTACCTATCTTTATCTGTCTTATTGTACCTGTCTTTATATGTCTTATTGTACCTATCTTTATCTGTCTTATTGTACCTATCTTTATCTGTCTTATTGTACCTATCTTTATCTGTCTTATTGTACCTATCTTTATCTGTCTTATTGTACCTATCTTTATCTGTCTTATTGTACCTATCTTTATCTGTCTTATTGTACCTATCTTTATATGTCTTATTGTACCTATCTTTATCTGTCTTATTGTACCTATCTTTATCTGTCTTATTGTACCTATCTTTACGTGTCTTATTGTACATATCTTTATCTGTCTTATTGTACCTATCTTTATCTGTCTTATTGTACCTATTTTTATCTGTCTTATTGTACCTATCTTTATATGTCCTATTGTACCTATCTTTATCTGTCTTATTGTACCTATCTTTATCTGTCTTATTGTACCTATCTTTATCTGTCTTATTGTACCTATCTTTATCTGTCTTATTGTACCGATCTTTATCTGTCTTATTGTACCTATCTTTATCTGTCTTATTGTACCTATCTTTATATGTCCTATTGTACCTATCTTTATCTGTCTTATTGTACCTATCTTTATATGTCTTATTGTACCTATCTTTATCTGTCTTATTGTACCTATCTTTATCTGTCTTATTGTACCTATCTTTATCTGTTTTATTGTACCTATCTTTATCTGTCTTATTGTACCTATCTTTATATGTCCTATTGTACCTATCTTTATCTGTCTTATTGTACCTATCTTTACGTGTCTTATTGTACCTATCTTTATCTGTCTTATTGTACCTATCTTTATCTGTTTTAATGTACCTATCTCTATGTGTCTTATTGTACCTATCTCTATGGGTCTTATTGTACCTATCTTTATCTGTCTTATTGTACCTATCTTTACGTGTCTTATTGTACCTATCTTTATCTGTCCTTTTGTACCTATCTCTATGTGTCTTATTGTACCTATCTTTATCTGTCTTATTGTACCTATCTTTACGTGTCTTATTGTACCTATCTTTATATGTCTTATTGTACCTATCTCTATGTGTCTTATTGTACCTATCTTTATCTGTCTTATTGTACCTATCTTTATATGTCTTATTGTACCTATCTTTATCTGTCTTAGTGTACCTATCTCTATGTGTCTTATTGTACCTATCTTTATCTGTCTTATTGTACCTATCTTTACGTGTCTTATTGTACCTATCTTTATATGTCTTATTGTACCTATCTCTATGTGTCTTATTGTACCTATCTTTATCTGTCTTATTGTACCTATCTTTATATGTCTTATTGTACCTATCTTTATCTGTCTTATTGTACCTATCTTTATCTGTCTTATTGTACCTATCTTTATCTGTCTTATTGTACCTGTCTTTATATGTCTTATTGTACCTATCTTTATCTGTCTTATTGTACCTATCTTTATCTGTCTTATTGTACCTATCTTTATCTGTCTTATTGCACCTATCTTTATCTGTCTTATTGTACCTATCTTTATCTGTCTTATTGTACCTATCTTTATCTGTCTTATTGTACCTATCTTTATCTGTCTTATTGTACCTATCTTTACGTGTCTTATTGTACCTATCTTTATCTGTCTTATTGTACCTATCTTTATCTGTCTTATTGTACCTATCTTTATCTGTCTTATTGTACCTATCTTTATATGTCCTATTGTACCTATCTTTATCTGTCTTATTGTACCTATCTTTATCTGTCTTATTGTACCTATCTTTATCTGTCTTATTGTACCTATCTTTATCTGTCTTATTGTACCTATCTTTATCTGTCTTATTGTACCTATCTTTATCTGTCTTATTGTACCTATCTTTATATGTCCTATTGTACCTATCTTTATCTGTCTTATTGTACCTATCTTTATCTGTCTTATTGTACCTCTCTTTATCTGTCTTATTGTACCTATCTTTATCTGTCTTATTGTACCTATCTTTACGTGTCTTATTGTACCTATCTTTATCTGTCTTATTGTACCTATCTTTATCTGTCTTATTGTACCTATCTTTATCTGTCTTATTGTACCTATCTTTATATGTCCTATTGTACCTATCTTTATCTGTCTTATTGTACCTATCTTTATCTGTCTTATTGTACCTATCTTTATCTGTCTTATTGTACCTATCTTTATCTGTCTTATTGTACCTATCTTTATCTGTCTTATTGTACCTATCTTTATCTGTCTTATTGTACCTATCTTTATATGTCCTATTGTACCTATCTTTATCTGTCTTATTGTACCTATCTTTATCTGTCTTATTGTACCTATCTTTATCTGTCTTATTGTACCTATCTTTATCTGTCTTATTGTACCTATCTTTATCTGTCTTATTGTACCTATCTCTATGTGTCTTATTGTACCTATCTTTATCTGTCTTATTGTACCTATCTTTACGTGTCTTATTGTACCTATCTTTATATGTCTTATTGTACCTATCTCTATGTGTCTTATTGTACCTATCTTTATCTGTCTTATTGTACCTATCTTTATATGTCTTATTGTACCTATCTTTATCTGTCTTATTGTACCTATCTTTATCTGTCTTATTGTACCTATCTTTATCTGTCTTATTGTACCTGTCTTTATATGTCTTATTGTACCTATCTTTATCTGTCTTATTGTACCTATCTTTATCTGTCTTATTGTACCTATCTTTATCTGTCTTATTGTACCTATCTTTATCTGTCTTATTGTACCTATCTTTATCTGTCTTATTGTACCTATCTTTATCTGTCTTATTGTACCTATCTTTATATGTCTTATTGTACCTATCTTTATCTGTCTTATTGTACCTATCTTTATCTGTCTTATTGTACCTATCTTTACGTGTCTTATTGTACCTATCTTTATCTGTCTTATTGTACCTATCTTTATCTGTCTTATTGTACCTATCTTTATCTGTCTTATTGTACCTATCTTTATATGTCCTATTGTACCTATCTTTATCTGTCTTATTGTACCTATCTTTATCTGTCTTATTGTACCTATCTTTATCTGTCTTATTGTACCTATCTTTATCTGTCTTATTGTACCTATCTTTATCTGTCTTATTGTACCTATCTTTATCTGTCTTATTGTACCTATCTTTATATGTCCTATTGTACCTATCTTTATCTGTCTTATTGTACCTATCTTTATATGTCTTATTGTACCTATCTTTATCTGTCTTATTGTACCTATCTTTATCTGTCTTATTGTACCTATCTTTATCTGTTTTATTGTACCTATCTTTATCTGTCTTATTGTACCTATCTTTATATGTCCTATTGTACCTATCTTTATCTGTCTTATTGTACCTGTCTTTACGTGTCTTATTGTACCTATCTTTATCTGTCTTATTGTACCTATCTTTATCTGTCTTAATGTACCTATCTCTATGTGTCTTATTGTACCTATCTCTATGGGTCTTATTGTACCTATCTTTATCTGTCTTATTGTACCTATCTTTACGTGTCTTATTGTACCTATCTTTATCTGTCCTTTTGTACCCATCTCTATGTGTCTTATTGTACCTATCTTTATCTGTCTTATTGTACCTATCTTTACGTGTCTTATTGTACCTATCTTTATATGTCTTATTGTACCTATCTCTATGTGTCTTATTGTACCTATCTTTATCTGTCTTATTGTACCTATCTTTATATGTCTTATTGTACCTATCTTTATCTGTCTTATTGTACCTATCTCTATGTGTCTTATTGTACCTATCTTTATCTGTCTTATTGTACCTATCTATACGTGTCTTATTGTACCTATCTTTATATGTCTTATTGTACCTATCTCTATGTGTCTTATTGTACCTATCTTTATCTGTCTTATTGTACCTATCTTTATATGTCTTATTGTACCTATCTTTATCTGTCTTATTGTACCTATCTTTATCTGTCTTATTGTACCTATCTTTATCTGTCTTATTGTACCTGTCTTTATATGTCTTATTGTACCTATCTTTATCTGTCTTATTGTACCTATCTTTATCTGTCTTATTGTACCTATCTTTATCTGTCTTATTGCACCTATCTTTATCTGTCTTATTGTACCTATCTTTATCTGTCTTATTGTACCTATCTTTATCTGTCTTATTGTACCTATCTTTATCTGTCTTATTGTACCTATCTTTATGTGTCTTATTGTACCTATCTTTATCTGTCTTATTGTACCTATCTTTATCTGTCTTATTGTACCTATCTTTATCTGTCTTATTGTACCTATCTTTATATGTCCTATTGTACCTATCTTTATCTGTCTTATTGTACCTATCTTTATCTGTCTTATTGTACCTATCTTTATCTGTCTTATTGTACCTATCTTTATCTGTCTTAGTGTACCTATCTTTATCTGTCTTATTGTACCTATCTTTATCTGTCTTATTGTACCTATCTTTATATGTCCTATTGTACCTATCTTTATCTGTCTTATTGTACCTATCTTTATCTGTCTTATTGTACCTCTCTTTATCTGTCTTATTGTACCTATCTTTATCTGTCTTATTGTACCTATCTTTATCTGTCTTATTGTACCTATCTCTATGTGTCTTATTGTACCTATCTTTATCTGTCTTATTGTACCTATCTTTACGTGTCTTATTGTACCTATCTTTATATGTCTTATTGTACCTATCTCTATGTGTCTTATTGTACCTATCTTTATCTGTTTTATTGTACCTATCTTTATATGTCTTATTGTACCTATCTTTATCTGTCTTATTGTACCTATCTTTATCGGTCTTATTGTACCTATCTTTATCTGTCTTATTGTACCTATCTTTACGTGTCTTATTGTACCTATCTTTATCTGTCTTATTGTACCTATCTCTATGTGTCTTATTGTACCTATCTTTATCTGTCTTATTGTACCTATCTTTATATGTCTTATTGTACCTATCTCTATGTGTCTTATTGTACCTATCTTTATCTGTCTTATTGTACCTATCTTTATATGTCTTATTGTACCTATCTTTATCTGTCTTATTGTACCTATCTTTATCTGTCTTATTGTACCTATCTTTATCTGTCTTATTGTACCTATCTTTATCTGTCTTATTGTACCTATCTTTATGTATCTTATTGTACCTATCTTTATGTATCTTATTGTACCTATCTTTATGTGTCTTATTGTACCTATCTTTACGTGTCTTATTGTACCTATCCTTATATGTCTTATTGTACCTATCTTTATCTGTCTTATTGTACCTATCTTTATCTGTCTTATTGTACCTATCTTTATCTGTCTTATTGTACCTATCTTTATCTGTCTTATTGTACCTATCTTTATCTGTCTTATTGTACCTATCTTTATCTGTCTTATTGTACCTATCTTTATGTGTCTTATTGTACCTATCTTTACGTGTCTTATTGTACCTATCCTTATATGTCTTATTGTACCTATCTTTATCTGTCTTATTGTACCTATCTTTATCTGTCTTATTGTACCTATCTTTATCTGTCTTATTGTACCTATCTTTATCTGTCTTATTGTACCTATCTTTATCTGTCTTATTGTACCTATCTTTATCTGTCTTATTGTACCTATCTTTATCTGTCTTATTGTACCTATCTTTATCTGTCTTATTGTACCTATCTTTATCTGTCTTATTGTACCTATCTTTATATGTCTTATTGTACCTATCTTTATCTGTCTTATTGTACCTATCTTTATCTGTCTTATTGTACCTATCTTTATGTCTTATTGTACCTATCTTTATCTGTCTTATTGTACCTATCTTTATCTGTCTTATTGTACCTATCTTTATATGTCTTATTGTACCTATCTTTATCTGTCTTATTGTACCTATCTTTATCTGTCTTATTGTACCTATCTTTATCTGTCTTATTGTACCTATCTTTATCTGTCTTATTGTACCTATCTTTATCTGTCTTATTGTACCTATCTTTATCTGTCTTATTGTACCTATCTTTATCTGTCTTATTGTACCTATCTTTATATGTCTTATTGTACCTATCTTTATATGTCTTATTGTACCTATCTTTATCTGTCTTATTGTACCTATCTTTATCTGTCTTATTGTACCTATCTTTATCTGTCTTATTGTACCTATCTTTATATGTCTTATTGTACCTATCTTTATATGTCTTATTGTACCTATCTTTATCTGTCTTATTGTACCTATCTTTATCTGTCTTATTGTACCTATCTTTATCTGTCTTATTGTACCTATCTTTATCTGTCTTATTGTACCTATCTTTATCTGTCTTATTGTACCTATCTTTATCTGTCTTATTGTACCTATCTTTATCTGTCTTATTGTACCTATCTTTATATGTCTTATTGTACCTATCTTTATATGTCTTATTGTACCTATCTTCATCTGTCTTATTGTACCTATCTTTATCTGTCTTATTGTACCTATCTTTATCTGTCTTATTGTACCTATCTTTATCTGTCTTATTGTACCTATCTTTATATGTCTTATTGTACCTATCTTTATATGTCTTATTGTACCTATCTTTATATGTCTTATTGTACCTATCTTTATGTATCTTATTGTACCTATCTTTATGTGTCTTATTGTACCTATCTTTTTGTGTCTTATTGGATCTATTTTATGTGTCTTATTTACCTATTGCTGTCTTATTGTACCTATCTTAAGTGTATTTGTGGGTTTTATTGTACCTATTCTGTGCGTTATTGTACCTATATTCATGTTTATGTATTATAATAGGGCCTATACATATATGACAGTAACCATGGACACAAGAAATGTAATGACATGCTCGCGTTTTACGTGTCAAACACAAAATATGTGCTTAGAATGACAACTCGGAAAGAAACAATATTATTTATGATATTACAGGAAGACGTAAACTGAAGGTACAGGATACGTCCCAGGTAAACCTTATCTGAGGTAGTCTCACAAAAAAATGTTGTGACTCACAACCGCGATTTCTTGGGAGCTGTTTATTCCTGCCTAGCTCATCGCTTCCTGGCAAGCACGACGACCCATTAAATGAATGAATGGTTTACGAGGAACCAACTGCAACCGCATCATTCACTTAACACACAAAAAACTACTTTAGCAAATTACCTGAGATTAACGCTTCCTCATTTTTTTGCCACAGGTAAAATAATCCATTTACATTTAAACGGCTCCACAACAGTTCCCATAAGTCTTCACCGGATATTAATGGTTGTGCCATGCGCAAGCGACTCACCGTTTGATCAAGCCATCACCATGGTTACTCATGCCACCTCAGCACCTGTGCAGTTCTTTTATCTGGTTGCTGTTTACGAAAACATTTCAGGAGTCCGGTATTAAATCTTCTCAGTGCCAAAAAAATCACATTCGGGCCTGCTTCTTCGGGTTTTTTATTCTGTTTTCGGCATTTACTGTCTGTCTGCCGTCTGGCCCATAATGGGCGCCAGCCAATGGGAAACAAGCGTTACCTAATAGCATACGGCAGGATGTAGAGCGCGTCAGTTTCTTCATTGTCTTCAAGCATTCTGCAAATAACCAAGGCGAGGTTACTGACTGGGATATCCGCCGCCCACCCACCTAGACTCCAGTCCGGGGCTCTCGCCGTGGCCTAGTGGGTAGCGGGTTCCGTTATGGTTGAGTCACTCAACCATAACGGAACCCGCAGAGCACACTCAACTCAGCTCAGAGCGGCCGGTACGTGGTTCGAGCCCTACATGTGTTAGTGTTTGTGCTGGATAAAGATCCAATGCCTTTCTTCGTAAAAAGTAGGGGGTTAGTCCCGGAGACATAGCTTCTCTCTACTTTCAAATTGACTCTTCCCATTGTCGCGATATGGCATACAACGCGTTCTACCTGAAACAACAAACCAACGAGTCAGTCATGGGTTTTAATTGTAATTAAAACTGTGATTACAAATGTGTTTAACTCCTACAAAACTCATGTTGGAGAAATGCCAATCCTACTAAGGAATAACGAAAGAGATAACAAATGAAATGAAAGCGTACCCAAGAACGTTATTTAACTTTGACATAATAATTAATTTAATGTATGCACTTATATTTGATAAACCTACACAGTATTTAATCTTCACCACATCATACGGAGAAGAAAGAAGTGAAGCAGACATCACATGAGAAAGACATTTGAACAGAAACACGACGATAGAGAGAATAAATACGGAAAGAACAGAATCACAATGGATTTAAAACTGAAAGAATATAACTGCAGAACATAAGAAATAAAATCGGGATTATGAATATCAAGAAAAACGCGATTCAAAAGTGAAAATAGAAACCTCAGGTAAACCGCGAGGAATGAAAGTAAAAACGAGGACGAATGAAAACAGAAAGAAGAGAAGAAATAAGAACGAGTGAAGGAGTATAAACAAAGCCGGTGAAGGGGATGTAAAAGAAGAAGGAAATGGAGTGATACAGTGGGACTAGTGAGGGCTGAGGGGGAGACGTGGGCAGTGGAGGGGCTGGCGGGGAGACAGACGGCGACAGCCAACGTGTTCGCATGGGATTGCCAAGGTTAATTGAAGTTGGGGGCCGGTTAATGGGACCCGATCGCAGCAACACCGGTCGGGTGTATGTATGGAATGGCGGGAGCTACCGGCCAAGTGCGTCTGGGAAAGTTGGCTGACTTCATCCATCCAGCTCCCTCCCCCTCCCCTCACCCCCAGCCCCATTCCCTCCGCCGTATACCCCCCAGCCTCCTCACCCGCTCCGCACCCCCTCCCCGCGCCCGCCACCTGACCGCCACCGGACCGTAACCCGCATCAGCAACATAGTCCCACGGGGAGAGGAGAGGGATGATGTGGGAGCGAGAGGAACTGAGCGGATGGGGGGGGGGGGAAAGGGAAGCGAGGGGAGGGGGAGCGGTTGGGGGAGTAACAGTTGTTCCATCCATCAAGTCTCGCGGTGTAAAAGTAGACTGAGCTGGAGGGAGAAGTGAGGCGTAGAACTGTTAGGGGTGGTGGCGGAGGGAGTGCCTTTAAATGAAATGGAACATTCATCAGGCTGAACAGGTTTAGCTGAATGAATGAGATGGATGCATGGGACACGGTATAGGGTGGGTGCGTGTGTTGTCCGGGGGGAGTGGGGGGGGTGGGGGTGGGGGTGGCTGTAGGAGATGCGTGCAGTAATTGATTCGTGCTAGGCTGGGGTGATTCCTTACATATATACGTCAGTTTATTCTGTGCCGATTTCCTGGTGATTATAAACACAAGATACAATTTCCTTTCCTTTTGCAAAGCGTTATTTTCATATTATAATTGTAGACATTTCTGTTACATGATGAATATCAAAGAAAGCCATGTTCACAACTATATAATATATATAAGTATATTTTTATCTTTATGCAGTGTCACACTGATCAAATAAGAACTGATAAGTATCGACCTACTTCGTGCATTGTTCGATTTCCACCCATACGGCCGATTCTACTAAAAAATATGTGACATAATGACATAATGCCAGTTAACCCACGTTCGTTGATAACTCGTCTTGGCCCTTGTGTGACGTCATACTTTATTACCCGTCTTGGCCCTTGTGTGACGTCATACCTTATTACCGCCAAACTTAGTTGTTTTGTAGCCATGAATTTACTCCTCAGAGCTGAATAAGACCTCACATCGACCAACCAATGCAGTCCATTATGACATGGACCAGGGTTTCTCTTACATGCTGGAGCTGTTGTTTCAGCATAGCTCATGTGGAACTCACGCCTGTCATTTACCATAATAATCCACTTTCCTGGGCTCTAACATAGAAGATGGACCGGTCAGATACTTGGCTGATGTCTGTCAGATAACAAATGGATGGATGTGTGTTCTATGCCACGTGTGCACGTGCCTGGGGTGTGAGCCCAGTCACCAGACACAATCACCAGGCACAATCACCATCACCAGACACCATCACCAAACACAATCACCAGTCACTATCACCAGACACAATCACCAGACAGAATCACCAGACAAAACCACTGATCACCAGACACAATTGCCAGACACTATCATCAGACACAATCACCAGACACAATCACCAGACAAAACCACTGGGTACAATCGTCAGGCACAATCACCAGACACAATTGCCAGACACAATCACCAGACACAATCACCAGACACAATCACCAGACACAATCACCAGACACAATCACCAGACACAATCACCAGACACAATCACCAGACACAATCACCAGACACAATCACCAGACACAATCACCAGACACAGTGACCAGACACAGTGACCAGACACAATCATTAGACACAATCACCAGACACAATCACCAGACACAATCATCAGACACAATCACCAGACACAATCACCAGATACAATCACCGGACACCACCAGACACCATCACCAGACACAATCACCAGACACAATAAAAAAAAACACATGCCAAATTATCACAATGATCAGACAATGAGCCAAAATACTGACCAGAATCTGACGTTCAGTGCACCAGATATAACATGGATTTTGTCTAAAATCAAGATTACAATGAATATTGTTTTGTAAGAAAATTATGCAAATATCTAAAACGCCGCCTTCTCAAAATGTGACTGACGTCCCGACACAAAAATAGACGATGATAGCCTTTGTTGCCTTCAAGATGGCGGTTTTCGGTATTTCTGGGCATTATGACGATAATCAACATCATTTACTAAACATTTTCAACAAAGCTAGCGCTGAGGCACTCAAGGGTATTTTCGCGGTTTTTTATTCGTGTGGATCCCAATGACATACCCGATGTTACGCGAAAAGCAGACCACCAAAGATATCCCCTGGAGGAAGGTGGGGGGGGGGTGAAGGAGGGGTTGAAACCCTGGAAGGCTCCGGGTGTTTTGGTGGGGAGGGGGGTGGGGTGGGGGGGGGGGGCTTTGATGGCGCTTCGCGCAGCACACGTGTCTCCGTCGTCATTAAGATTCCACTTGAGTGTATCCATAGCGCGCACCTGGCCGCATGGCAGCTCCCGTGCGCGTGGTCCCCGTGCAACACGTGGCAGAGATAAGACCTATATATATGTATCCTAGGGGGCGATCTCCATAATGAAGGTATGCCAGCATGGGAAACACATCAGCGAGGCTTACCCCCCTACACTCCTGGAGAACAAGGTCATTCAGCTATTAGCGTAACGACGATCAAAGGCGATAAGTCTTTGACTTGAATGTCTGATGTTGGGGCGACGCTTAGCCTAGAAGCAAGTCGATGGCTTCCAGGAAGAGCATGATCATGTCTGTAATCTGCTCAGGTATGTCTAGCATGGCTTGGCATTGCGCGCCTCACATATTTCCATTGCTACATATATTAGGTGATGAAAACGCTTTGTTCAATCACGCGATTGAGCTGCGTTGGCTTTCAAGTTGGTGGAATAAATTACCAATTAATTAGTGAAACAGACGAATGAAATGAGATATATTGTTCCGCCATACATGGGAAACTCAGCAAAAGGCATATGCTGAGAGTACTTCAATCTTATTTCGACAACTTGCGAAATTTACTTGCGAGATAACATGCCCAAAAAGTATCACTGGATCATTGGTACAAACAAATCGGCGGATTTAAGTGGATTGAGCATTGCTTAGTATTGTAAATATATATATACATGACATAATATTCAATTTAATTTCTCATTTCACAGCAAATAGACCGTTCCAGAGGAAATTCTGCCAGGCGCTTGTTTCGGGTAACTCAAGCTTGCTCTGCGCATTGCTCGCAGGACGGACTAGGCGAGTATAGCTGCATAATTTAAACAATTTATCACAGGTTAGCAAAAAAAACAAAACCCCATTCTTTACAGATAAATATCTTCACTACCAAAAAAAAATTTTTATGAACGAGATGGAGGCATAAAAGCCGAGAAAACAGGTGATATAAATGCCAACCGGCAAATGGCAGGAAAGTGGCAGGAAAGTGGCAATATTCACGGTTTGCTGCTGTTCTTCAGTGAGGAAATAATGATCGTTCTGGCGTCTGTTTTGTCTAGAGACGTTACAAATCTTATTCGTGAATATATGTTGTATATGATACATAACCTGGTACCCGATGTGTACCGATTATGACTTGTTATAAAGCGATGATACGGGCCGGTATACACTGTCTTTTCAACGCGAACGGTTCTTAATCTAGTGAAATATAAGCTGTGATTCCATTATATAATGTAATGCTTATAGGAAAGTTTCCATAGACATCGTGTGTGTTTGTTCTGTGAATAACAATGCTATAGAACCAACCTACCCCTAACAAAAGAAACGTTGAAGCCGGGCACCTGAACCAACTCCATAGGCATACACGGTAAACGCATGCGAGAATCGACTTTCTAACCCGAAACACGCAGTGTATATTTTTGACGATAGATGTCGCCTGGGGTATCTGGAACGGTCTATTGTATAAACTTCTAGAGCTGGTCCCAGTCGCATTTTGCGTAAATCCTTTCCTCCCCCCCCCCCCCCCTTTCCTCCTCCCCAGCTCCCCGGTTTCCGGTGCTCTCGTTCCAACCAAAGCTAAAAGGGACCCACCCACATTTCTTAAGAAATCGCATCGCGGCATCCAAATGGACCTTCCTCCCGCTCTTGTCAAAATCCTGGATCCGCCCTTGACCGTGCAAACGTCTCTTCCACATGCAGCGATCTCTTTCAAAGCCATAGATTTATTCCCGCTTGGCCTAACGTCAGTCAGATGTATAATTCCAGCTATTTGAACAATGTAAACCGCGGACTGATGAATGCGCTCGACTCCACACACGGACGTCATTACGTACACCGCGCATGCGCCAAACTGTATCCCTTTACCCCGCGACAACAACTTTTGGATGACAAGTGCGAGTAGGGAACGGGGACAGGAAAATAAACACCGCTTTCCTTGCAGCATTTGGACGTGTGTCAAACACTTTTTACCATCCCGGGGCCTGTTAAGATAGAGGCAGGTGCCATGTCAAGGAATATATATCTTCCTATTTATTATCTGCAGCGCGGCGCGGTTTTAGGCCGGCATGCATGTAGCCTATATATACGGAGGCCTCGAAGTGTCAGGCGAGTGGTGAACAAAAAAAAACTGCAAATCGGGACCATCTTTCCCTGCTGCTGGAGTCGCTAAGTTGCTGGGGGGACGCCTGTGTGTCGTATATCGCGACCCGTGTTTACTTCACGGGGCAAACGCCGAGCAAACAGTCCTCCCAACGATAGCCAGATTGGGCCGATAGTTCACATTCTTTATTCACTCACTGAAAGCTGCCACCCCCACCACCACCACTGCCACCACCATCAGCACGACCACAACGACCCCACCCACTGGCTCCTATAAGATTTTCCCCATTTTTTTTTCATTTTTTTTTGTTTTTGTGGTTCTTTTCATAGCACCGCTATAAAGTTACCAATGAATACCACTGATGAATGCCGTCCGTAAGCCATTAAACGCCCTTGTATATATCCCTCCGCCGGTGATGCGGCCCGGCGCGGAAGGCCTGTTTACTTCTGTCCCGTGTAGCGGCACAAGTGCGAGTCGTCAGTCGCTGCGGCTCATCTCCCTCGCCATCACCGCCGCCATCACCGCCGCCATCTCCCCCGCCATCTCCCCCGCCATCACCGCCGCCTCCCCTTGAGGTATGCGATTCCTCGCTTGTCGGGGAACAGATGGCAACACGTGGGCCATCGGATGGGTAGAGGGGGGGGGGGGAGATAATAAGGAAGGGGGCGATAATAGGGGGCGGTGAGCGATAATAGGGAGGGAGCGATAATGGGGGGGGGGGGCAGTGACTTGCTGCCGAAGGATCAGAAGAATACTGAATGACTGATATATGGAGCGTATTTCGCTGAAACGAGGCCCACCGCAGAAGCCGCTACACGTTGGCTGTCTTTAAGACGAAGACGGAACAACTGACGCGGCGCCGCCTGTCGTCATTCATCGGTACTATCAAACGCCGCCGAGCCGGTGCCTGAGGCATGGACGCTAAATCGCTGTCTAAATGCCGAAAACGTGTGCCTACGAACCCTGGTAGAGCCCCGGTATCACGTTCACGGGGAAACAGAGGGCCCGACGCCACAACTGAAATTAACGCTTCAAATTATTCGAGAGAGAACTTACATTTTACCAAAGTATCTTCAGCCAAAGTTTCGCCACCCGGGAGAGGGTGGTGTCTGTTGGGAAGAGGACAATAGTAGGGGGGGGGGGGGCGGGGGGGCGGTAAATCGTGAACCTCTTTGCCCATAGTTACAGACACTGGTTATTTATTATACCAATGAAGGCTCTAACAGCTTTAGCGCCTCAAGTTGAGTCATTTATGAGACGTGAACTCCAGTAAACTGCACTGCGGATCACAAACCTGCTCATCCAACTATTGCTTACCCACGAGTCTCCTCTTCACCGATCTTCGCCTCAATAGACCGATCCAGGCTCCGACATTAGACTCCGCCCACGCTTGAGTCCTTTTTCCTTACTCGTGAGTATAAAATTTACAATCAAAGCTGATGGTTGATATTGTGAGAAGTACTCATCTCTGAAATTGACAACAAAGCGACATGCTGCTTAGTTTGACCGACTTGTTTGTCCGACATAACCTCTCGTCTCGTCATTTGCCTTGTCTTGTCTAATCTCATCCTGTCTTGTCTTAACCCATCTTATCCTGTCTTGTCATAACCCATCTCATCCTTTTTCTTCCTTATCCCCTTTCGTCCGTTTTCTTGTGTTCTTCCGCCTCGTCCGTTTTCTTGTCTTGTCCAATCTCGTCCTGTCTTGCATTAACCCGTCTCGTCCTAAGTTGTCTTTTCTTATCCCAATTCAACATTTGATCACGTCTCGTCCTTTCTCTTGTCTCATCCCATTTCATCCTTTGTCTTGCTTAACATAACATTCACCTTTGTCTGCTGTCATCTCATATAAGATTCATCTTTGTCTGTTGTCATCTCATTTAAGCTTCACCTCAGCCGCCTTCTCCCCCCTCCCCCCAACTCCACCCCACGCACCACCTTCCACAATTTAGTGTACCTTTGAAAGACGATCTTAAACGATTCCACAACCTTCCACTACACTCATACTCCCGCACCCCCCCCCCCCCCACCCCACCCCGCGCCTCCTCACCCTCAGATAAATGTCGCACGTGGCCACGGCACATGCTTGATGGGATCTCTCAGACGCCTGGCAACGATTCCTGAAGTGCAGTGTTTATTTTCGGAGGCCTCCATCCCCGTCTGAAACATTCGGCGATCTCTTTCGCCACTTGTTCCCATTCACTTCCGTAATTACCGTACGCTCCCGGTCCTTGGCCTGCTCCAGCCCCGAGCGCTCGCTGCCTGCTACACGTGTATATATATACCGTATATATAGGACATTTTGCCAGATACCCCTACTCCTCAAACCTTACCATTCACACACCTAGACTCCTACGTCCCACCCTAACATCCTAACCACTCTACCACCCTCCACGCCTGAAACTCTATGATCCCCCATGCACACATCCCACACCCACATACCCCCACAACCCCAAACAATCCCCCACACGCCACACCCCACACCCCACCCCGAAATACATACGCACAGTGGCCAATAATTACCCTGTAGTTGTGCAGACAGCATCACCTGGCTGGTCGCCATGGGGACCATGGATCACAGGCCTCACTGATCCAGAAGGATGGCTGCATGTCGACGTCTGGACCTTCCGGGAGATGGCAGCACTGGCTGTGTGGTTTATTTACCAGGTGGGATCTGGTCATTACGACATCGCCGATCTACAGGGTGAGGTGGGGTGCGGGGGCTGAGGAGGGCGGGTGGAATAGGGTGTGGTGGGATTGGTGGGGTGGGGTTGGGTGGGTGGATGGGTGGGGCGGGGTGGAGTGGGTGGATGGGTGGGGTGGGGTGGGGTGGGGTGGGGTAGTTTTGCGAGAGGCTGGTTTGGGATGTGGGGTGAGTAAGGGTGACATGGCGCAGAAATAGATGAACGAGTGAGGGGGTTGCCACCGACGTATTAATGAGATTCTGGACTGGATGGCAGAGGACGAGCTGTTCAGGTTGTGTCCCGGAATCATTTAATCTTCTTTGTAAGTGAAAGAGCTGCGCATGCCGAACGCTTCATGGTACTGCGCATCCCCTTAATTAACAAATCGCAAGTCGCGCAGTACCACCACCCCCGCCCCCCCCCCCCCCCCCATCCAGCCCTGTACAGTTCAAGCTCCTATATCTGCGCCCCCACCCCCGTCCTCCTTCGCAGCCTTACTTTAATGATCAGCGCAGCCGTTGTATAATAGGGACACCACACGCCAGCCGTATCCCACCCCTACCCCAGCCGTATCCCACCCCATCCCATCCCATCGGTACACCACACGTATGACGCCCCCCCCCCCCACCCCCAACCCCCTCATCACCGTCGCCCAGCCCACCCTCTCACTATGTACTTCACCGCCCATCACCGCCCATCACCGCCCACCACTGGCCATCCAACACACGCACACGTCCTGAATCCAGATCCTAAATCCAGATCCCTGATTCCAGATCCTAAACCCCGTTCAGATGTAATGCCAGGTATAGAGCCAGATTGCTGGACTAAGTGGACTTCAAGGTTACGTCCTCACCACAAAGTGTCCAGAAGGCCCCCAGATCCAGGCACTACACCGGGGGTCCTGCTTAATTAGAAGGATGATTCCGACGCCATGTGGTGGGGCATTGTGGTGGGATTGGCGCACCTGACTAGATCCCGATAGAGTTGCGGGTTCGATTCTAGACTCGGACTCGGATCCACGTTATAATATCGTTGAGCGATTGTACTCGAGGGTAGCATAACATTTCTTCCTTTAGAACGGCGGCGTCTAAAACCGAACTTTGACGTTTAGAATTAACGGTTATCGGCGGTTTGAATGAGGCTATTTAAGTAATATATAGGCGTTGTACATATTTTATTCGATGGTAAAGTTCCTTACAGCTATTGAAACCGAAATCAGATCACGATGTAATATTGTAACAATATATGGCTTTGTAACAAAATTGTGGCAATTTATGGCTTTGTAAACAAATTGTAACAATTTAGTGCTCAATGAGTGCAGGAATAATTTATGCTTGTCGCTAAGGTGCGACAATAAACCAGTGAACTACACCCAAATCAGTGACGTAGTACTCCTAGTTCCCAACTTATTATCAGCTGTGAAGCAAAAATATTGTTTCTGCCATACTTAGCCTACATGTACTTGCCTGCCTGTATTGTAGTATTAATTATTACTATTAGTAAGTATTAATTTCTTTTATCTCGACCTAGGCATTTTCTTTATGAAATATTGTAATAATAGGCCTACTTACAGCAAATGCGAAATTTGAAGTGTTGTAATTCCATTCATAATGTAATTACTGCATGGCCAACCTTCATGTCAAAGATAAGAAACACTGATGTACCACTGCTTTGGTATACACTCTTGGCTGACATGCAGCAAGAACGCCCAATCCTGCCTTACACATAAACCATTGAATTTCTCTGCGGTCTATCCTACTTTAATACACTGATTTGTTTTTATCACATTATGTCACAAACTCAATCTGAGACGACGATATAGTTAACCCAGGAAGCGCTTCGAAAGCCATTAGCCTAAAAACTGACTGGTATCCGTGTCTGAAGCGTGTTAACCCCTACAGGGAGAGACGCCTGGGTAAGTGAGTTTTAGTTATCGCCTTCTTAATAGGCTTATCGCAGATCGGCAATTCCTGGCGTACTGTACATGATTCATAATCGGCCCCCCGTCGACTCGTCCCCGCCTCTCATGCCCATTCGACCCCGGGGCGACAAGGCGGGGGGCCGAGTAGCGGGTAGCTGAGGGTAGGTGAGGGTAGGTGAGGGTAGGTGAGGGTAGGAGGGCGCGAGGGGGGGGGCGGCGCGCGGGGGGGGGGATGGGTGGGCGCTCGCGCCGGGTGTTAATCGGCGTCAAATTGCCGACAAGACCGGTGACGATAACCCTTCTCTGGGCTGTCGGCTCGAGTTGTCTGATTGCCTTCACGTTAGAGCAGGGAGGCCGGGGGAGGATGGGTGGAAGGAGGGAGGGGAGAGGGGGGGAGGGTAAAGGTGAATCAGAGGAAAGGGTGCAGATAGACGGGGTAATAATCCCCGGCAGATGGCGCTGGTTACTACACGGAGATGCGTTGTTTTTACACCCGCGAAACATCAGAAGGTCTCGTTTCTAACTTGATATATTTAAACAACTACAATGACAACGAACAAACTAGTAAAGTATATGAGCAATGTTTAATCTTGACGGTTGTAACGCCGCGCAGGCCGGTATTACGGGGTCGGGGGGCGCAGGGATGTTGTGGGGCTGCACGATGACGTCATACTTCTTAGCTGTCATACGCTCTGCCCGTCTCCCAATCTCAGACACTAAGCCTCAACTCCCACAATACCCATCGAACATCCCTTCAGAACTCATATCTCATGTGGGGACTGATTTTTGTCAGGCTTTTCACCTGGCCATTAATAACTAATCCCGGACTGTTTGAAATGCGCGAAATGGATATTTGGCAACAGCTACTTCTTCTTATAGGTTAGGGAACGCTGTAAGAAGTCGACTTTGCCCGCCGCCTTGCCTCGTAAAGCAGCCCCCACGTCTCCCCAAAGGACAGGTGTTTCAAGGTGTAATCAGCCCTCGTCGTCAGTCGATATATATGAGAACAAGTTCAAAGGAATCTTCTCATTTCCTTCGTCGAGTACAGTGTATAAATCGGGGCTTTAAAAAGTCCGAGCTGAGTCTTTTGGGGAGTAGATCACACTCTTACAACAGCTGTGTGAGGCTCCGAGGGTACACTAGACACGACCAGGGGTGAGAATTAAGAAGTTTTTTAATTTCTTACTTTTGTAAAAAAAAATTGTACAAAAAGAGAGTTTCCCAATTTTCAGAGAGCGTGAGAAGGGTAAATTAGCTGAGCTGTTTACAGTGGTAGTTCGCCAAAACATTCCTCCCCCCCCGCCCCCTCCCGCTATGTTTTTTTTCGTGATATCACCCCTCAGCGTGGCGCAGAGGTCAAACTAATACGGGAAACCATTATGACTATCCGGTTGCGAAGTAACTTTTATAGCACTGCGTCTTAAAGACATTATTATCCAAGGGTAAGGTGAACGCAACAACTGTTACATACGGTTTAAAAATTGCAAAAGAAATCTGCGTTCTCATCGACAAAGTCACGCAGGTTATGTAACAAAGTTAACCTACCGTAAGTAGAATTCGTTTCATACATATCGCCTCGACATTTTCAGCGGCTGCATAATTTTTGGGTCAATTAGTTACCGATTTATGATTTTAATCTACATATCCAGACGCAAATACGCTTATAATAGCTGTGATTAGAGATACTAAGTTCTCCCGCGCTGTTTATTACTGAAAACCACTGACAGGGTTGCTGTAGCCTAGTCGTGATAGATGGGAAAACGGGATGGACATTTTTTGTGGAAATCACACGTTGCTACTTAACACGTCAATCGCAATAACATGGTCATGAGACCAGAATTTCACAAACCCCGTGATATTACAAACCCCGTGAGACCCAATGCCCGTGATATCACAAATCCCGTGAGACCCAATGCCCGTGATATCACAAACCCCGTGAGACCCAATGCCAGTGATATCACAAACCCCGGGAGACCCAATGCCCGTGATATCATAAACCCCGTGAAATCACAAACCCCGTTATAGCACAAAACCCGTGATATCACAAACCCCATAAGACTCAATGCCTGTGATATCACAAACCCCGTGAGACCCAATGCCCGTGATATCACAAACCCCATGAGACTCAATGGCCGTGATATCACAAACCCCGTTAATCACAAACCTCGTGATATCACAAACCCCATGAGACTCAATGCCCGTGATATCACAAGCCCCGTGAGACCCAATGCCCGTGATATCACAAACCCCATGAGACTCAATGCCCGTGATATCACAAACCCCGTTAATCACAAACCCCGTGATATCACAAACCCCATGAGACTCAATGCCCGTGATATCACAAACCCCATGAGACTCAATGCCCGTGATATCACAAACCCCGTTAATCACAAACCCCGTGATATCACAAACCCCATGAGACTCAATGCCCGTGATATCACAAACCCCGTTAATCACAAACCTCGTGATATCACAAACACCATGAGACTCAATGCCCGTGATATCACAAGCCCCGTGAGACCCAATGCCCGTGATATCACAAACCCCATGAGACTCAATGCCCGTGATATCACAAACCCCGTTAATCCCAAACCCCGTGATATCACAAACCCCATGAGACTCAATGCCCGTGATATCACAAACCCCATGAGACTCAATGCCCGTGATATCACAAACCCCATGAGACTCAATGCCCGTGATATCACAAACCCCGTTAATCACAAACCCCGTGATATCACAAGCCCCGTGAGAACCAATGCCCGTGATATCACAAATCCCGTGAGACCCAATGCCCGTGATATCACAAACCCCGTTAATCACAAACCCCGTGATATCACAAGCCCCGTGATACCCAATGCCCGTGATATCACAAACCCCGTGAGACCCAATGCCCGTGATAGCACAAGCCCCGTGAGACCCAATGCCCGTGATATCACAAATCCCATGAGACCCAATGCCCGTGATATCACAAACCCCGTTAATCACAAACCCGTGATATCACAAACCCCGTGAGACCCAATGCCCGTGATATCACAAGCCCCGTGAGACCCAATGCCCGTGATATCACAAGCCCCTTGAGACCCAATGCCCGTGATATCACAAGCCCCGTGAGACCCAATGCCCGTGATATCACAAGCCCCTTGAGACCCAATGCCCGTGATATCACAAACCCCATGAGACTCAATGCCCGTGATATCACAAACCCCGTTAATCACAAACTCCGTGATATCACAAGCCCCGTGAGACCCAATGCCCGTGATATCACAAATCCCGTGAGACCCAATGCCCGTGATATCACAAACCTCGTTAATCACAAACCCCGTGATATCACAAGCCCCGTGAGACCCAATGCCCGTGATATCACAAGCCCCGTGAGACCCAATGCCCGTGATATCACAAGCCCCTTGAGACCCAATACCAGTGATATCACAAACCCTATGAGACCCAATGCCCGTGATATCACAAACCCTATGAGACCCAATGCCCGTGATATCACAAACGGAATGTCGGTGTTCGACATGAAGGCAGAGAAATGTCCCGGAACAGTGAAGTTGTGTTTTTTGGCATTTTCCCCAGATGCAGGTGTCACGGTTCGAACCTACGACCTGTTGATCTGGAGCTCAGACTGCTTACCAACTGAGCTAGGAAGGTTCCCCCGCAATATGCCCGTGAGATCACAAAACCTGCGAGATCACAAAACCGGCGAGATCATAAAACCAGTGAGATCCTAAAACCCGTGAGATCACAAGACCAGTAAAACATAAACCCGTGAGATTACAAAACCCGTCAGTTTACAAAACTCGTTAGTTCACAAAACCCGTGAGATCTTAAAACCCGTTAGTTTACAAAACCCGTGAGATCACAATGTTCATTACAATATACAAGACCAGCGAGATTACAAGACCCATTTGACCACCCCTCCAACACATTCTTAGCCGCCACTAGCCTCACGCGCACGTGGGGTAGGTAAGATGCAAGGAGCGGTGGTGGGGGAGGGAGGGTGTGCGCCCCTTCCTCCGGAGGGAAGTTTTTCTTCCTAGAACGCGCGCGTCCCTGGAATTGTGGGTAGCGGGTTGGTTACCCCTTTATCACACCTGTGTTTTGGTTCAAAATACCCCTCACCTGTCCCACGTCACCCCACCGTACCCCACCGTACCCCACCCACATTACCCCAACTTCACTACCCCACCCCACCCCGGAGCAGGCCACCCCCATCGTAAAGACGCTAACCCCGGATGGTATCACCCTTTCAACCTTGTTTCCCGTCTACTACCGCCACCCCCACCCGTCTACCTAGCCCCCTCCCCCCCTCCCCACCTCCGCACCCAGCCTCCCATACCCTCCGACCCCCTTACCCTGCCAGTAATGACTGGCGGAAGGGCCGGCAGGGCTGCCAGTTGTGGGCTGACGGGGGTTGGACAGGTGGGCCGCCAGGCGTCTGGGGTTCAGTGGGGAGGGGGGAGGGGTGTCGACCAGGCTGCGGGGAGGGGAGGGGGGGTAATGGGCAGGGAAGGGGGGAGACGGGAGGGGGAGGCGAAATAGAAGAGGTGGTGGAGGAAATAGGGATAGGTGCATCTTCGGACGCCGGTCTCTTGGGATTCCCTGGCGGCGTATACCATAGCTCCTCTGGTTTACTATATACCCCCTACCGCATCTAATCCTCCCCCCCCCCCCACCTCCCCCACCCCCACCACCACCATCCATCCCCTCGCGGGACCATATGGCTGTCTTCACATGGCCGGCTTATATCCCACTTCACGAGCGTTGTCGCCCTCGTCTTCCCCGCCTCCATCCCTCCCTCTCTCTCCCCATCCCTCCTATTCTAACCACTACCCCCCCTCCCGCCATTCACCACCCTCACCCCCCCCCCCCACCGCCCTCACCCCCCCGCGCCAGCCACCACCCATCCGAAACAGCGCCTCACCAAAACCCCAACCCCCTCTGTTCGGTAGTCACACGCGAGAAGACAAGATGGACATGACCCGAGCTTTGATGTGGCAGCCGCAGACAGCCAACACGTCTGGCATCGCTCCCTTCACCCCCACCCCCATCCCCCAAGCTCCCTATTGACCAGGGTCCGGCGCAGGGCGGGGGCCACGCGTCCTTTCGTCCCACTCAAGCGTTGGATGGCCCCCAGTCTGGCTGGACATCACCCTCACTCCCACTCTCACCCTCACCCCCACCCCCAAAACCCACCCTCACCCCTACACCTACACACCCACACGGGCGGGAAACCTGTTCCCATACGCCCCTCCATAAATCAAGCCAACAAGGCTGAGCATCTGAACATATAGCCTATTATAGGGGGGACGCTGCATGATTCCATTCCGCCGCATCCCACTTTGTCTCTCCCCTAGAGGGCGCTGCATTGCACACATATTTACTGATGACATCCAAAGCGACTAATCTTTTCATCTTGGTAATGAAGCTATGAGCGTCCCTCTCTTGTTAATTGCCTGAAAGCATCGCCTTTGCCCGCGAGAGAGAGAGAGAGACACGTACCTAATGTTTCAATCCTACAGTTGTCCCCGTTGTACTTAATCTTGACGCGCAACGCGGCATAAAGTTGGGTCACTGTCGCCAAGTGCCACGTGGCCCCGAAAAGCAGACGACTTTTGACAAGTTTTAACGAACGACGAGTGTCACATCACTTGCGCGCGGGTTAGAAACACGAGTACATGTCGGCGCCTCAGTGGCGACCCCTGGCGAAACTCTTTGATATTGCACAGAGGTCATGACCCCTAATGTGTCTTTATAATGGAGGCCACCAACTGTCTTTTGAAGTAATAATTATAAGCACCTGGGTCCCTGTGTCGCAATGCTCGCAAAAACGCCAGTCTGGCCCTTTTTCGAAGCGGGACTTTAATAAAGTCCCATTTAATATCGCTGTCAAATTGTTTCATACTAAAGCTACCAGGTAGTGGTCTTTCCGGTAAGGCAAATGGAAGAAAAACGCATCTTTAAAGTTTTTCATGCAACTATAGTTTCCCAGACAAAGTGGAAAATATTTGAAAAGTATTATGTATGATGTATGGAAATGATGTATTATTGTATATTATTTAGGTTATTAGTATTAGTTATTAGTAGACTTATATAAACTGGTGCATCTCGTGTGGAACGTGTGGCTTTCCTGTGTACTACGTCATCACAAGTCCGACATGCTTTCCTGTGTACTACGTCATCACAAGTCCGACATGCTTTCCTGTGTACTACGTCATCACAAGTCCGACATGCTTTCCTGTGTACTACGTCATCACAAGTCCGACATGCTTTCCTGTGTACTACGTCATCACAAGTCCGACATGCTTTCCTGTGTATTACGCCCATCACAAGTCCGACATTGTTGCGGTTTTGACCTTTTAACATATGATGAAATATCCATTTCGTTCATTTTCACATAGTTAGACAATGTGTCCAGGACGTGTCTCCCAAAAGACGTTAAAAATCATATTGTAGGTGGAAGGTTGCGGCATGAGCCGCTTTAACGTGACTGGGAAATCAGAAAATTGCTTCTCCAGCAATTTGCCGCCAGAAATAGTATGTCCCACTGGATCATGGTAGCCTACTGTTTGCAAGTTTTAAAGAACTGTTATCATATCTATCTTCATGTTAAGTTACACAAAATCTATTCTCCCATAAATATCTGACTCCTGAACCAAGGATAGATCAGGAAGTGGGAGAAAGAAAGAGGTTGGGACACCCTGATCCAGCTTTTTGAGACCTTCGGCGTGGTAATGGCTACAATGCGGGAAAAGGCTTGTTAAAGACACATCCATACTCCGTGCCCCCCCCCCCCCATTACCTTCCCAGACATGACATTGTGCAGCGTCCCACCCTGACAGTCAATCATTACCACACCACCACCACCCTCCTCCCACCTTCTTCCTTCTCCCCTCTCCTCCCTCTTCCCTCCTCCCACCTTTTTCCTAATCCTAATCCCCAAGCTCCCAAGTCAAATTGCTGGTGCTGGATCCTCCCTTATTGCTGCATATGAGTATTATGTTGCTTATTAGTTTCACGTGATTGGCAGGAGATGATATATTGGCGAACTTCTTGCACCACACTCTGCAGCCCCCGCTCCATCATCTGTCTCACCTGTTGTAGGTACACAACCCCAGTTCATCAGCGGAGGCGTTACAGGCATGCTGGGTAGGTAACGTGTAACAAGTGCGTCTCACAGAGGTCATAACCTCAAACAATCTGAGCAAAATGTGATGCTCTGTCGCAGTGTTCTAAACTGAGGTAATGCGTTCTGCAAGGCACGGCATGTGCTCTAATGAGAACGTTTTGCAGGCTAAGAAGCACATGAGTTCCAATTGAGAAGGTGTTGCATTCTAAACACTACGACGTGGGTTCTAATGGTTAACACACTGCGTTCTCAAAGGCGCGACATGTGTTCGACGGGAGAACGCGATGCGTTCTAAAAGGCACACCACGTGCTCCAATGAAGAATGTGTTGCGCTCTAAAGGGCATCACATGCGTGTCATTGAAGAACTCCCTTATTTAGAGCCTTATTTAGAACTGCGTTCGTGTTATGTTCTAAAGGTACTGCATTTGATCCAAGGAAATACGCACTGCGTTCTAAAAGGTACGACATGTTTTTCAAGGAAGAAGGTACTGCTTTCTAAAAAGCATAAAATGTGTTCTAAGGGAGAATCGGCTGTGTTTTAATAGGTACTACATGTGTTCGAAAGGAAAAGGTGCTGTGTTGTATAAGCCACATGTGTTCCAAAGGAAAATGTGTTGCGTTCATGTTTTCATGTTCATGTTTTAATTGAGAACGTGTTGAGCTGTACCGCGCGTTGCGATCTAAAGGACACATGTGATCCAATGCGTTGCCTTTTAAAAAACACCGCATGTGTTCCAATGGCGAACGTAATACGTTTCTAAGAGGCACTACATGTGATAGATGTTGGTCTTTTTTTTTCTTCTTTTGTGGGGGGGGGGGTTACAAACCTCTTTGCACAGAAACACAGACAATGTACTTCTCGTTGTCTTTCTTTGGTGCTATGGAGCCCGGATCCAAAGTGTTACCCTGATCTGCCATGAGGCGGGTGGGGAGGGGGGCGGGGAGGGGGCAGCGGTTAGGCTTCATAGTGCCCCACATCCGACCTGTTTGCACTCGGCGCCTTGCAGATCACCGAAATATAGTTAGGGAAGTGACACTTCAACTGCCCGACTAAAATATAGTACGTTTCCATCCTCTCCTAACAAAACTATAACTATTTTGTTTTAGCAGTAGTGTCATAGTTTCGTGTCTACGTAAAACGCTTTTGGCGACGAAGTAAAAAATATAAGATATTATTACGCTCGCTATTACCCCCCCCCCCCCCCCCCCGCCGGCCACCACCACCACCACCCTCTTTATGTTTCCAGACCACAAATAAAGGGAAGCCATCACACTTACCATTTAGAGTGAAAAATTGCGCACACGTGCTGCGGGGAAGGGTGGGGGGTGCATGGGGGGGGGGGGGCGAGGGGGCGAGGGGTGTTGGTGGAGGCCATAATGGCGGTTTCGCGCGTGCGCACTCCGCACCGACTGAACGGGCAGTAAGATGAAGCCATGTTTACCCTGCTCCAGTGAAACACTAGCTTAATGAAGTTGCGGGAGGTGCGTCCGCCTCCATTACGGGCTGGGGGTGGAGGGGTGTAGGGGTGGAGAAGAGAGGGAGGGGATGGCGGAGGTGTGGGGGTGGAGGGGGCAGAAACTTTATGTCGCTGTCCGTCAGACATTTGGCATCGTCGCCGCAACAACTGGTACCACCATTGCTCATCATTAGGGCACTTTTTCAAGGCAGCTTAAATTCCCATAATCCTTCGCGCAGATATGTCGAGTCTGCTTCCGGCACAGGTTGACTGGGCAAGGGTGGGTGGTGGACGTGGGGGTGGTGGTGGGGGGTGGGGGTGGGGGTGGGGGTGGGTGGTTGTTTGTGGTGGTGGTGTGGGGGTGGGGATGGTGGTGTGGGGAGGGGGTGGGGGGTTGCTTTGGGGGGTTTCAGCCGGATGGGTAGAGCGTAAAGATGAGATATGTGTGGATGGACAGTTTAACTGAGGAGGAGAATAGTAAGTAGTAAATATATGGAGGGAAAAAAGTGCGGGTTACGAATGGCCAGGTGAGCATGCGGCGTTAAAATACGCGTCCATTAGCCTAACACATAGCGGGCGGCTGTAGGGAGAGAGGAAACAACTGGAAGGACATGGGGGTAAGTGGGGCGGGAGGGTGAGGGAGGGCGGGGCGGGGAGAGGAAGGGCGGGGAGAGGGTAGTTGGGTACGAGTCGAAGAAATTAAGAGCCACTCAGTCTGGGAGAGAGGAGATAAGAGATGGGTGAATGGAGATGGTAGAGGGGAGATGGGAGAGGTGGGACAGTGCTGATGCAGTGGCTGGGGTCTGAAAGTGGTTCATGGCGACACACGACCCAGGCATTTATGAAAAATCGACATTCGACATTGACTCCCAAATTCCGACACTGGGGATCTGAAAAGGCGACATCGACACAGATGTTTGAAAAACCGACACCGAACCAAAAAGCGACACGGAAAGTCGACATTCGACACTGGAATTTTGAAAAATGGACACGGGGCTCTGGACCCCCACTTCCAGACCCCTTATATGCCCCTGGTGAGACTTCCTTAAACTAGAGCGTCCACTGATCTCACTGGCTGGCTGGATCGGTGTTTGGGCCACCTTTATGCACACACTCACCAAACCAGGCCAGGGAACCTCGCTGTTTATCTTTGTCTTGGAACATAAACTTTATATATGTAATACACTATACATTGGATCTTCTTGTGTAACCCAAAGGGACTTGGACATGTTTTTATTTGTATGGAGATTTTCCCGATTCTGTTCCCACCTTTCCTGTTTTATCGGCATCCTGGATCCGCCTTTACTTTTGACCACCGGATCCAGGAGGGGAGGGGGGGGGGGTGGGGGGGGAGGGAACTGAGAGGGGAGGGGGTTCAGGGAGGAGGAGGGTCCAAAAAACACCATTCAACCCTCCATTTGTGAACATGGATCTCCATTAAGTTTGTGGTTCAACTTGCACCCCTCCCTCATGGAATCAATTTCTTTCAGAGCTCGCACCGCCCATATTAATCCCCAGTCCTCTTTCAATTTTAGAGCTCACCCCGCTCAAATTGCCTCCCCCTCCCCCCCCCCCCGCCAGTAATGTGCAAAAAACTCATTCCACCCCAAAATTAACCACACTTCCGGCCTTTTTTTGTCAAAAAAAACCCATCTGGATCCGCCTCTTCTGTTACACGCTATGCAAGATAAACGCATCCTAATAATGGCTGGAGTATTTGTACACCAACACACACACCCACATACGCCACCCACCCACCATACACAGATCTACACTCCCTCCCTCCTCCCATTTGTTTTCCCCGGCCGCTTTTTGTTTACGGCCTGTGAGGAGTACCAGGTAAGCATTCTTCGGGGGTGAGTTTCACCTGCGCATTGACTTCGTGGCATTTCTGGAGTCCCACAAGTGATGTGGGCCGCCTAGTCGGGGTCACCCTCCCGGCCCTACATCATGTACCCACTACACATAAAGCTGTCCCCAGCTGGGGCCAACCAGCCAGCCAGGAACCCTTCTCCACGGACCCCGGAGTGTGGGAAAAAAAAAGACTTGTTACTAGTATGTATCTTTGATTGTTGCTTTCTTTACTTCTGTTTCTGCCTCCCTCCAATGCCCGTCGGTGGAATGCGGGAGCGGTTTAGTCGGGAAGACTATTTATAGTGGGGAAGAAGGCCATTCGCGAGGCTCAGCTTGGAATAGACAGCTTGGGGCATATTTAGTCAGGTAATGAGAATTATATATTGGAATTAACAATTAGTTTGAGTAGGTGATGCAAGAGGTGTGGTAGGCGCGTGGGGATGGGGAGTGGATGTTTGGTTGGTTGGTTGCTTGGTTGCTTGTGGTTTATTTGGTCTTGAAGGCCTTAAGGCCCAAATGACACAACATATAATCATACAAACAGCTTGCATGGTGCGCAGTATTTTGAAGAACATACATTTACGTGGTGGAACAGAGACGATTTTCAATAAGATATATACACAATGCTAAATTCCTCAGGGTTGTTACATCATTATGACACATTAGGGTCCGAAAAAGATCAAATGTTGGAGGGTTCCAAAATATAGAATCAATATATATTTTACGAATATCCTCGAACTTGGTACAGAACAAAACATGAAATTCATCCTCGATAACGGTAAGACCGATTCCCAGGCAGTAGGTACAAAGCCTGTCTTCTAGTAGGGTACCTTCGCGACGCCCCAACTCGACAGAAAGTTTATGTGCAGAACAGCAGAATCGAACATTATGTAACATTATACATCACTCATGTACATATAATTATGTCTATGTTTATTTAACACTAATAGGACAAGCGAAGTAAAATTGAATAGGAATTAATATCAGAATTGAATGTTGTATATGAGTATATAGTAAACCCGAGAGCCTCGAGCATATAGTTCATTCGAAAATATCATATCAATCATATCAATCATGTCATATCAATCATGCCATATCAATCATATCGTATCATATCAATAATGTCATATCAATCATGTCATATCAATCATGTCATGCCAATCATGTCATATATCAATCATGTCATATCAATCATGCCATATCAATCATGTCATATATCAATCATGTCGGATCAATCATGCCATATATCAATCATGTCATATGGCAATCATATCATACATCAATCATGTCATATATCAATCATGTCATATCAATCATTACATATTATATATATCTAATCACCCCAAAGTTTGGTAGGATGTCGATGCTAAGTACACAGTACAAAAATCTACAAGGACGTTACAGGAGTTTCAAAAGTAGGGATACTTTTCAGAAACTTATAGTGAGACCTCCAACTTACGATGGGAGGGTGGTTGGTGGAGGGAGGGGCGAGCTACTACCACACGCCCAAAATGGGGATCCAGACTCCGTGAACACCCCCTCCGCCCCCCTCCCCGCCTCCGCCGTCCCCCTCCGCCAAATGGCCAACCGCCACCGATTGACGTCAATTTGTTTGCATCACTTGGTCGGTATCTTGTTCGTCGTTTCTGCAATGACAAAAGAACTTGTTCCTGTCCGTTATTTGTACCCCCGATGCAATTAATTTTTGCATCAGATTTTTTTTATACGTACATATTGTTGCTTAAACATCATCTTTGAGTCTTTATATGACGCCTTCGTATCCGTCATTTTTGCATCAATATAAATTATTTTCGCATTTCATATTTTACATTTTTATTTCAATCTGACTCATTAGTTTCACACCAGTCATTTTAGCATCAATCTGATTATATTCGCATCCGTCATTTATGCATTAATATTATTGATGAGTTTCACACGAAATTTGTACTATGATATTAATCTGGTTAGTTTCACCGGTCATGTAGATCTCCCGCTAGAGGGCGTTCCGCTTTAGCTACAGTCTCTCTCCCCATATCAAACTTAACCATCAGAATTATCCTTCAAACGCGAAATTGGAAAATGAATCTAATCGAAGATATATTCGTAGTTTGACATCAAATATACCACTGTTTAGCATTTACTGGGGTACTGGTACCGTACCGGATGAATTCATTCGATTTTGATTAGTTAGAGGCCACATTTCTTTCGAACTATGTTTTCGAGAACATTATCCCCGTGTGATTTTGAAATATTTGTTCGCGTATTTCTTCCACTATGATCGTACGACTACGGAATGTATACATACATGCATTTCAAATTCTGCATCGAAAATACAAAATTCAACCTAACAACGCTCTAAAAGCTTTGGTGACCCCAGCACCGTTGAGGTCAACCGTGAGGTTGGCGGTTACGTGGGGCAGAGGTGATGTGAGGAAGGAGCTCTCTCTGCTGGCAGAGTGCCGTCATGTTTGCATCAATATGATTAGTTTCGCACCAGCACCTAGCTTCGCTTCGCGCCCACAACTCAACCATGCTCTCCACTTGCGGGATGTTATTCCACTCCCTTGGGTTCCAATCCAGGCCTGGACACCTAATCTAGGGTTTGCTTCATCCATTCATCCTTCATCGTCCCGGGAGCCTCAATGGCTTTGTTTTTAGCCCACGTGTCCACAAAAGCGGTCAAAAACACCAGTTCGTTCCATTTCATTTCAGGCTCTCAGCACTAAGACTCCTGATGGTCATGAACCAAGGCTGGACCCAGTATATACACCCCCCCCCCCACTTCAGCCCCCCTCCTACCGGTAGATCTTCCACGCCGTATGCTGTGCTTGGACAGCAGGTCTCATCTTGGTCACTCTTCAGCGGTAGAGGGCGCTGCCTGTCTGCTGCTGGCGGCGCACTTTCCCATGGCGAGCGCCGTTTGTTGCTTCAGCCGCTGACGGACAACCTGCCTGTCTCTGAACCTCTCGGACACGTGTCTGAGGGGAGGTGGGGGCGGGGGAAGGGGTGGCAGGAGGTAGGGCTCAGGAGGGGATGGCAGGGGGTAGGGAGACAGGTAGGGGTGTAATGCAGAGGAAGTAATGTAGGCAGGAGGTGGGGCACGGGGTGGGGTAGGGCGTAGGATGTTACGGCACCTCTGGCTGACTCGCAGACGCATCCTTTGGCGGAAGGGGGTCGGGGGTAGGGGGTAGGGGGTACGGGGTAGGGGGTAGGGGATAGGAGGTAGGGGGTAGGGGTAGAGGGTAGAGGGTAGAGGGTAGAGGGTAGGGGGACGGGGGTAGGAAGAAGGGGTTAGGGGAGTAGGGGGTAGGGGTAGGGGTAGGGGGTAGGGGTACGGGGTAGGGTTAGAGGGAGAGGGTAGGGTAGGGTAGGGTAGGGTAGGGTAGGGTAGGGTAGGGTAGGGTAGGGTAGGTAGGGTAGGGTAGGGTAGGGTAGGGTAGGGTAGGGAGGGTAGGGTAGGGTAGGGTAGGGTAGGGTAGGGGTAGGGGGTATGGGTAGGGGTAGGGGGGTAGGGGGGTAGATGGTAGGGGGTAGGGGTAGAGGGTAGGAGGTAAGGGATATGTTTCAGTAACATGAGAGGGCAAAACATTTCTCCCCAATCACTGGTGGAGGATTGTTTGCATCACAAGCTGACCGCTTACACCTTACCCTTGACGGAGGGTTGTTTACGCCAAGAGCCCCGCAGGTCCAGCCTGCGTCAAGGTGCTTCTGGCTCTTGCCCTCGGAGGCCAGATCCTTGGCACCTATGCCAGCCTTGCTACCTAACCATTGGAGACGGAAATGGGAAGCCCCTTGAAACCTGGGGTACCATCCAGCACAACCAAACTTTGTGACACTGTACGTATTGCTGGTCAGCGTAACAAGGATTCTGGAAGGGGGATAGGAATTGATACACTTTTACCTGGATAGGCTCTCCAAAGAAGAG
>OZ025257.1:12346445-12588060 GCA_964019135.1 Arenicola marina
GGTTCATTTTTTGTACTAGATGATATGACTGGTTTTGTTGGATGCACATATTACATTTATTTCACAGAAGGAACCTATTCAGAGACCTTAAGACACACAGGCAGACAGTGAAACAGAATGCGAGACGGAGACCGTCAGATACCGTCAGACAGAGACCGTCAGAGACCGTCAGACAGACCGTCAAACAGAATGTCAGAGACCATGAAACAGAGACCGTGAGACAGACTGTGAGACAGATCGTCAGACAGAGACCGTCAGACAGAGACCGTCAGAGACCGTCAGACGGACCGTCAGACAGAGACCGTCAGACAGAGACCGTCAGACAGAGACCGTCAGACAGACCGTCAGACGGAGACCATAAGATAGAGACCGTCAGACAGAGACCGTCAGACAGACCGTCAGACAGAGACCATCAGACAGAGACCGTCCGAGAGACAATCAGACAGACCATCAGACAGAATCTCAGACAGACCGTGACGTAGACCGTCAGATAGACCGTCAGACAGAATGTCAGACAGAGACCGTCAGACAGAGACCGTCAGACAGAGACCGTCAGAGACCGTCAGACAGACCCTCAGACAGAGACCGTCAGACAGAGACCGTCAGACAGACCGTCAGACAGAGACCATCAGACAGAGACCGGGAGACAAAGACCATCCGAGAGACAATCAGACAGACCATCAGACAGAATCTCAGACAGACCGTGAGGCAGACCGTCAGATAGACCGTCAGACAGAATGTCAGACAGAGACCGTCAGACAGAGATCGGAAGAGAGAGACCATCACAAAGAAACCGCGAAACAGAGAATATGAAGCCTTTTGATAATGATGCTGAGGCGGTTAGACTAAAAAAGAGTGACAGACAACCGGTAAGGGTGACAGATACAGCAAGTGAGAAAGAGTGGAAGGTACAGTGAAACAGATACACTGAAGCTGAGATAATAAAACTGAGACAAAGGCATAGATAGCCATATCGTAAGACAAGCCGTGAGAGGAGAGAGAAAGTGAAAGAGAACGGGACATCTGTTATATCGGAAGGTCCATTGTTCTTTACGACCACATTTACGCCCGATGTGGATTTGGTCACAGCCTAGATTGTACCATGTCGTACAAGACCTAATGAAGTTTCATTACCATCTCATAATTTACCTAATTTCTCTCTCCCAGGAGTCCAGCTTGCCTTTAATGTCACCACCTTGAGGTCTTTTAACTGGACTGCTACCACTGGACGCTGTGTAGTGGTGTCGGAATGGTTGTTACTGGTTACCCACGACGCAAGACCCCCCCCCCCCCCCACCCCACCCCTCCATCCCTCCGGCCGCTAATGTGGTGTGGGAGAGACGCGATGAAGTGTGGGTGATCACCCCGCCGGTTACGAGCGGGAGGGGGGGGGGGGAGATGGAGGGGAGACCGTGAAGCGAGAGTGAGAGTGGGAGGGCGGATGGGAGGGGGAGCAGTGTGAAGAAGAGCGACCGTACTCATTACCAGTGACTGCCGCTACTGCTGTTGCAGCGGCCGCCTGCATGCGGTAACCGCTGAAATAGACCACCGACTCACGGGTGATGAGTCCTATACAGCTGTCGGCGCCCTTTGAAGTCCAGCCTCCTTGAAATCGATCAGTCGCCCCGGCGCGAGCGAGCGGCCGGCGGCAGGACTCCGCCCTTCCATTGGCTGAACGCCGCTTCTTGGCCCCGCCCACTTTCTTCCTCATCCCGCAGCACGGATCAGACGATAATCTACTTCTAGAGGTGCCATCACTGGTACAGACAGGCGGGCTGGACTGGGTGGGTGGGTGGTTAGGGGGTGGATGGATGGCGAAGAAGGAAGAGGAGGCGGGGGGGGGGGGTCTCCCGAACAAGCCCCGCCCACTTTCTTATAGCGTGTAACTTTCACGCAGCCGTCTGCACTGTCTATCTCTCTGTCTGTTGTTGTCTGTCGTCTGTTCTTCGAGTCCTTCCTGGTTCCTTGCTCGGCATGTGGTTCGCCATACACACCCGCCCGAGCAGCCAGTGGTAGCTGGCCGGTGCCTCCAGCCACACTGTTGTCCGCCCAGCGCTGCCGCCAGCCCTGCCCGTTGCTGTCGCTCGTACTACTACTATAAGATCACCGGTTGCTGGCTTGCCTCAAGGCTTTTTGCTGCTCCGTTCTGACCTGTAAGGGTATAGATTCCTATCGGCAAAACCTGCTCCGTCCACCTGGACTTGTGACTGCCTGGGCGACCACTGGCGACGGTAGCAGTCAACGGAGACAAGTTGTTCGAGAGGAAGCCATATAGCTGATTCGACCCGAACCAGCTATTCGCCCCGGGGGTAAAGACAGGTCACCCCTCTAAAAAAAAATTGTGACGTTATCAACTGGTGACTCAGAGATACATCTGTATGATTGTCTCGCTGGAGCTCTCGTTACTTACGCCCTACTGCCAGCATATGTTCGGGAAATGAACATGTGACACCCTGTGATGATATCTACATTTCTCGGCAGCCCTGGCACTCGCAGAGTCACGTGACAGGGGAGGAAGGCAGCATAAAGTGACATTCGTCCAGCGGTCATCACTCTTCCGTGAGAGGGCAGCACAGTGCGGATCGCTGCTAGTTTGAGGGTGCTTCGACCTTATTTCGAGATATTAAATACCGAAGAAATCACACGCTTAGGAACTTTTGACCATCGCGTGACCGGAGATCAATCAACATTCCATGAAATTACGTTTTTCTATTTTTATTAAAATAACGAAGCGGTTTTTCTCCGTGGGTGATTTCCGTGGAATCCAGCCTCATTTGAAAACATCTTCGCCAGAACTTTCATCTGTGAAATGCAGAATTGTGACGAAATGGGGCGAAATAGCGACTTAGACAGTGAATGAAGTATGACTTGCCTGAGAAGAAATGCTTCGTGGCCGTTATATATCACTGACGACCCGGCGACATCTCAGCGAAACAGGTTTGCCTGTCGCCGCCGCTAGCCACGAGAGGGCGCTCGTCATCTTGACCGACGACTGAGTGGTGTTTTCTGCTCTCTGCTCCTGATATAACTCAATTCGGGAACCTTTCCTCTCTGTTTGGAACTCGCTCCGTCACTTGAATACGGATTTTTTTTTCTGCGGCGAAGACGGAAGTAAGGTCGCGCATCAGTTTATGTAATCTTTTTTTTTCTTTTTGGGCGTTTGTTGATATCAGCGTTTCCTGTGGGACTTGGAGAGAGTTCTGTTAAGCCATTTTGCCTTCTAAATAGCGTTTATCCACATTCAATAGTCAAGATGCCACGCGCATTTCTCATCAAGAACCTCGTGAAGAAGCCCTCGGGATCGGGGAATAAACCGGATTCCAATAACAATCCCGATGACAGCGCCATCCAAGTGTCTCCCGATGGGTCCCGCCAGGTTGATCCGGAACATCTCCCATTGAGTGTCGGGGATCCCGGTTCACAGGAACCGATCGGCACCAGCTCCCTCTGTCGGGGAACCCTTACGACAGACCGGAAGTGGACCGGCAGGCTGGACTCGGCAGACTCGGACGGGTCCTCGGATCGGGAAACTCCGGAAAGCATCGGAAGTCCCGAAAAGAGTCGCGTGGCGCCAGAAGAAACAGATTCCGGAAATGACGCATCAATTATTGACGTCACCGAAGACGACTCTGGTATTGATCCCGATGACCTCGGCTTGACATTGACCTCTGGATTACCCACGTCGCCATCGCTATCGGGAATCGAGGCGGCGGATCAAAACTTGTCGGGTAACCATAGTGACCAATTGCCGTCCTCGAGTCAGTCACCGCGGGCCGAGAATCCACGACGCTTAACTGACGCGTCGAAATCCAACCCGATTCAGTACCGTCCGTGGGTCACCTCCCCGTCTCCAGAACGTAAATCCGTGTCTCCGGACGTCGTCCGGCACTCCCCCTCCCCAGTGAGGCATCCGCCGAGAAGTATCCTGCATCCTGATCTCGCCAAAGTCTCGCCCCCCGCGTCCTTCCCCCGACGAGACTACGTCTGCGGTTCCCAGCGGAAGCGGAAAGCGGGGAATCATATCTGCGGGACTGACATTGAAGGTAAGGACCATGTGTACCATGTCATGTCGAGCCAGCGTGTGTGAAACGTTCACTTCTACACACGTACAATGGTTATGGTGACATATATTATGAACCTATTAATATGAATATCTATATGATGCATACTACAGCAATTCGGGTCCGTTTGTTTGACGTAAATTGTTCTTTTGGCATCGCGTTTATCTTCATTTCACCGGCTAAGGGCTGATTAATTGTGTATATAAAAGTGAGCACCTGTGCCTCAGGCCGGTTGTCCACTAACCTCCTCCCTTCCCCTATCCTGCCCAACCCTTTTCTTACATGGACGTGTATATGTACAAACACCTGTTGGGCCCGGCCAGAAAGTCACAACAGGGCTGCAGTTTTAGGTCCGTCCTATCCGTAGGCCCTATGCCATTTAACACAGCATTCCACCCATTTCGCTTTGCGCAGCTAGTCTTTAAAGAAGAATGCCTCCATCAGAACGCTGACCCTTTCTATAATACTGTGGTGAAATAAGACATCGGTATAGGCGTAGAAGTGGTTGTAATTGCCTGGTAGTAAGTGCTACACGGCTAATTACAAAAGCTACTCAGGTGAAGGTGTAATTATATGTATATATACACGCAGTAGGCCTATTTATGTCACATGGTGTTAAGATGTCCCAGAAAGTGTCAAAACTAAAGGCCCTCACTATATATTGTATAATATATATATATATATATCGGAGGCGGTCCCACATCTTTATTTATCAGATTATACGCGGGTAATAGCGACAGGATGTTGTAGCGCGGCACTTCGCGTTTACATATAAATAAACAAAACGGTACCCGTTAAACAGGTGACGACAACCTGTCAATCCCGCGAGAGGGCGGCACTGTATGTACATAACTACATCCCAGCTACCCACCCCCACCCCTCCTGGCCCTCACCACCCAATCTTCACCCTCATTTATCCGGACTTCGCTTCGATAAAACTCTATAAAGTCCATAGCTAAAAGCGAGGTGTCTCCAATGTAATCAAGGCGCAAAGGACTCCCCGAAGATTGCCACTGTTTGAAAGGTTGATAAGCGACACCTGGTGACCAGCGGACAAACAATTACCACCTCCGCGTGCGTCGCTCCCTCCCGATTTGTTTACTTTCGCTGGTCACGTGTTAAGGTTATCATCCCGGGGATACAACCGGTCTCTTGTTCACGTCAGGGCTACAGCGCATTGTGCATCTAATTAACTGTACATCACTTATTCAACATATGCCGATGGCACAGATTATTATTAAGTCATTATTACATTTATATCCATCATTTTGGATGTATTCATTTAGAACTCAATTGCAATGGCACTTAGCACATTCACTTTGTGTCAGATCGGAGTGGAAAAGTTTTATGCTGGATATTCGTATACAACACATGCATAATTATATTCTAGGCATTGTTATACTATGGAAAAAATAGATGTTCATAGTTTTATTCTTATGTAAGAAGGTTACCCGTTATATATGAGAAATCCCCAAAACATGCAGTTTTTAAATATATTTTTTTAATGAAATTAAATAATTGTGCTTGTTCTATGCCCGTATGGGACTCCTTACTTCGAACCTATTTAATCAGTTTGTGTAGTTGACAATAGCCACTCTCTAATTTATTTTCTGTCATCGGAATGTGTTGAAACGCAAAAATTGACTGGCCCTTAAGCAATGGTACAAAGCAATTACAGTCATATTTTTGCATTTTATCGCATGAAAAAAATATAGTGGAAGCCCCTTTCGGTTCAGTAAACGAAAACTGGTATTGATGACATAGTTATTGCTTGCATATCGCAGCGCACTGACGCGGAAACTCACCGCATTCTCTCCCAGTTTCCGGCCCTTCAAATATTTCACCATATTAAACTTAAATCTAACTGTAAAAACTAACAAAACAAAGATAGCAAGTTCCTTAATGAGAAGTATAGTCAATACCTCACTAGGTATTGTTGTTGATAAATAGATGTCCAATTACCGCTGACTTTTGTTTTGTGGCTGGGTACGGGGTGCGCGCTCGCATAGGCTAGCGCCCTGAGCTAGCGCACTGCATGCGTACCCCGCCCCCCCCCCCCACACACACCCCCAACCCCTCCGCCTTCCTCAACACCGCACCGCAAACAACTATTAAAAAAAGTTCCGCTGTTTATCAAACCTGTTAGTCTGGTGTCGATTTCACCACCGGAATGCGGTGGATTTCCAGGCCGTTTAGATCCCGTGTTTCGCTAAGCCAGTGGCAGTGATTGGTGAGTAGGTGGGGGCAGTAGCTCGGGGCAGACGGGTAGTAGGAGGTGCGTGAGGCGGGGAGGGGGGTGGGGTCTAGATGATCCCAATGAGTTCTTAATTGGCTTAAAACAATGTAATATAGGCATTATGACTAAATGTTAAAGATCCTACAAGATCCTACTCCAGGTTGTGATTTCATGTCGTAATTCACGCATTAATTTTGAGGAACATTCGGAAAAAATGGTATTACTTATCCTGGTTATTCTGCCGGTTGACACTATTTTGCCGCATCGCCGTGATAGCAATTCATATGAGGATTGTTATATATCTAAACTGTAAGGAATGCCACAGAACGGGAACTACGTCGGAGAAAAACAATTTTTATAATTAATTCATGAATGAATAATGCATATTTTATCTGATGTAATAAACGTTGCCTCCGAGTTGTTTGTCAAACTTAAGGTGGTTATAAGGTGGTTTAATAGGTATATGTATAATGCTATAGGAGAGATGTTTATCTCGTCGCACTATCTGTGACGGGCACGTCCTGTTTTAATCGTTGTTATTGTCCAGGTGGACGGGTTAAAAATGGCGTCTGTTTCTATAAACAGACGGCAGTCGTTATGCAAATTGTCCGCAATTTCCTGGCAAGTAATTTCTTAGACGTAGTCGTAGTTTTCGTATCAAAGTGAGAGGACATTTCGCGGTCATATCAATTTGACATGTGTTTGGTACTTTGGATTTTGACGTTTCCCTTTTTTTTCCCCGCATCTTTAGATCTGCGAATGGGCGGGAATATATTGCCCGGGGGGTACCTCTCCCCCGGCCGTGGCGGGGCAGGTGGCCGACCCTCCCCCCGGGGGGGCGTCACAGCTCTGGCCAGAGAGGAGTCGCGCCGGCATGACCTCTCCCCCGACCCGCCCACGACCAGCCTCCGCCCGAGTCCGGCACGTGGCTCACTCGGCCCGGCGGCCTCACCGCTGATGAGGGGCTCTCCGATGAGGGGGTCCCCCGTGAGGGGGTCGCCGGGGGGTAGGGAGGCCCCTCTGCACCCGTCCGCTGCTGCCGCCGCCGCCGCCGCCTTCCGCCTGAGCGAGTCGCACTTCTGGCAGAGCGCCCTACCGCCAGGCGTCGCCCACCAGTACTTCTCAGCCGCCGCCGCCTTCCCGCAGCTCGCTCGCCACTTCGGCCACGTGGGGGCGCCACTGCAAGGCCAGCCGCTGAATGGACTGCGGCCGACGTCTCTGACGGAATCGCAAATCGTCGGGTTTGAGAAAAGTGCGGCTGCGGCGGCTGCGGCGGCGGCGGCGGCGGCAGCTGCTGCGGCCAACAGGCATGCGCGATTTCGAGGTTCATTCCAAGCGGCGCAGACGGCTTCCGGTTTACCATCCAACTATTCCGGGATGGCGCCACCGGGGCATGCGCAGACGCATGCGCAGACGCATGGGTTGCGCAGACCGCCGTTTCTGGCGATGGGCTCCCCGCTCCTGTCGCTGTCAGGAGAGCACGCCCTCTCCCAATCCATGAATCTCCCGCTCCCCGCCCCGCTAGGAGGCGCCGTCAAACAAAGCCCCCCTGACTGGTCGCTGGAGCGGGGTGCAAAGAGTGGAGAGGTGGAGTTGAACGGGGACGAACGTCGACACCCTGTCGCTGGCTGGTTCCCCGACACTCCTTTTAACCTCAGCACCAAACTGCCGAGAGACGGCGGTATGATTGGCGCCCCTAGCGGTGGAGACAAGCTGCTCCCGCCAGCGCATCACCACCATCACCACCAGCAACAGCAACAACAGCAGCAGCAGCAACAGCCACAACAGTCGGCCAAACGGCCAAACGAGCCGCCCCGATACCAGTGCGAAGCCTGTAAAAAGAGTTATGCCACCTTCAGCGGACTCTCAAAACATAAACAATTCCACTGCGAGACTCAGATCAAGAAAGAGTTCAGCTGTAAATACTGCGACAAGACGTACACGTCGCTCGGCGCTCTCAAGATGCACATCCGGACTCACACGCTGCCCTGTAAGTGTCAAGTGTGCGGCAAGGCCTTCTCCCGACCCTGGCTCCTCCAGGGCCACATCAGGACTCACACGGGCGAGAAACCCTTCCAGTGTCCACACTGCGGACGGTCCTTCGCCGACCGCTCCAACCTGCGCGCGCACCTCCAGACCCACTCCGAGGTCAAGAAGTACAGCTGTAAAGGTTGCGCGAAGACCTTCTCCAGAATGTCGCTGCTTGTTAAACACGAGGACGGGAGTTGTCCAGGACTCAGACCAAACCTGTCGCTCATCGTCTGAGGAAGACAGTTTGCCACGTGGCTCGTCACTTTTGCATGGTTTTCATGGTTACTGCCAAAGTCAGGTGATGACAGGTTCACCTTAAACTGCTGTCTGACCGGACATTTAATCTAAGGTTGGAACCAGGTGGCATCTTAAGGGTACATCAGTAGGTTAATAACCCCAACACAAACCACCCCTGTAACACATTACAGGACCTAATTCGCTTGGTCATCAAGGCCAGAGCCTCATATAGAACACTCGCCAGGACATGCTTGTAACTAGAACAACGCTTCTGGTGTCGTCAGTAATCTACGGTGTCCTTTAAGGGAGGATTGCGCAGCTCATGTATTTATTTTTTCAACAGTTTATCTACGATAAGCGTAACTTCTAATTGGTTTGATACAAAGCATGAACTTGTCATCCGTGACGTATGAGCGACTTGTTGGGAGAATTATAGCCATAATTATATATAACTCATATATTTAGACGTGCTTTTGCTCGTCTATTGTACTTAGATATACGAAAGCTATAATGAGAAATTTCAGAGAGATTGAGCGAGAGAGAGAGGTGGGTTCACGTTCGAATGCTTGCATTCTTGGAAACAGCTATTACTATTTATTTTGGGCAGAGCAGTACTGGCAACAATTCACACTACAGTTTGCATACACTTGACGTATACGAAGGCAGATTTCGGACAGCGGGTCCGAGTTATTTACAGATCTGATTGCAGTTTGAAATGCTGCAGTGAATATACTCCTCACCGCTAATTTATACACTGGAGTCGGCAGTACATTTGTGTCCGCTGATTGGCAAGGGATCAATTGACTCGTGCAATACTTGTATGTTCATATTTATATTGGTTATGCAGTAATTATACTGATATATATGTGCGACATTTTTATTGAGACAAAACACTTTATAGTAATGTTATTCTCATCTGTATGGAAGTTTTGTGGCATCATTCATTTAGATGGTTTGTCTTGGGGTATGCCATGGCCGGATAAACAGAGCGATAATAGGGTCTCTAATGAAGCAAATCTAATCTTACATAGCAGACTATGCAGACAAGATGGTGTCACTAAATGAACTAAATGTTTTGCGGCATAATTGGTCTGGCAGGAAGACTTAATCATGCAGATTGTTCTTGCATCTTTTTTTTGTTTAGATTAAAACAAAAGATATTCCATTAAGTGTGCGTGTGCTGCTTCGAGAGAAAACTAGTGTTCGTGTGTAATGAAATGTAGGCATGTTTACTCCACCAACTCCGCCCCATAGCATCACGTTGGGTACCGTTGTCACCCCTTTCCCCACCCCTATCATCACCACCCCCCGCCAACCCCCCCCCCCCCTCTTCTCCCACCCCTGGTCTATTCTCACACTTCATCGAGCTCTGATGACTCTCGAAGCGACCTTGTCAAACATCGCCTCAACCATCGAAGCCCCCCCCCCCCCGCCCCGCCACCCACTCTCGCCTCTCCTCTCCTCTCTCTCTCCCTCCCAAGACAGGCACTCATCCTACCCGCCACTCCATCATCCACCCTGTGCGCCCCCCCACTCCTCCTCTCTCCAACCCCCCCGTCGCCACACCCTCCTGACACAGGAAGTGTCGAGCATGGCAGTGTCGCGGTATCTGATTGGCAGATCGCTGATTGGTCAGCCCATTGAAAGCGCCAAAATGAACAAGATTAACAGGCGAATTGCCTGCAGAGCGACCTACGGAATGGGTGTTGAGCAGCGGATGCGACAGGCCAAAAACTAAATCGATACCGACAACCCGGCAATGAATAACATTACATTGCCGCACTGGCCTATTAGGCGCTAAAGATCGGTCGGCGGTGGCGTGAACGGCGAGTTAGGGCAGCAGTTGGTGGTGGTGGCGGTACCGGTGGGTTCGGGGGGGGGGGGGTGAGGGAATGGGGAGACAAGAGGGGTTACCGTGGGGTCGAGGGGCTGGACGATTGCATTACAGAAAATTAGTTTGGATTCTAGATCTCGGAAGTAGTCGCCATATTAGGCACACAGTGACCTTCGTTATGTCAGGAAGTTGGGAAAACTAACCCGTGATTCGACCCATCGGGTCGGACACTCCAAGGCAATTCGCCGCCAAACTTGCCCTCGAGTGTTTCCCTTTTTGGCGGGAAATGGTCTCGAACGAGACGGCCACCGCTCGTCAAATGTCGTCAGCTTCACGACCTACGGAAACATTCGTAAGCAAATTACGGGCGAGAATCAATGGTACTTAATGCGCGATGAATGTAATTACCAAGCGGCTAATCAATGGCAAAATACGCCCGCGTTTGTCAAACAAAACCACGTCTGCCAAATGCGATCAACGAAGCCTCCATATTTTATTACCCTACCCGCGAGTTGAAGATCAATCGATATTTCACTGGGCGTTAAAAGCTCACGATTCTGTTCCTTCGGTCACTCAAACGTTTTCACATCATTCGGCGGCTCATGACGCTTAAATGCAACAGAAATGGCATTGTTTGCTTCCAATGATTGAGTGATTACTGCTGGGGCAAAACCTTCATTTAGAACATCTCCCAACGGGATTTCATCAAGCAGGACGACAAACTTGCTGTATAACCATGGCGGCCATCTTTCTAGTCAAGCATCATACGCATCCTGAATGGTTATAACTGACACTCATATCTCGCAATGTATAACAGGCAGCATATTGCATTTTATTTTCTGTTGCATGTTAATTTATGATAATGTATCCAGATTAGGAGACAGATTAGCATTTGTTCCTGACGTGCTTGCATTGGCAACCAGCTCACATCATCGGTCGGCTCATCTCAAGGGCACACGCGAACGTGTAAGTGAGTGTCAGGCAACTAGCTGAAGTATATATTTCCTCTACTGTAACAGTTCATATGTATAAGTTGTTCTGATGTTAAACTTTTCTTGCCAAAAGGACATATGTAGATGAACACCTTTATTTATTTATTATATAGCTCACTGGTATTTTGCCATGTGATTACTTTGTGTCTGGCAATAGGTTTCGATCATTTATTTTGTCTTCACCGTATTATAAGTCTTGTTTGTATGTATACAACTTGATATTAACTTGAAAGCTTCCAAGCATAACATTATGTGTAATTTATTTTTAGTTTCCCTTGCTGACGCAATGTTTATATATATATCTGTAGACTGTAGTGGACGTGGTTCATTTGTCATGTCCGTGAAAATATGTAAAGTACAGTATAGCACTGTAGTATCCGCTGCGTGTTATATGCCAATAAAGCTATTATATTAAACCTGATGCCTTTGTCCTCTAACCGGATGCGCATTAATCCGGTACTTATCCACTTAAATTGGTCTCTGGTGACACTGGTGTCTTTAGCCTACATAAACATACATTTGCGTCGGTGGGATTCGAACCACGCACTATAGCCGTTTGAGCTTTCCTAGTAGAGCACACTCGACCATAGGTAGTCGAACGCACTACCCACCAGGCCTTTAGGAACTTTACTCGTCTTGAACCCGTAAACATTAAAAGGGAAAAGACATTAAACGGAAAAGAAATCAGAAGCTCTTTTTGTCGGCACGCGGGTTTGCATTCTTTTCTAAATTCTTACGTCACTTCCGGGCAGTAACTGCTCTCTAAACAAAATAAAAAATATACGAATTTAATTCCTCCGGTTTGACAGCAAGAACATAGTAATAGATGACATGCGCTATTGTTCAATAAACACCAGCACTTTATTCCATATATCATACCCATGAGGGCAAAAAAAACTTCAACACACACCACAGACGCTATTAACGCTTACAGGCAGCCACCGCATCCTATGTAGTCACGGGATGTACTGCAGCAGCTCTACTTTGCTAGACGAGGCAAAGTGGATGCTTCGTCCACCTTCCACCCGCACTTTGTTTCCAATTGTGCCAGCTCTTTGTCTGCGAGGAGACCTCCTGACCTAGCTTTCATCCCCTCCCTAAGGGCTGTAATAAATGGACTCTGGGTTTCCTCACCCAGACCCGCGCACTTCTGTTCCGTTTGCCCGTCTCGCGCGGCCGCTGAGCCGGGAAAGAAGACGGATGGGTCTTGATCGAGACTAGCTGATCGAACAGGTTCCCTGGCTGTTTAGACTCCAGTGAATTCTTTGTTTCTAACCTCGGTCTCTTTCTACACAAAATCTGCCCGGCTTTGTCTCCGATGGCATGCAGCAGCCGGATTTGCCTTTTTCGATCATTTTAAGGCGAAAATGGCACATTCAGGTCCATTTGATTTAGTATCTCATCAAGAATCTTTTACTTTACTTTTACTGACTATTAAATTACTGTTTGTACGTAGGATAAACAACGTAACCCACAGACATTCCTGTGCAAAATAAACACAATTTATACACGACTTTGACGCCACTTTAAACCAATGAACCCAGATTCCACCTAAGATCGTTCTCAGCTACAAACTCAACGGAGGTTTTTTTGCATATGATGTAATCAAATCATCTCCCTCAAAGGTTCCTTTGTCAGGTTCAACCCATTTGTACACAAAGGTGGCCTTAAACGCCAAATCACATTTGCCGCCAACTTTCTTTAAATATACATGTATTTAATATTTCTAACTAGTGGAACGCATGCAAAATGTATACACATTTCCTCTTAATACAATCATTGGGAGTGCGCAATAACCACGTGATCACTGAAGGTAACTCCGCAGCAAATAAATTTCGCAGACGTTCAGACTGCCGATGTCTCTAGTCCTTCCATTAATAAGGAACAAAAACACCGACCATCTCATATTTGATACAATATCTGGGGCATTAATTAGGCAGACACTGGAGTCGAAAAGAGGTTCCTGGAGACAGACAGACAGGCGAACAGACAGGCTAGGGTGGCTGTAGCCGGTGTTGCCGGGCGCAGTCATGGGGTCCCGTGGTACGCCCATGGCTCTCTCTCTCCAGACCTCAGTACAAGTGCTTCAATGCTCATTAAGAGTCACTTTAGTCGACGTCAGGTCTGCCGGGAGATGGCCACAGTTCTGGAGCTGATCCAGACATCTGGACACAGGGTGGTTCCAAGGAGCGATACGAGTGGCGTAGGGTGGTGGGGAGGGGGGGGGGTGAAGGTGGGGGTGAGGGTGAGGGGGAGGGTGGGGGAGGGGGGCGTGGTCGGATTAGTTAGCGAAGTCTCTTCGAATAGCCAAAGAAACCAACGTCCCACGAGTCAGATAACATGTGATGGATTTTGCGACGCTGTTTTATTTTTTAAGGTGACGTCGCTTTTGGGTCAGTATTTCGAGGAGCCCCCGTAGTTCAGTTGGTAGCACTGCCAGCCTCAGACCACTGGAGCCTGGTTTAGTTCTCTGTGTAAGTTAATTCCCAAGGAACACGACATTAGATACCGGATAACAATAGTCCCGACCCATTGTTATCTGGTAATGTCCTTGTCCGAGGACGTGGACTTACGCAAAAAATCAACGTCCCTATGAATCTAACACACTACATTACAGAAAAATAATGTCGTGGGAGAACAATGGAGCGACGTCACCAGTGGATTTTACCTTGTGTGTGGGACAGAATGCTGAGGATTGTTTCACGCCGTTTTGAACCGATGTTAGTTACCAACAATCTCATACAAACTAGACGTACCTTGTCCAGGGGCGGATCTAGGATCTTGAAAAGGGGGGGGGGGAGTTGCGACTGGGGACTGAGGGAGGGGGAAGGGGGGACAGGGGGGGGGGGTGGGTGAAAAAATTTGTACAACCGGGGGCGGGTGGAAGACTTTAACAGTCCTGAACATCCCCTTAAACAGCCCCCCCCGGCACTTGTATCCGCCTCTGGGTTGCATCTACAAAATGTCGAATGCCCGACTTTTACAGTGTATACTCAAGTTTCCAAGAGTTGCAAGAGTTGCAACCCCCCTACCCCCCCCCCCCCCACTAGATCCGCCCCTGTTGTCATACCTTTACTTGTGGTTAACATGCCGGATAATAATCCGGCAGTACAGCATATCCTGGCTGGATGGCGTGGTTGTGTTGATGGCCCGGTTGTGTTGAACCAACCAACATTTTACATATTCAGTAGTTACCTATGTCATCTTCCTCATACCAACCGTTATTATATGGAAAGTGAGCATAACTACAAGAGCACACCCCGGAAAGTCAAGAGAGAAAAACGAGGTGGGGGGGGGGGGGTGGCAATAGTGACATTCAGCATTCAGAGGAGGTGGGGCTACGAAATTAAAGTGACGATCAGGGAGGGAGGGGGGGACGAGCAACTTGTTGGTGGTTCTCATCAAAAGGGTGGGGGTCCTCATCTAAAATGGTGCATTGTTCATTAATTAAGGCCTCCACGCTCCAAAAAGGAGTAAGGGGGACCCCCCCCCCCCCCAGTGGGACCCCCGCCCCCTCCCCCACACACCCGGGCGCCCCTGTAGACTCGCCGGTGAACTGATCTTAATCATAATGTAATTATAGTGTATAATTCAATCACATCTCATCTCCATCGGTTGAAGTATAGCAGGAACATTTCACGGATCAAAGAGTACGCCAGCAATGCATCTTAGCCGTGAAAGCAGTATCGCGTAACTAAGACAACAACTCACATATCGGCATTTAATCACAGTCCTCCCAGAAGAACATTTACATAGGTAACCCAAGGCCTAAAGTCACAACAATTACGGCAACTCAGTACGCCAGCGATCGACCGCCTAATAACATCATAACATCACCTTCTCAGAGATATCCATGCGTCTAATCTCCCCTTAATCTCCCGCTAATCGCCTTCGACAAGGATCCGTGTAACGTAATAATACCACCGCGGCGTCTCACCTTGCCGCCCGCACGCGCGGCTCAATGACCTCGGGAGCAGACGACCAGCCGCCCCACGCGCCGCCCGCTGGGAGGCGCCACCGGCAAAGTCCTTTGAGGTGCTAGCGGTTCACGTCCGGACCAGAGACCGGAGGGATATCTGGCCTCGGGATCTGTGCCCCGCGTTACCAGACTCACTCATTACATTAAGCAGCTACTTAATGAGTTCTCCTGGAGCCCTTTGGTGGATTCATTTAAGGAGTCATCAACGGGGTTCAGACTGGTATATATATATCTCCCTTTCTATATATATCTATATTCATGCCTTGATATCTCTTTGAGTGCCTTTTATCGCAGCCTGTTTGCTAGGGACCCATGTTGTCTGGGTACTTTAATCTGTGCGACGTCCCCACACTCACTGTGAGAGACGCGCTCGACAGTTGCTGAGATTGTCGCTCCGGTTAATTACGGTAGCGTCTCTCTGTCTATTGGGACCACGGCTCTGGATGGATGTCCCGACGCTAGGGGGAGGGGGGAGGGAGGGGAGGTAACGTGTTTGATTGGCGTGTGGTTAGAAGGAGGCAATGGGGCAAGCAGTCTGTGTGGATTGTGGGGGAAGGGGGGCTGCTGGAAAGGAAACCATTCTGCGACTTGAGCATCCGTTTATCATCCTAAGAGAACCGCATCATGGTGCTCGCCAGTAGTTGGTTCTGACATATACTGTTCTTTACTTTTTCGCTGTTAAACGTTGCAAATTCTCAGATCGTCACATAATAACATAAGGAAGATAACTTTCTGGAAGCAACATCATTGTTTGACATCTCGGGGTGGGGGGCGTTAGAAAAATCGCAGCTTTGCTGGACACGGAAAACCGGAAGACTGAAGCCGTTCAGATGAGACAATGCGTACCACTCAAACACCAGATGGCGCTGGTGACAGTCCGCAGAGGCAGGCAGTGTACGGTCAGCCACAAAGTGCCAAGCGTCGACAGACGCTGCCAAGAGCCATCAGAGAGCTTCAAGTATACCACGTGGTCCCAGCACGCGAAAGGACGCGATTTGACGAGAACTCCGCGTGATCTTATCACGCGTGTGTTAACTACCGTAAACCTCCCGAACCACGCCACCTCCTGCGGAGCAGACTGGCGACCCCGGAATCCTGTTGTATTATCAAAGTCTCTGAAGGTCAGCAGCATGGATGTCCCGAAGAGGGATCCAGCAGTGAGCAGCCTCCCCTTATCAGTGTCCGAATCTCTTTGTACCGGACTCCCCTGGTGGGAAAAAACCACCGGGGACTCCCTCTGCGGAGAATGATAATGGTATCATCATCTGCCCCCAGGGGGGGGGGGGGTGTGGGGCACAACATCCCTCCAAGCGGACGCTGGCATAATCAGAGCCGCGGGAAGTGAAATGAAATAATATGATTTGATTTTGTGTTTCAGGCCTCTTTTGGGCACACACGAGCCACGGAATCTCCCTGATCGATGAAGGATGAATGAATTAATCCTGCCCCATACTTGGTGCCCGGGCCCGGATTAGATCGAACCGAGGACCTGTGGACTAGCGCGCTGACCGCTACACCAGGGAGGCCCCTTCAGAGCCATGGGAATCGTTCTGTTCCACTGATTAGTGTATTGGTGTCTCCCTCCGTGCATACAGTACCACCGGTCCCAGGGGTCACCCCGTGATCTAGCAGGTGGCGCGGTGTACCACTATAACTATCGAGTGCCCTCTGTAGGCCAGGCCAAGCGGCCGGTGCGGGGTTCAACTCTCACCTGTGCAGACGTGTATGCAGGATGCAGATCCGACGTCTTTCTTCGCTGTGACTCCCGGAGACACGGATCCTTTCTTCCTTGGCCCAAACGACTAGTCGCGTGACGTCATTGATCTCGCTCTCTTAACGTTCCGTCATCTACTCACATTACATTAGGATTATGTGCAGAAATCTCAGCTCAATTAGAGATAAGTACAGGTTCTTAGCCCCCCCCCCCCCCTCCGTCCCACCCCTCTTCCCGACATGCGCCGAATCAACCCTTCCGGTTAACATCTATATATCTTTTCACTTTACAAGATACAAAAGGGGAAGTGTCTCAGTTTTTTTAAGTCATATACGTTGGTATGACTTTTTCGCATTAGACGCACCCCTCAAGACCCTCATCTCGTACTTTCCATTTCATAATTTCCACTTCATTTGGATTTTAACATTGATGAGTTTTGGCTTACATTTATGAGTTCTGGCTTACATTTATGAGTTCTGGCTTACATTTATGAGTTTTGGCTTACATTTATGAGTTCTGGCTTACATTTATGAGTTCTGGCTTACATTTATGAGTTCTGGCTTACATTTATGAGTTTTGGCTTACATTTAGGAATTCTGACTTACATTTATGAGTTTTTAATTACATTTATGAGTTTTTAATTACATTTATGAGTTATGGCTCACATTTATTAGTTCTGGCTTACATTTATGAGTTCTGACTTACATCTCCTTCTATTGACCCTAGTCTTGCCTTCACTTGCGTTGGTCCAGATTATTTCAGTGACGACCAGTTAACCATTGCGTATTAAGTTTAACTCAAGGGTCACAGTGATCACTTGGTACACATGTTGACGTGATATACCAGGCGACTCACATGTTTACAGACACTGTGAACAGAAAGGCTGAGCCTTGATGCGACCAACCGATTATACGTTTACATGCACAGCGTCGTTTTTTGTACATTTTAATGTAAATAACGCACGGGAACCGAAATAAAACAGATCATGCCAGACGCGTAGAGCTCCAAGGATGTGAACAGTTTTAAAACAGGAACATGCAAGGATTTTTGGTTTGTATATTCCAAAGATAAAATGTTGACAAATACAAATCATTATAGAACATCGTTTGAACCGAAACGTTTTTGTTTTTCTCTCCGAAATACGCTGAATAGACAAACGAATGAATGCATCTGGGGCTGTTTCTATCTAATGTAGGAGACCAGGTTCTCTCAAGACAGTCATTATACTGGGCAGTTTTGTTGTCAGCAGTTTTAGGTAGTTAAAATAAATACGCATCGTTTTACTGAAGACGTTCCCCAGGTCACCTGTGTTAGTTTTATTACGATGTGAGCGACCGTAATGATTCACGCATTTAATGCCGAATTTATCATCTTCTCCGATCCGGAAACTGCGGGAAGTCACAAAGGAAGCCACCGAACTGGGCGCAAAACGAATTGCTTGTTTAGAACACTTGATTTCGGTGTTTCAAGCATTCCTCGCAAAAAGCCCGTTTAACAGCGTGACATTGACGGTCAACACTTTGCTTCGCTTGAAACCTGCGCAGGACGCCTGCTGGATCCGGCGGGAATCCTTGCGCGTGAAAAGAAAGTAGTACCCGGCCTCCTTACCACCACCGCCACCGCCACCGCCACCTCCACCGCCGACCTATCCGCCAAAAAACAAGTACCCCCCTTTTGCAAAGCGAGAGTTTAAATGTCCATTAAGTCGCCGGTTAAGTGTGTTTTGCTGCGGGTTTAGCCCGTGACACTCCTGTCGACTGACGCTGTCCGCCAGTTTCTGGGGGCCTCTGGGGGCTCTGGGGGGCTCTGGGGGGCTCTGGAGGTGACTGCCGTATCTTAGGGAAACATCCACACGCTCTTCACTGACACTACCCGACCCACAGTTGACATGAGAGGAGCACAGGCGGTGGTGGGGGGGGGGTATGTTTGTGGGGAAAGTGGGGAGGGGGGGGGCGGAGGAGGGGGATGGGGGAGGGGTAAGGAGGTCTTCGATGCGTGGACAGAGTTTGGAGGGGAAAAAGAAACCCCCGACCAGGCCAACGGAGCGATAAATTTCATTCGAGGCATCGTCATAAGAACCTAGTGAAAGCAGAAATGCAGACAAGTGCACTTAATGGTAACAAAGTAGTGGCAAAATGGCCGAAGAGGTGGGATGGGAGGTGGAGTGGAGTGGAGTGGGGAGGGCGGGTGGGGGGCTGGGGGGTACAAGGGGCGGGGGGGGGTGTGCATCCGCGGGAGGCTCAGGCGGCTGGTAAATTTACAAATAAAGCGGACGCAGGAATTAACACTAACCCGGAGTGAGTGGCGGGATGGGGGAGGGGGGGGCGGTGATGGGAGGGTGGGGGGCGGAAGGGCCTGGGGATGGGGAGGGGGCGGATGGGGGCGAGGGAGGGGCATGAGGCGAAGGGATGTGAATAGAAAGGAAGATAAGAGCAGCGGTGGTTGAGGAAACGCGGATAAGAGAGGTAGTGGGGTAGAGAATGGATAGGTGGGTTTGGGGGAGGGGGCGAGGGTACTTGAAGAATCCCTTAATTGATTCACGACGAGTTTTCACGGATCCCTCTAGCGGTAAACCCGGGATCGATGCCCGGCTGTTGAAGGAGAAGCGACAGGGGGAAGCGGGGGGGGGGAGTGGGGGAGGGGCTCAGGGGGGGCGTGAGGGGGTGCAGATGTTTGGCGGAGGTGTATATTGTGAAGGATGCGCCAGGGGTGTGGTGGCTACGAGGTGAGAGCGGGATGGGGGGGGGGGGACACTCGTGCGGCAATAAATGCGGCATGTGTTAGCCAGTCAAGTGACCTGTCCCGCATAAAGAACACTCGCGCAATACTTGGAGTGTCCTGCTGTAGAACTTGATTTCCAGAACTCCAGAACTCACTGCTCCAAACGTGCTGGATACAGCTGTGTCCTGGGGATCTGACCCAAGATCGAGCCGGAGATATAGATTTTCAGTTGAAACACATATTTCTGGAAAACAGTACAACCACCCCATGAAATATTATTACGTCAAGGTAACTTCTTAATACGCTGGACAATAAACACGATACCTGACACAATCACAATCATCTTAATGACACACTCCAAAAAATACGAGCTCTGAATATTATGATCAGATCAGATCAGTCTTAAAGCAATGTGTTTCGTAACTTTTATATTATCTCTTCTCTATGTCAAATAAGTATATTCTGTCTGGAATTTAAATCACGAAAGCCTGCGGGCTATCTGAAGAGAAGCAAATTTGTTCACCGGAGCAGAAGTTGGTGGCCGGCTTTATACCCCTGCGCGCCTGTTCGTTGTTCGGTATTTTGTGTGATGTCGACCGCGCGCGATAGATAAACTAGTCCCGCGCACATTTATGTTGAAATTGTTGCTTTACAGACTCAACGAGATATAAAACATATATGCATCATAATTTTGAGATACTTTTAGTCTTGATTCTAAAATGTAAAAAAAAGTAGGCTGCTTGGGATGGGAGGTCCACGACCAAAGTATGCGATTCTTAAGAATACTCCCGAAAACTATGCTACCCGAGGGCGTAGGGTTTGAAATGCGGGGTGTGGATAAGGTATTGTTGCATAGTTTGGTGTAGGTGGATAAGATGGGTGGCAGGGCTGGGGGGGATGCATTGGTGTGGGGTGGTAGGACGGGGGCGGGGTACAGTCGGACGGTTGGTGCAATGTGGTTGGTGGTGTGGGGTGGCACGTGGGATGTGGGATGTGGAGGGTGATGGTGCGGGGTAGGTTGGCGAGGCGGTGGGTTATGGAGGGGTTCTGCTGTGTGGTGGCATGGGTGTGGGGTGGGTGTGGATGGCGGGTTTAAGGAGGTGGGTCGGTCTGGGGAAGGGGTGTGGGGCGGTGGTTGCGGGAAGGGAACTGAGTCCCTTTGTAGCTCTCCTGGCCAGCTACAGACGTCTAAACACTGAAGGGATTTGTCACTAAGCAGGTTCATGGGGATGTCTAAATATTTAGCGCTTCGTCCCTCCTGAACGGGAGAGAAGGAAACAGGAGGGTGTGTGGGGAGGAGACTGGGGGTTGGGGGGGGAGGAAGAATATTTTTGGAGGTGAGATCAACCCGTAGTCAGGATGAGGGTGTGGGGATAGGAGAGGGGGGTGAGGGGAGAGGGGGGGGGGTCAAGTTCGGCAAGGTGTGACTTGTATGGTAGCCCTTAAGGGCTGACTGAAACCATTAGCGACTGTGACAAATGAGCTCTCGAGAAGTTGACACCTGATAAAAAAGATGGCTGATTTATGTGGATGCCACAACCAGTTTCCGGTGTCGCTATCCCCAATCCGTGTCCCTATCCTGGTCGGCAAATCCCCATCACATAGTCCTGATTAGTATGTTCCGGTTGTGAAATCCGGATAATTTCCGATCTAGTCCCGAACGCCCTGTCCCTATCGCCAAGTCCCGATCCCCAAATCCCGATGGCCAATTCCCGATGGCCAATTCCCGATCGCCAATTCCCGATCGCCAAGTTCCGATCGCCAATTCCCGATCCCCAAATCCCGATCCCCAAATCCCGATGGCCAATTCCCGATGGTCAAGTCCCGATCGTCCATTCCCGATCGCCAAGTCCCGATCGCCAAGTCTCGATCGCCAATTCCCGCTTGCCAAGTCCGGATTGACAAGTCCGGATGTACAAGTCCGGATTGCCAAATCCCGATTGCCAAGTCCCAATCAACAAGTCCCAATCAACAAGTCCCGATTGCCAAGTCCCGATTGCCAAGTCCCGATTGCCAAGTCCCGATTGCCAAGTCCCGATTGCCAAGTCCCGATTGCCAAGCCCCGATTGCCAAGTCCGGATTGCCAAGTCCCGATTTCCAAGTCCGAAATGCCATATCCGGATTGTCAAGTCCCGATTGCCAAGTCCCGATTGCCAAGTCCCGATTGTCAAGTCCCGATAACCAAGTCCCGATCCCCAAATCCCGATGGCCAATTCCCGATGGCCAATTCCCGATCGCCAATTCCCGATCGCCAAGTTCCGATCGCCAATTCCCGATCCCCAAATCCCGATCCCCAAATCCCGATGGCCAATTCCCGATGGTCAAGTCCCGATCGTCCATTCCCGATCGCCAAGTCCCGATAACCAAGTCCCAATCACCAAATCCTGATCGCCAAGTTCCAATCACCAAGTCTCGATTGTCAAGTCCCGATTGCCAAATCCTGATTGCCAAATCCCGATTGCCAAGTCTCGATTGCCAAGTCCGGATTGTCAAGTCCCGACTGCCAAGTCTTGATCACTAAGTCCCAATCACCAAGACCCAATTGTCCGGAATGTCAAGTCAGTAGTCAAGTACTGATCGCCAAGTCCCGATGGCCAATTCTCGATCGTCAAGGCCCGATCTCCAAATCCTGATCGCCAATTCCCGCTTGCCAAGTCCGGATTGCCAAGTCCGGATTGCCACGTCCGGATTGCCAAGTCCGGATTGAAAAGTCCGGGTTGCAAAGTCCGGATTGACACGTCCGGATTGTCAAGTCCGGATTGTCAAATCCCGATTGCCAAGTACGGACTGCCCAGTCCCAATGAACAAGTCCCGATTGCCAAGTCCCGATTGCCAAGTCCCGATTGCCAAGTCCCGATTGCCAAGTCCCGATTGCCAAGTCCCGATTGCCAAGTCCGAAATGCCAAGTCCGGATTGTCAAGTCTGAAATGCCAAGTCCGGATTGTCAAGTCGCGATTGCCAAGTCCCGATTGTCAAGTCCCGATTGCCAAGTCCCAATCACCAAGACCCGATTGTCAAGTCCCGATTGCCAAATCCCGATTGCCAAGTCCCGATTGCCAAATCCGGATTGTCAAGTCCCGACTTCCAAGTTCTGATCACTAAGTCCCAATCACCAAGTCCCGATTTCCAAGTCCGGATTGTCAAGTCCACATTGCCAAGTCCCAATCGCCAAGACCCGATCGTCAAGTCCTGATTGCCAGGTCTCGATTGCCAAGTACTGATCGCCAAATCGGGGTCGCCAAGTCCCGATCGCCAAATCCCGATCGCCAAATCCCGATCTCCAAGTCCCGATCTCAATTCTCGATCGCCAAATCCCGATCGCCAAGTCCCGATCGCCAAGTCCCGATCGCCAAGTCCCGATCGCCAAGTCCTGATCTCCAAGTCCCGATCGCCAAGTCCCGATCCCCAAGTCCCGATCGCCAAATCCCGATCGCCAAGTCCCGATCGCCAAGTCCTGATCTCCAAGTCCCGAATGCCAAGTCCGTATTGCCAGGTCCGTATTGTCAAGTCCCAATTACCAAGTCCCGATCGCCAAATCCCGATCGCCAAGTCCCGATCCCAAGTCCCGATCGCCAAATCCCGATCGCCAAGTCCCGATCCCCAAGTCCCGATCGCCAAGTCCCAATCCCCAAGTCCCGATCGCCAAGTCCCGATCGCCAAATCCCGATCGCCAAGTCTCGATCCCCAAGTCCCGATCGCCAAGTCCCGATCTCAAGTCCCGATTGCCAAGTCCGTATTGTCAAGTCCCAATTACCAAGTCCCGATCCTCAAGTCCCGATCGCCAAGTCCTGATCGCCAAGTTCCGATCGCCAAGTTCCGATTGCCAACTCCAGATTGTCCCGTCCCAATTACCAAGTCCCGATCCCAAGTCCGATCGCCAAGTCCCGATCGTCACGTCCCCTTCGCCAATTCCCGATCCGCAAGTCCTGATCGCCAGGTCCCGATCGCCAATTCCCGATCGCCAAGTCACGATTGCCAAGTCCCGATCGCCAAATCCCAATTACCAAATCCAAATTACCAACTTCTCATCGCCAAGTTCTGCTCGCCCATCTCCTGAGCTGTAAGTTCCGAGTGCTGAGGGTTCAACCACTCCGTCGCCAGATAAAAAAAACAAAAAAAACACGTAACGCCGAAACAAAAGCGCTTCGGCCACAGCAAATTCGGACGTGGCAGGTCTGGCCACAGCAGGTCCGGACATGGCAAGTCTGGCCACAGCGCGTACGGCCGGAACGCTTCCTTGTAGTATGAGTACTAGAATGATATGAAAAGTATAATTATTTTATGTAAAGTTACTTATAGAGCTGTTTTTTTCTATATTTGAATGTCGATTTAACAAACTATAAACACCTACCATATGCCGCCCCAAGTATCTGCCAATGACTTAAAACACTCCAATCTATCAGAGCGTTCATCAGGACGTCCATCAGGACGTCGATCAGAACGTCCATCAGAACGTATATCAAAACGTCCATCAGGACGTCTATCAGAACATTTGCCAGAACATCCATCTCTAAATAGCAATCCTCAAATGTATCGGAATAGGAACAGGAATTTATTCAAGAAAGAAGCAAATTGAGGAAACTCACGGGAACAAAAAGTCTTTTCTCGCATATCATTTGTTTTCCCTTTCAGTTCACGAAGGGCACTAGATCTACACTCCAGGCAAGCTTCCCGCACGGTGGCGCTACGCAAGCTGAGCCCTAGCGGAGTGATTCGAAGGCAGAGAGAGAGAGTGCACTCTGTGGTGTCATTCACAGCTGCTCGAAGACAACGCAGAGGAAGGACAGATTGTCACGCAACTAAAACACACAACAATGAATGAAACAGCGTTACGGAAGCCGCCAAAAGCCTGGCTCCTTGCCGAACCCACTCCACTCCAGCAGGGAACCGGCTCCGTCCACTTGGCCACGTAGTGGTGGCGAGCGTTGCATGACGGGAAGGTCGTGGAGTCACGTGGCATATCGACACCCTAGCCATGAGGTGGTAGGTTCTGGAAGGTAACGGGCGCGGCGTTACCCATTTGCCTTTGCGATCAGACCAACCTGTTACACACTTGCAAACAGAGCTACCGTCTCACCTCTCGAGTCGTGTTTACCTCCAACTTCAGCCCACGTGGCGGACTGGGCATAAATGAACCTTCGGGGAGGACCTGCGGGACCGACCGACTTCTAACACTCTAGGTTTTATCAAGATTTCACCCCAGGAGATGTGTACAGTTAGGGCCGAGAAAGGACTTTCATTGTTGTGTCCTAAGTCTATTTGGAGCGACAACGTTTTTTATTTCCAATTTATGCGGTAATGTGCTCCTTTTCTACCAAAGCGTTAAAAAGTTATTTGCAGAAACTGCATCGCTTGCTAAACAATATCTTCAAATAAATAACTGTTTTGCTTAATACTTGACTTTCTTACTCCAACTATCAACATGTCGGCGTTTAACTTGTTCCGCGGCAGTGATCCCTGAAATAATCACCGTGTTTTCCCCTTTTTAACAAAGACATTTTTCTCGGCATAAAAAAAGACCATCTACAAAGTCAAAATCGCATTGATTGAAGTCATCGCCTCTCAGAAGCTTTAAGAAAGGAATCGATCAGTAAACAAAGTTTGCATGTTGCCTCCTTCATCATCCCATCTCATCGAAACCAATAGCTAGATGTTCAACTTGAGAGACGGAATGACATGACTAAAATATCTGCTTCTACTTAGTTTGCCCCATGCACCATTAGGTCAATAGACCCTGTTTATCTAAGCAAATCAACCGCAGAAGAAACGGTTCATTAAGAACCATTGCTCGGTTAGTTTTGCTGTTTGCGGTGTTTGATGTGTTATCATCTGTGGCCAGGAAGGGCTTTTTACATCAATCGGTAGATCGTATTGTTACATAATGAGGCCACAGCTGAAATATTATAGGAAAATAAGAGAAATTATAATTTCAATCACTAGGTTGATCGCACGGGGGCCGAGCTTTCTTACGTTTTTTACTTATAAAAAACCAAAGAAGAACTAGACAGTTGTGTTCATGCATGTGTTGCATTGCTCGGTAAATACGTGGTATTTAACTTAGTGAATTATCAAAGGTTGGGCTGTTTCCTTTGTAAGTGGACATACGTACGGAGGCAGCAAGCTGGTCAGTCGCAGTCCTCCTTCAAGCCCCCCAAATCGATGAGCACGCAGGGCATGTGTTGTCGTCATAATTCTTACATGCGTTCGTGTTTTGTCGACATACCTGGTACAAGTGTCGGGTTTTGTCGACATACCTGATAAAAGGGTTGCGTTTTGTCAACATACATTGTGCAATGGTGGTGCCTTGTCGAGTTATCGGGTGCAATGGTGGTGCGCGTTTTGTCGACATACCTGGTACCATGGTCGTGTTTTGTCGACATACCTGGTACCATGGTCGTGTTTTGTCGACATATTTGGTACAAGGGTCGGGTTTTATCGACATACCTGGTAAAATGGTGGTGTTTTGTCGACATACCTTATACAAGGGTCGTGTTTTGTCGATATATTTGGTACAAATGTGAAGTTTGGTCGACCTACCTGGTACAAGGGTCGTGTTTTGTCGACATACCTGGTACAAGGGTCGTGTTTTGTCGACATACCTGGTACAAGGGTCGTGTTTTGTCGACATATTTGGTATAAGGGTCGTGTTTTGTCGACATACCTGGTACAAGGGTCGTGTTTTGTCGACATACCTGGTACAAGGGTCGTGTTTTGTCGACATACCTGGTACAAGGGTCGTGTTTTGTCGACATATTTGGTACAAGGGTCGTGTCTTGTCGACATACGTGGTACAAGGGCCGTGTTTTGTAGACATACCTGGTAAAAGGGTCGGGTTTTTTCGACATCCTGATAAAGGGTAGAGTTCTGTCAAAATACCTGGTGCAAGGGTCGGGTTTCGTCGACATTCCTGGTACAAGGGTCGTGTTTTGTCGACATTCCTGGTACAAGGATCGGGTTTTGTCGCCATACATGCCACTTATATCCAGTTTTGTCGATATAGTGGTTTCCCAGAACCCAGTTACTTATGCCGTTACTTCACTAGACCAGCTCATTGCCGATCTGCTACTCACATCAGCCCCACAGGTTTGTTATAATATTGAACAAGTGTGCTTTTCGAAATGTAATGAACCTTCGGTGTCTTCGGCCGCTTTGGTGCCGATGAAGAATAAATTAGCCCCAAGAAACTTTCCGGAACAGTGAAAACAGGGTTTGATGAAACATTCTTCAGATTAAAATGCCAGGATTCGTTCTCACGACCTGTTGCTGTCATCTGGCTTACCAGTGGGGAGAGGAGCCAGCCGCGTCCAACCTTTCCAAAGACGCCAGTGATGAGAGTCTGGAAGGGCCGAGGGCCCAGTGTCCAGTATCGTTTTTCCAAATTACTAGTGTCGAATGTCAATTTTTCAGATCCAGTGTGAGAATTTGGGGGTCAATGTCGAATGCCGATGTTTCAAATATGCCTGAGTCGCGTTTCGCCATTTACCCTTTCCAGACCCCTAATGACGTAAATCGTTCGAACGATGCATTAATTGTAAAGTTTCCACATCGAGAGTGAGTGACAAAGTACCAGTAATCCGACCAGAATAAAAAAACACCTGAGGCTTTTACCTGTATAAATCCTTGCGATCCTACTCCGGTCACCATGTTAAAATATAGAATACAAAGAAAAGACAGGGGGTAAAATCTGCTTGAATACACTTTATTACGATTCGACAAAGCTCCACTACTAGCTGGCTGAGGATAGGTCTGGTCAGACCTGTCCAGTCAGCCGCACTATTATGTACAACACTCGGTCAGACTGCTCCTCCGGGGCCGCACAGTGCACACACAACATCAACCACATTCGCCAGGCGGCGCCACCGTAGCGGCGTTCGCCTCGTTCTCCATCCAGTCGCCAGATGGCGGGTCATACACTCTCTAGAAAATCGTCCCAGATGTACATGGCATATGGCGATATACATCTCATATATATATGAATGACTTTGTCTCTTCTCTGGTTGAAATATACATATCCTTTGTTACGTCACAACGATCAAAATGACAAAACAATAACCACCAGTGTAGGACAATGACCAGATATATAGCGTGTTGGATCAAATATAATGCAAATATAATCTCTATTTTTTTTTAAACCTTTTTTGTTTAGCCGAATGTACCAGTGTGCAACAAACGAACATAGTTGTCAAAAATAAAAATGCCGGAAACACGATCGAACGATGACCAACTGCACACGATGCGAATCTCGGAACTTAAGGAACGTTTTTCAAGTGTGTTACCAATGAATAATGCATGAGAATACGATTGACAATGTGGGCGGGGCGATTTAGTGTCAGCCACCTGACGTCACTGCTTACGTCACACGGTTGCACCAATCAGAGACAGCCAGAACCGGGGGGCGGGGGCACAAAGCATACTACAGTAAATGATCTGGTGTAAACCACGCCAAAGTCGCAATGCAAACGGCAAAATGTATAAACTTTTCTATTGAAGCTTGCCTTTAAATATACAAGGAAGGCGTATTATGTACAATACAAATCATAATGAAGCGAAATACGTAAAACGCACTGAGACAACTTTCTCCTTGGGTTTCAGAGTCTTAAGCAGCGCTCATAGCACATCAAATGATAGTGAGAAAAAAAAAATTGCCTGTCTAACAAATAAGTTACTCCGATGGCCAGATTGAGTCGTGTCATCATCAGACACTGACTCAACAACAGTGGTGATAACGTCTACAGTGGCCTTCGCGACCACGTGCCAATTATCACACGAATAGTTGGGTGACAGCACTGACAACTCTCGTCACTGGTTGGTAAACGGGGTGCGCCAACAACATTGAACAAATCCAGTGAGCTGTGTGTTGTAGCAAGACTACAACGGTCAATCGAAAAAGAACGGAAGAAAAAAAAACTCGACCAATGACAACAACTCAAAGGGCAAACATGCTGAGCAGACGACATTTGAAACGAAACAGCGGGTCAGTCGCGTTCGGTGAAATGTGAAAGTCTTCCCATTGCTGGGCGATAATAGGGGATTATGGGGCCGGCGTGGTGGGGTAAAGAGAGGCAGGTCAGCCTACCGGACTATGGTGGCCACCGACCACCCCCCCCCCCCTCCCCTCCCCAACCCCGCCCTATGGCATCGAGGGTGGTATTCCATATCCAGTGTCCCGTGTCGGTGTCGTTGGGGGCAAAGTAACGGGGGTGGCGCGGAGTGGGGGGGATGGCACACGGCTCAAGCGAGAAGTCGGCCAGGCATTACCAGGCACTTGGGGGGGGGGGGGGGTGGGGCTGGTAGACCTGGCGTCCGCTCGCTTAGCACCCCATCAGCCCCACTTCTCCGCGCAGGCGATTCAAGCGCAAGTCCATAATCCATCCAATCACTCCTCTATCGCTATTCAGCGTAGAAAAAACTCCTTCAAAATTTACTCAAATGCTTTTCTGTATTTCACAAAACTTATTTTTTCTCTTTTTTTTATCATTATTATTTGTTGATGCTTCCATCTTCTTCTCGTCACCTAGTTGTAGGTGACTTAGGCGTTGTCTCTCGTCAGTGGTAGTAGTAGTAGTAGTACTTGGTGGCGGGTGTAGTTTGGTCGCTTGGTGACGGGAGGTGGGAGGCCCAGGTTACTGGTTACCCTCTCAAAGACTAGGGGTGAGAGGCCCAGGGTTACTGAGCCTCCCCCTCTCAAAGACTAGGGGTGAGAGGCCCAGGGTTACTGGGTCTCACCCTCCCGGAGACTGGGGGTGAGAGGCCCAGGTTACTGGGTCTCACCCTCCCGGAGACTCGAGGTTGTCCGTGCCTGCATGCAGGACTTGGCCACAGACTCGAACAACCTGTAAATAACGTTAAATAAAAGCGTGATAATACAAAATTACATAAAAACAATACATAATTACAGGTCATAGGTCACAATACAGATTGAACAAAACAAGGTCACACATGTTTGTAAGATATATGGAGTATGTATCATGTGACATGTAACATACCTGATCAAAAGTAATAATAGATACATGTCACAGTCACAGATCAGACGGATTCATCCTCACTTGGCATAAAAACCGTTCTCAGTTCTAAAACCCTGTAATCACAACGCCATCCAGAAATGTCGTCATAACGTCCCCACATAACAATCTAGGGTGCAAGGTATCTTTGTGGATTCGAGCGTAGATAACTGATATACAAGTTATAAAGCTGCGATATCGATGGAGGGAAACAATCTGTCGCATAAAGGACAAGATCAGAATACATATAAATGTACGGGGATCCACCGTAAACGCTGACGCTCAGAGTTCAAGGTCAAGGCCACGTGTGTACTTACTTCTGAATCTCCGGCGCGCAGTGAACGAACTCGTGGTTCCAGAACTTGAACTGCGGGTTTTTGATGAGTTCGATGAATGTGATGAGGAGACCCCAGGGGTGGGGCCGGTTGACGATCAGCCGCTCCAGCAGCACTCTGAAACCACGGTGCAAAGAGAGGGGGGAGGGGGAGGGGGTGAGTAACGCTCCGGGTAGCAATACGGGGAGTACTTGCAGCAAAACTCACACGAGACCGTTATGACACGTAACTGGTGCATTATGACCCAGCTTATTGTACCATTATGACCCAGCTTATTGTAGCATTATGACACAGCTTATTGTAGCATTATGACACAGCTTATTGTAGCATTATGACACAGCTTATTGTACCACTATGACACAGCTTATTGTAGCATTATGACACAGCTTATTGTAGCATTATGACCCAGCTTATTGTACCATTATGACCCAGCTTATTGTACCATTATGACCCAGCTTATTGTAGCATTATGACACAGCTTATTGTAGCATTATGACAGCTTATTGTAGCATTATGACACAGCTTATTGTAGCATTATGACACAGCTTATTGTACCATTATGACAGCTTATTGTAGCATTATGACACAGCTTATTGTACCATTATGACCCAGCTTATTGTACCATTATGACCCAGCTTATTGTACCACTATGACACAGCTTATTGTACCATTATGACCCAGCTTATTGTACCATTATGACCCAGCTTATTGTACCACTATGACACAGCTTATTGTACCATTATGACCCAGCTTATTGTACCATTATGACCCAGCTTATTGTACCATTATGACACAGCTTATTGTACCATTATGACACAACTTATTGTACCATTATGACCCAGCTTATTGTACCACTATGACACAGCTTATTGTACCATTATGACACAGCTTATTGTACCATTATGACCCAGCTTATTGTAGCATTATGACACAGCTTATTGTAGCATTATGACACAGCTTATTGTACCATTATGACCCAGCTTATTGTACCATTATGACACAGCTTATTGTACCATTATGACACAGCTTATTGTACCACTATGACACAGCTTATTGTACCATTATGACAGCTTATTTCACCGTTTTGACGCATACCTAGTGAACCGCCCCACGGGACCTCTCAATTCACCATTATGACATTGCCACACGAAGTGTCGCATTACGACACATCCTACTATACACCTCACCACACCATTATGGTTGTCCACTCACACATTAATAGTGATATTCCCATAATGACAATCATCACAACACTTACGTCTCACCATTATGACACTTATGTGGTAATCTGATATGTTGACACATCACATCATCACTATGACACGTATGTGGTAATCTGAGATGTTAGGACACATCAATGTGACACGTATGTTGTAATCTGATATGTTATGACACATCATTATGACACATATGTTGTAATCTGATATGTTATGACACATCATTATGACACGTATGTTGTAATCTGATATGTTAGGACACATCATTATGACACGTACCTGGTGATCTGTTCCTGGATGCACTCAGTGTTGGCCTCGGCGAACAGGTAGAGCAGGGTGCAGCTGAAGTAGTGCGTGTGGCTGTTGGGGTACCTCAGCTGGTTGGCGATGGCGTTCAGAAACAGGTAGCGACCTGGCGGAGGGGATGGGGGGGGGGGGGAGACACAGACAGACACGGCGCCATTAGAGGTAGACAACAGATACAGCGTCAGCGGTGGAAGTTAACAATTGTTAACAATTTTATAATACAAACTTCACCTTTTGAAATGTATAGAGTGAACTACACTCAAAGCACGTGAATGGTTGCCATTTTGCCGTATTTCGCATGTTTTATACAGCGAGATTGGACAAAATATGGAATAATACATCGTACTGAAATAACTACAAATAGCGTGAGGGGCTAAGATGTCAAGATGTTAGGGCGCGATTCAGACCCTTCTCCATATCACATCCCAACATCTCGACTCCCCCCAACTTCCCACTTCCAGTTTACCTCTCCCCACATCACCCCCGTTAGTACCCACCCTCGGTGTCGAGGTCTACGGCCCTCACCCCACCCCACCCCCGCCCTTCCCCACACCCCCGTGCCTACTCACCCTCGGTGTCGAGGTCGACGGCCCCCCCCCCACCCCCGCTCTTCCCCACACCCCCGTGCCTACTCACCTTCGGTGTCGAGGTCTACGCCCCCCCACCCCCACCCCCGCCCTTCCCCACACCCCCGTGCCTACTCACCCTCGGTGTCGAGGTCTACGCCCCCCCCACCCCCGCCCTTCCCCACACCCCCGTGCCTACTCACCCTCGGTGTCGAGGTGTACGCCCCCCACCCCACCCCGCCCTTCCCCACACCCCCGTGCCTACTCACCCTCGGTGTCGAGGTCTACGGCCCCCCCCCCCCACCCCGCCCTTCCCCACACCCCCGTGCCTACTCACCCTCGGTGTCGAGGTCGACGCCCCCCCCCCCCCACCCCCGTCCTTCCCCACACCCCCGCCCTTCCCCACCCTCGGTGTCGATGTCTACGCCCCCCCACCCCCGCCCTTCCCCACATCACCCCCGTTAGTACCCACCCTCGGTGTCGAGGTCGACGGCCAGGTTCTGGAAGATGTCCATGTGGGAGGAGTGTGCGATGGTGGCCATGCTGGGGGTGTGGCCCTTGCTGTGGATGAAGCTGATGGCCTGGGTGCCCACGTACAGCACCAGCGCGTTGATCAGCGGGATGTTGTACCGCATGCCCGGCTCGCTCGAAACCTGGCGGGGGGAGGCAAACACAACAGCCGCCGTCACACATAGACCGATGGAGGGATGGATGGATGGATGGAGGAGTATGCGAAACATTTCCCAATGACGATGGGAATTACAAACACATCTTAGTTATTAATTGCATGATACATACTAGGTTAATTTATTTGCAAAGGTAAACTGGGCATAGCTGTAAATTAGGCTTTACACCGAATATCCTGTAACAGGGAATCTGCCCCGTGCGTTCTACCCCCCCCCCCCACCCCCCAACTACCCCCGTCGTGCCACGCACCTGTAGTTTGCTCCTCAGCTCCGAGAGGAAGGTGACCGGGGAACGGGTCTTCAGGTAGGAATCCAGGTCCTGCAAGTCACAACAACAACATTCAACATTCGACAAAACAGAAATGTATTATGGTCCCACTGCCTTGGAAGTACGGAGTAAGGATACATGTATACATACAGTAACTTATGACTTCATCATCACAAATATTTAAATGATATAATAATACTAGTGTCAGTGGCAATATTCTCAAAAACAAGAGTTGCCCTCTTGGCCATACGATGGACCCGCAACGAACGAGAACTTTTCCACCCACATAAAGTACAGGACAATTTTAAATTCAAAGCTATTTCTTTGTACTCCTAACACCGAATGCAGAAACAATGATTCGAATATTATTACGGATACGCGATATGGCCTTGACCTCTGTAGGTCATATCGCGACAATGTGAGGGGTCAAAGCAGAGAGGAGCCGTGCCTCCGGAAGTTACAACTCTTTGCGAAGCGAAATAACGTGGGAACTCTATCCTGCACCAATAGACATTTGCGCAAGTGGGACTCGAACCACGCACCGGCCGCTTAGGGCCGGCCTATCGGAAGAGCACACGCGAGAGAGTACACAGTACCTAACTGACTGACTGACCTTCTTGAAGGCGACCGGCTGGATCATCTTGGCGAAGTTGGTCATGATCCTGGGCGTGTGCGAGATCTCCGGGAGCACGTCCACCTTCAGGTTGGGCGTGAAGGGGTCCGGCAGCCGCATGTTGCGGGGATACGTGCTCAGGATCAGGTTCCTCATCTGGATGCAGTTGGGCGGGATGACGTCACAGAAGGCGTAGTAGTAGTCGCACAGGAACTCCGGGAAGTCGTGCAGCAGCACCAGCAGCACGCGCAGCGTCCCCTGGCGGAGGTCAAACAGAGGTCAGATCGGTGACGTCATACATAGAAAAACACACTCCAGCGGCACGCCCAGCGTTCCATGGTGGAGGTCAAACAGAGGTCAGATCGGTGACGTTATACATAGAAAAACACACTCCAGCGGCACGCCTAGCGTTCCATGGTGGAGGTCAAACAGAGGTCAGATAGGTGACGTCATACATAAAAAACTATGTAACAGCACGTGCAGCGTGCCTCGATTGAGGTCAGAGGTCACAGTGACGTTATACATAAAGAGATCAAACAGAGGTCAGTCCAGTAACATAAGGCCTAAACAGGCGCGTTCAACAATATTTTCCTCGCCCGCGTGAGCAGATCAGCTTCTCAGTTTGCCACGCCGCCACCGCAATATATATGTACATATGAATATGAAGTAGATATATTAATCCATTCGGCGAGAGCTGCCGCGTGAGATGCCCACCTTGTAGAGGAGCTGCGTGGGCTTGGTGAGCTCGGCGTTCCTCAGGAAAGGAGCCAGGAACTTGAAGAGGTCGATGAGGAGCTGGGCATACATGTTCCACCCCTGAGGGTTAGAAACAGTCTGCATCACTCGATTGTACAGAATCTTCAGCAACCGGTCGGCCATACATACATAGAAACAGATATATATTGCATAGATACAGACCAGGCATGGGCACAGTAGACAATTGGAGTTACGCTAATGAAATGCTACAATAGTTTATCACCTGCGGGAGGATGGGGAAGGGGTATCGAAGCTTAGCTCGAGTGAGATACGCTAACGTACATGATCATATTTCTGGGGACAATAAATCATTTGTAAAAGAAATACGCCCAGTATAGATCGGCTAGACCGGGGTCTTGAACATAGTGAACGTGGCGTTCCAATGGAGAACAAAACTAAAAGGCAAGACATGCGTCTCAATGGATAGGTCACCGGCAATCGTGTCGTGGTTTTTCTTTTATTTGTATCGGTTAGGGCGGAGGGGGGGGGGGTGTAAGCATTTCCATATAAAGGAACACAGACAACGTATGCGTGGTTATGAGACTCTCCGACCCGAGAACGTAACTGTCCCACCGTAGGTCTGAGAGCCCAGTGCCTTACCGGCTGAGCTGGGGAGGCCTGTCCTGACCTGGGGCCGCTGGTAGGTTCTGTCCAAGGACTACTCACCCTCTGCTGAGGGGTGATGGCCAGCATGCGGCCAATAAACACCCGATGGGAGACCAGCTCCAGCCAGGCGTACGAGAAGCCAGGGGCCTTGGCCGGCCGCAAGATGTGGAACGTGTTGCTGCAATGAAAAATCAACCCAAAATCAACCCAAAGTCAATAAATACTTAATCAAAAATCAATCAAGACTGGTTCAACAGTTGATGTTTTCTGCCAATTTCTGAACAGAACTGAAAAATTGTGCCGATACAGGCCACCAAGTACATATACCAGGGTATTGATGACGTTGGCTTGACCTATACATAAGGAATAAAAGACAAAAAGTAAGATAAAATTAAACTTGAATAGATAATACAATAATCAACGATAACTCCAGCCTGGGCCACTCTCACGATCCAGGTAAACACAATACAGGTTTACTGACCAGAATGCGGTAAGGACTTGGTAGTTTTTACTGACCAGAATGCGGTAAGAACTTGGTAGTTTTTACTGACCAGAAGCGGGTAAGGACTTGGTAGTTTTTACTGACCAGAAGGCGGTAAGGACTTGGTAGTTTTTACTGACCAGAAGCCGGTAAGGACTTGGTAGTTTTTACTGACCAGAAGGCGGTAAGGACTTGGTAGTTTTTACTGACCAGAATGCGGTAAGGACTTGGTAGTGTTTACTGACAAGAATGCGGTAAGGACTTGGTAGTGTTTACTGACCAGAATGCGGTAAGAATTTGGTAGTGTTTACTGACCAGAATGCGGTAAGGACTTGGTAGTGTTTACTGACCAGAAGGCGGTAAGGACTTGGTAGTTTTTACTGACCAGAATGCGGTAAGAACTTGGTAGTTTTTACTGACCAGAAGGCGGTAAGGACTTGGTAGTTATTACTGACCAGAAGATGGTAAGGACTTGGTAGTTTTTACTGACGAGAAGGCGGTAAAGACTTGGTAGTTTTTACTGACCAGAAGGCGGTAAGGACTTGGTAGTTTTTACTGACCAGAATGCGGTAAGGACTTGGTAGTGTTTACTGACAAGAATGCGGTAAGGACTTGGTAGTGTTTACTGACCAGAATGCGGTAAGAACTTGGTAGTGTTTACTGACCAGAATGCGGTAAGGACTTGGTAGTGTTTACTGACCAGAATGCGGTAAGAACTTGGTAGTTTTTACTGACCAGAAGGCGGTAAGGACTTGGTAGTTATTACCTACCAGAAGACGGTAAGGACTTGGTAGTTTTTAATGACGAGAAGGCGGTAAGGACTTGGTAGTTTTTACTGACCAGAAGGCGGTAAGGACTTGGTAGTGTTTACTGACCAGAATGCGGTAAGAACTTGGTAGTTTTTACTGACCAGAAGGCGGTAAGGATTTGGTAGTTATTACCTACCAGAAGACGGTAAGGACTTGGTAGTTTTTACTGACGAGAAGGCGGTAAGGACTTGGTAGTTTTTACTGACCAGAAGGCGGTAAGGACTTGGTAGTTTTTACTGACCAGAAGGCGGTAAGGACTTGGTAGTTTTTACTGACCAGAAGGCGGTAAGGACTTGGTAGTTGATGCTCTCCAGGATGTGTTCCGGGGCATTGAGCTCGATGAAGAGCATGATGAAGATGCGGTGGTAGGGCAGCTGTTGGAACTCGGTGTGCCGCACCTCGTGGTCCTGAAGCAGCACGCCAGCCACGATACCAAGCACCTGCGGGGAGAGTCAGTGCAGAGACAATAACCCTCTACACAGAGACCAAGCACACGCGGGGAGAGTCAGTGCAGAGAGATTAACCCTCTACACAGAGATCAAGCACCTGCGGGGAGAGTCAGTGCAGAGAGATTAACCCTCTACACAGAGATCAAGCACACGCGGGGAGAGTCAGTGCAGAGACATTAACCCTCTACACAGAGATCAAGCACACGCGGGGAGAGTCAGTGCAGAGACATTAACCCTGTACACAGAGATCAAGCACACGCGGGGAGAGTCAGTGCAGAGACATTAACCCTCTACACAGAGATCAAGCACACGCGGGGAGAGTCAGTGCAGAGACATTAACCCTCTACACAGAGATCAAGCACCTGCGGGGAGAGTCAGTGCAGAGACAATAACCCTCTACACAGAGATCAAGCACACGCGGGGAGAGTCAGTGCAGAGACATTAACCCTCTACACAGAGATCAAGCACACGCGGGGAGAGTCAGTGCAGAGACATTAACCCTCTACACAGAGATCAAGCACCTGCGGGGAGAGTCAGTGCAGAGACAATAACCCTCTACACAGAGATCAAGCACACGCGGGGAGAGTCAGTGCAGAGACATTAACCCTCTACACAGAGATCAAGCACACGCGGGGAGAGTCAGTGCAGAGACATTAACCCTCTACACAGAGATCAAGCACACGCGGGGAGAGTCAGTGCAGAGACATTAACCCTCTACACAGAGATCAAGCACCTGCGGGGAGAGTCAGTGCAGAGACAATAACCCTCTACACAGAGATCAAGCACACGCGGGGAGAGTCAGTGCAGAGACATTAACCCTCTACACAGAGATCAAGCACACGCGGGGAGAGTCAGTGCAGAGACATTAACCCTCTACACAGAGATCAAGCACACGCGGGGAGAGTCAGTGCAGAGACATTAACCCTCTACACAGAGATCAAGCACACGCGGGGAGAGTCAGTGCAGAGACATTAACCCTCTACACAGAGATCAAGCACACGCGGGGAGAGTCAGTGCAGAGACATTAACCCTCTACACAGAGATCAAGCACCTGCGGGGAGAGTCAGTGCAGAGACATTAACCCTCTACACAGAGACCAAGCACACGCGGGGAGAGTCAGCGTATACAGGCATTGAACAAACATATAGAGACATTAAACCTTTAAACAGATACCAAACACCTGCGGAGAGGGGTCAATAGAGGCGACTGGCCTACCTTGTTGTGGAGGGAAAAGGGATCTCCATTCAGCACGAGAGACGGCTGGCCAGGCCTACCTTGTTGAGGAGGTTGATCTTAGTGACGGTGTTAGTCGTGTCCCCGGAGTGCTTGACGAGCAGGGCGATGAGCCTGACGAAGGCGTCCAGCGTGTGGAAGCACTTGGTGCGGATGATGGTCGGGCTGTGGCTCTGGTCAGCCAGCGCCCGGTAACACAGGTCAACGCACATCTCCGTGCACAGCCGGAAGAACCGCGTGATCAGGTCGTCGCTCTTCAGGATACCCTGCTGGTGCATCTGGAGACACGGATGGGGGGAGTGAGAGGGATATACAGAGGTTAACTCTTCAGGATACCCTGCTGGTGCATCTGGAGACACGGACGAGGGGAGTGAGAGGGATATACAGTGGTTAACTCTTCAGGATACCCTGCTGGTGCATCTGGAGACACGGACGTGGGGAGTGAGAGGGATATACAGTGGTTAACTCTTCAGGATACCCTGCTGGTGCATCTGGAGACACGGACGTGGGGAGTGAGAGGGATATACAGTGGTTAACTCTTCAGGATACCCTGCTGGTGCATCTGGAGACACGGACGGGAGTGAGAGGGATATACAGTGGTTACCTCTTCAGGATACCCTGCTGGTGCATCTGGAGACACGGACGAGGAGAGTGAGAGGGATTTACAGTGGTTAACTCTTCAGGATACCATGCTGGTGCATCTGGAGACACGGACGGGAGGAGTGAGAGGGATATACAGCGGTTAACGATGGCGTGAAAGGCCTTGCTGCTCTCTCGGCCGGCGGCCGGGGAGTGGTACAGCGTGATCCACAGGTCTGCCCCTACCTGTGACACGGGTCTGCCCCTACCTGTGACACGGGTCTGCCCCTACCTGTGACACGGGTCTGCCCCTACCTGTGACACGGGTCTGCCCCTCCCTGTGACACAGGTCTGCCCCTACCTGTGATACGGTCTGTCCCTACCTGTGACACAGGTCTGCCCCTACCTGTGACACAGGTCTGCCCCTACCTGTGACACGGGTCTGCCCCTACCTGTGACGTGAGTCTGCCCGTACCTGTGACACGGGTCCACCCCTACCTGTGACACGGGCCTGTGACACGGGTCCACCCCTACCTGTGACACGGGCCTGCCCCGACCTGTGACACGGGTCTACCCCTACCTGTGACACAGGTCTGCCCCTACTTGTGACACAGGTCTGCCCCTACCTGTGACACAGGTCTGCCCCTACCTGTGACACAGGTCTGCCCCTACCTGCGACACGGGTCTACCCCTACCTGCGACACGGGTCTGCCCCTACCTGTGACACGGGTCTGCCCCTACCTGTGACACGGGTCTGCCCCTACCTGTGACACGGGTCTACCCCTACCTGTGACACGGGTCTACCCCTACCTGTGACACAGGTCTGCCCCTACCTGTGACACGGGTCTACGCCTACATGTGACACAGGTCTGCCCCTACCTGTGACACGGATCTGCCCCTACCTGTGACACAGGTCTGCCCCTACCTGTGACACGGGTCTGCCCCTACCTGTGACACGGGTCTACCCCTACCTGTGACACAGGTCTGCCCCTACCTGTGACACGGGTCTACCCCTACCTGTGACACAGGTCTGCCCATACCTGTGACACGGGTCTGCCCCTACCTGTGACACGGGTCTGCCCCTACCTGTGACATGAGTCTGCCCGTACCTGTGACACGGGTCCACCCCTACCTGTGACACGGGCCTGTGACACGGGTCCACCCCTACCTGTGACACGGGCCTGCCCCGACCTGTGACACGGGTCTACCCCTACCTGCGACACGGGTCTGCCCCTACCTGTGACACGGGTCTGCCCCTACCTGTGACACGGGTCTGCCCCTACCTGCGACACGGGTCTACCCCTACTTGTGACACAGGTCTGCCCCTACCTGCGACACGGGTCTACCCCTACCTGTGACAGGGGTCTGCCCCTACCTGCGACACGGGTCTGCCCCTACCTGCGACACGCTCTGCCCCTACCTGTGACACGGGTCTGCCCCTACCTGCGACACGGCTCTACCCCTACCTGTGACACGGGTCTGCCTTTACCTGCGACACTGGTCTGGCACCCCCTGACACGGGTCTGCCCCTACCTGTGACAACTGACACGGGTCTGCGCCTACCTGTGACACGATGGCGTGGAAGGCCTTGCTGCTGTCTCGGCCGGCGGCCGGGGAGTGGTACAGCGTGACCCACTCCCGCAGCAGGAACTCCGTCTTCTCGTGGAGTCCCGGTGGGTCGTCAAACTCGCGGGCCTGGGTGATGCCCGACTGCATCATGGAGGTGGGTCCCCCGGGAGCCCGGTCCAGGAGACCCCCATCGTTTTGGGTCCGGATCGTGTCAATCAGGGCCGTCAGTCTGGATCAGGGGCGGAGACACACACAGGGATATGATCATTGTAGTTATAATTATTATAGTCTATAATATTATTATAGACCAGGGGTATAATCCTTGTAGTTATAATTATTATAGTCTATAATATTATTATAGACCAGGGGTATAATCCTTGTAGTTATAATTATTATAGTCTATAATATTATTATAGATCAGAGGTATAATCCTTGTAGTTAATTGGTTAAGAATCCAGATCTACTATAGCCATACAGATCTACTCCATTGATCCCAATATACTTCAGTCTAACCTGGATCTATAGCAGTCAAAGGGGGGTAGGGGGCCCGGGCAGGGGGGGCACGGGGCCCGAGCAGGGGGGCAGGGGGTCCGGACAGGGGGTTAGGGAGCTTGGGCAGGGGGGGAGGGGGCTTGGGGGCCCGGGCAAGGGGGTAGGGGGTAGAGGGCAGGGGGACAGGGGGGCAGGGGGGGCAGGGGGCATGGGGCAGGGCAGGGGGCAGGGGGGGCAGGGGGACAGGGGGACAGGGGGGGAAGGGGGGCAGGGGGGCAGGGGGCTCTCCAGACACCCATCACTCACCCCTCTGGCGCCTGTCGGGAGTGCGCGGCGATCCGGGAGAGCGTTTCGATCGTGTGGTAGTAGTCAGACTGAAGATACAATACAACAATATAGTCGGATACTATTTCTCACGTGGTTGAGAAGACAAAATGGCGTAAATGTCGCGTTTTTAACGCTGAAATAGTCCGTAATCTTCGAAAACTTTGATAGTAATCAGCGCCACTTGTTTGATATTGTGATATTGACCCTATATCTTCAATTTCAGATTGACTGATATGTAGTTCTTGTCACCTTGACAACCATATAACACGGGCCGTCAATCATTTATTGCTGTTTTTGTCAGACGCAACGTTGTCACTTTCTGGTAGTTCTCTGAACTGACTATTCACAAGTGCAACAGGGGTTTGTCGAATATTCCACTTATTATGGAATATTAACATAAAGTATTGGCATGTAATATGAGAAGTGTGACCTCGGCGTCTGACCTCGGGGTCTGACCGTGACCTCTAAACTTTACCCTAACCTCCGGGCGTGAACCACGGAACGTTATGACCTTGACATCGCTTACCTCAACCTTGACCCCCTTGATCTTCAGGAGGTTCTGGAGACCCACCTCGTTGGTGCTGTTGCCGGCCTTATCGTCGACGCAGAAGCGCTGGACGAGCTGCATGGCGAAGGCGACCACGCCGTAGTTGAGTCCGTTCTCCATGGCCTGGGCCACGTGCTGGTCGTACTGCACCATGGTAACCAGGCCGGAGCGGATCAGGCAGTCCACCGCCTCCACGTTATACTTGAACTCCTCGCGGCACTCCACCAGACACCTGTCCACGGGGGGGGGGGGGGGGGAGGGGTTAGAGGTTAGGTTGATTGTATATGGAGGACGCTATTAATTAACCACTTTTGGTCATATCGCGTCAATGGGAGAAGGGAGGAAGAGTGGAGCCATGTCCCCGGAGTAACGCCCTACAATTTGCGAATAAGGACATGGGATCTTTACCCTGCGACCACACAGACCTGGCCAGAGCGGGCCTCGAACAATCGACCCACGTGCCGTTAGGCTCTCAGGTTGCCAGAGCACTCAATGCGAGCGCTCTAGCCCACTGAGTATCGAGCGGGCCCCGTTAGAGGTTAGGGATTTACTTGTGTATTGGACAGGAGCAGATATATAGTGCAGATATTATGGTAAATTGCGGCGAATTCCGGAGCCACTGTCAGTGTGTACTCTATAGGTCTATGATGATCGTCACTGTTGTCGAGGTATCCATAGGACATTAACAAAGAAGGGGGGGAGGGGGAGGCAAAACGGACTACTGAGTACTGACCTGGTGACCTGCTTGTTGGTCCACTGCGGGCCGTATGCCCGCTGATCCTGAAGCCCTTTCAGCACCAGGAGGTGGCAGTCGCGGAAGCGGAGCAGCAGGTCCTCCTTGGCGGACAGCAGGCTGAGGCCCTCCAGAAGGCCCTCCACGGCCTTCTGGATCAGCGCCACGGCGGCCACGATCTCGCGAGAGTTGCGCGCCAGGACGATGGCCTCGAGCAGGGCCTGCAGTGCCGCCACCTGGGGGCTGCCCGGGGGCGCCAGGATGGTGTGCAGGTGCTGCTCGATCTCCCGGACGATCTGGTCGTAGATCTGCGTCATCTCGTCCGTCGCCGCGTTCTGGCAGGCGGCAAATAGAGCGGGTGGTTTAGGCCACTTTTGTGTGCACATGAATCAAGGAATAAAATGGAGAAATAGGGAAAAAGCTCTCGGGACAATGATATGGTGTTTGCATCAAATGCTTTATTGGTTCGCTATAAGCAGTTAATGGTTTGATTGGTTATAGCATACTTATATGTCATTCCAATCAATTGACCTGACTGGTTACTCAGCCAATCCGGTTAAACAAACAATTGATTTGTTGATTGGACAAAGCGAGGGTACAAAAGTCCGGTAGGGTGGGGTCTCTACGGGCGGACTTACCTGGTTTGGTCGGACCATGTAGGGGACACTCTGACTGGACTCCTGGGCTGTGGACAGGAACCCCGGCGTGCTCCGGGCGAACTCCTCGTACACAGCGATCTGCTGGTGGGTCACCCCGCCAACCTGAAGCGACATTTACACAGCCTATAGATAACACAGCGGCACACAGCCTATAGATAACACAGGGGCACACAGCCTATAGATAACACAGGAGCACACAGCCTATAGATTACACAGGGGCACACAGCCTATAGATAACACAGGGGCACACAGCCTATAGATAACACAGGGGCACACAGCCTATAGTTAACACAGGGGCAAACAGGTTCAAAACTACTTGATAGTGAACTTAATCAACTTATGTTAGTCCAGTGTTTTTGTGAACTTTGTAAGGAATTTCTACAGCATATTCCTTTATAACCGCAGGAACTCTTGCACAAGAGGAATGCCACATGTTCCCAAATTTGTGTAAGGAGTTTCTACAACATTTTCCTTTGTAACCTCAGGAACTCTTGCCCTAGAGGAATGCCACATTACCAAAATTTGGCGAATGGTCTGCTGACAGACAAACAACAAATGCCGTGACTGGCACACAACAGCCGTGACTGGCACACAACAGCCGTGACTGGCCCACAACAGCCGTGGCTGGCACACAACAGCCGTGACTGGCCAGGAGGTGTCCGTCCGGGCTGGTCAGCAGGTGCGCGGCGCGGTGGTCGGTCTCACCTTGAGTCGGATCTGTTCGGGCATCCTCTCGGCCTGGTAGGTGAGCACGACGGGGTCGCAGTACCGCCGGCCCTCGTTACGGGCGTGCTTGCGCAACTCGTACTCCTGTAACACAGTCAAGTCGTACCTCTATCAACACGTGGGCTTAGTGGTAGCACAAAGCAAAAGAGGATAGGATGTTCAACCGAAACAGGGGAAAAGCTGAAGACATTTCTTTCACAATTCGTTCCAAAACAACACCTAATTTTCATCAGTATCACGTTTCTGTTAATATCTAGTATATTCGCTGATACACATCATCCAGGGCGGGCATTTTGATCTTAAAATGTTTTGGGTCCTGTCACGGATTATGCGTTTATGATGCTTTACAGAGCAAATTGAAGCACCAACATGTCATTTCATCGCAATACAGACTGTTACTACATTAAACTTGTGTATCTAGTGCGGCCTTCATTTCATCACAATTCGCCTTCATTTCATCACAATTCGGACAAGGCAATCGTATCGCGAGCTCTGACCTAGTAAATTAAAAAGAACATTGAAGTGAAAATTGTTGCATGAAGAGCTTTACACTAGACGATTGTGGCGACGTACCGTAGACAGGCGCTTGTCCATCTCGGGAATGGCTTTCTCGACGGCAGTCTTCTGGATGAAGGCGCAGGCCAGCTCCATGTTGTCCTGGGCGATCACCTGGGCAACCGCCTCCATCATCTCCTTCTGCTGCGGCGTGGCGCCCTGCGAGTCAAATTTTTTTTCTTCCTAATATGATTAAAATGGGGGAGTTCTTAACTAAGGCAAAACAAATCTTACGTTTGTTTCTAATTCACCATTTACGATTGCGATCAACAAGGAACGTGGCGAGGGATGGAGATCAGTAAAGGCAACAAACTATTACATCGAAACTTGTGTTTTTCGATGCATATTTGGTTTGACCTTCATTCGACCTCCACGCTGTGCCAATGACCTCCGTGTACCCTAACATCCAGTTCACCGTGATACCTTCAGGCGTGGTTACTACAGGCGGTATAGTACCCAACCCCTCGTAGCTCAGCTGGTAGCACACTTTGCTTTAGATTAAGACACCCCATTAACTAACATATACCACTAACATACTATAAATGTTTTCGCAGCGGCAAATAATTTGTTCTGATGCTATCACCTTCCGTCATTATATGCAATACCTATGTCGTCTATCTAGTATTCTCGACCACGACTTCCCTGACCCTGACCCATCTTCACAGTTCGACCTTCCACTGACCCTGGAAGCGCTTTTGGACCCTGACCCTCCTCACAGTTCGACCTTCCACTGACGCTGAGAGCGCTCTTACCCCCTGACCCTCCTCACAGTTTGACCTTCCACTGACCCTGAGAGCGTTCATGAACGCTGTCTTGATGTTGTTGCTGACGCTGACGAGGAGCGGTTCTCGACACGTGATCAGAGCCATCCCTGACGTCATGAACTTGGCCATGTGGTGCGCCGCTGTGCGCATGCGCGCCTCCTCGGGGTCCAGCGCGAAGTCCTAGAATTGAAGGTTAACAATAGTGTCTTGCATAATTTATTATAAATTCTTTGTCACAAAGGGAATGACAATTTTGAGAGGTTTGTTACTTAAACAGGGCTTTATAATTGTAAGCTTCTCGTTTGGTATTTTTTCAGACGTCAAAAAAACGAGTTGAGCTAGCGGATTTGGGGTAATGCTAATAAGGGATCCATGGTCTACCTTCTTGACGATTTGCTCAGACGTCGCCAGAGCAATCTTGAGGGAGCGTTCCACCACCAGAGGGAGCATCTCCTGCACGGCGCGCTCGACGGCCGGCCACACGACCTGCTTCAGCTGCGGGTTGGCCACGAAAAACGCCAGCTGTCAACAGAAAGGAAGAGGTCAAAGGTCAAAGGTTATAGCGAGATGCTAGGCCACACGACCTACTTCCGCAGACCGGTGGCCACGAAAAACGCCAGCTGTCAACAGCAAGAAGGTCAAAGGTCAAAGGTTATAGCGTTTCACTTGAAGATTAGTAATAAAAGTAAGGAAGTATATAAAATCTTGTGTATCACTGAAAAATAAAATGCGCTAAAAAAACGCCATATAAACTGTAATAAATAAAGCATTTATATTTATTTGGCGACGGTTGTAGACTGAAATGTCAACTTAATACGAGCATCCCAATCTACGCATCCACTGTATATTTACGTCCCAAATATCATAATACATAATATCATTGTTGGTTGTTGTTGTTGGCATCCGTCAGTCTACGAAAGACGATGGATTTTGCAGCTTTGCTAGATTTCACGTGATACGATTTGCGTCGCGGCATCTGCGCTTATGACTGAACAAGCCTATCTGTGACCGACAGAGCTTGCCGCATCGATTACCCGTAGATAGGTCTTGATTTATACTCACTGGGTGCCTAGATTGGCGTTTCAAGTCTAATTTGTCAAACCAGAGCCCGTCGTAGTGGGCCATTCCCTCACGCAAGACACGTGACCATTCCCTCATAACACATAATATCATTCCACACACATGATATCACGGGTATACAAGCAGACTACCCCCTTAGCCTAATCCATTCACATTGTCCAGAATGCGAAATGTTACATACTATGAATTTACACCAATTATGCCAAGTTTATTTGCCCATTTTTGTACCAAGCCTATCTACCCGCTGGTTGGCATCCGCCCTCTGCGAAAGACGATGTATTTGCTGCGTCTGTTGTGGCTTAAGTAATTTTGCATCGCGGTATTTACACTTATGACTGTATAAGCCTATCTGTGACCCAAAGAGCTCACAGCAGTCGTCGCATCGATGACCTGACGTTAGGTCTGGGCAATTAGCCACTACTACTGTACTAAGCACCCATAATGGACATAATGTCACACCCACCTGCTCATTGATGGTGATGTGCTGGGCCAGGCCAGGCAGGGACAGCACGTTGATCTCGTGGTAGCCGAAGCGAGGCTGGGGCGGCAGGACCACGGGGGTGGTGGTCGTGGTGGTGGTGGTGGTCGAGGTGGTGACGGTGGCGGCCTGGGCGGCCGTGGTGGTCGGGGTGGGCATGTTGATCTGCAGTGGCTCCTCCGGCTGGGGGGTGGAGGATTCCTTGACGCGACTGGGCGCGGAGAGCTGGTGCTCAATCTTATTCAGTCGCTCTTGGTCCTTTAGGTAGTTGGACGGGTGGAGATCCTGCAGTTGCGGAGAAAAAATTAATACCATGGCGACATTAATGATAATTAATAGGCAGCTAGACGTTACCATGGCGATGTGCTTTAACATAATATGGTAGCGGACGGGGTGGAGGTCCTGCAGTGGGAGAGAAACAAATGTTACCATAGCGACATTAATGATAATCAACAGGCAGCTGGACGATACCATGGCAATGTTATTCAATATAATATGGTAGCGGACGGGGACAATTGTTATCATGACGACAATAATCGACAGGGTGTTAAAAAGACAAAGGGTGACCGAAAGACAATATTATCTTGACGCTTTTGTCTTACATAAAAGTCGAACATTATGGAGTAAAATTGAAATATCACTAACTGAAAAACAAAGTATACCAGTTTGATTCCACTAGATTAGCGACGACACGTGCATCTATGGTTCCTTTCTTACCATAAATAAGACTAGATACATTACAAAAAACTTACGTTGATGTCTATATTGAGGTTCTTGCAGAGAACTTCGATTTCAAACTTGAGATTGAGTTTGAGTTCTGGCTCCTGGTGGAGTTCGGCCAAGCCGTTCATGATGGCCATGGTCCAGGGGTTGGGAGGTTTGAACACCTGAACACAGGGAGCAAGGCTGTCAGTCAAATCTTCACAACACTGTACGAGAGTTACGGACAGAGGGGAGGTAATTCTGGGTGCATACGTCACCCACTTGGCTGGTAGGCTGTATATTCAGGATGCTTTAACCACTTTTGGTCATATCGCGTCAATGGCAGGAGGAAGGGAGAGAGGAGTCATGTACCCGGAGGTGACCCCTACTCTTTGCGCAGAAGGATATGGGATCATTATCCGGCGATCACACAGGACTTCGATGGGATTTACAACAACTGTTCGGCATCAGACTAAACACTGATACCTGGTCACACATTTGGCCATTATACTATTGACATATGGTATGCACCCACCTTGCTTTTGGCGCAGGACTCGAGCACCTTGGCGACGAAGGGCACCACATAGAGCAGCTCCTGTGCCCCCTTGTGGTAGGCCTCGTACAGCAGGGACTTGAGGTCGATGTCCAGCTGCAGGATGGGTTTGTTCTTGGCCAGCGTCAGCATCCCGATCCAGTGACCCAAGTTCTTCAGCAGCGAGCGATCAGAGAAATTGGCCACGCCTTTGTCGCTACGCAGCAAAACCTGCACACAACAATACAGCGGATTCTAGTGGTGTGCTCCACGTCATTGGCGATTTGAGTGGACACTTGATACTAGATACTAAATTGGATAATTTATTCACTAATTTCTTTAAAATTACTTTACTTATGTTGAAAAAGTGAAGACAAAAATGAGGAAAAGCATCAAAACGAAAGACAAAGTGAAGAATGAAATGTGATAATTCATTGTTCATGAATATTCATTTTTAGGTCAGTTTTAATATGCGGAACACCCAGTCCCTTGTTTTCCCCGAGTACTGACCTTGATGTTCCTGAAGGTTTCCTTGATGACCATGGCCAGGAAGTCCTTCATCCTGGAGTCCTGCAGATGGTCGATGAAGAGAGCGTAGAGCGTGTGGAAGTTGTGCTCGATGCTGGCCCTCTTCATCACCAGGTACTGCGACACCCACGTGGTGAACTCTTCAGTCACGTGCTCCTTCAGCTCCGCAGCCTGAACAAACAACCGGCGCTGATTGGTCAATATTTGCTGGAGACCCCTTAGGATTTATAAGATCTTACCGGGTGGCAGTGAGTTATAGGATACCCTACCACCTGTAATCGATTTCTGTGAGTATTCTCCCTCTGGTAGATCAACATATGTGTGAACATATCGCTATGGGTGAACTATGAATTACATACGTGTTGATTACGCGTATTAATCCACACCCCGCCTTCCATAGCCCCGGTGGACTGACCTTCTGGTCCATGTTGGCCAGCGAGAGGTTGTTGAAGATGAAGAAGACCTTGTCTTGGACAGATTCTGGCGGCACTTTGATCTCCTCCTTGCTGTCTGTGCCCGCCAGCAGGGTGTCAATGTTGGTGGCCGTGGCGATGGACGACTGATCCACCAGAAAGACAAATTATTTTTAATTGACAGACAACTAAATTTTTGCCAAGATAAGTATCTGAACGTGTTTTGAAGTAAAAACTGAAATTGATTGTTCATTATTAGTTCCAGGTATATATTTTTATTCGTTTCGCCATCATTTATTTTGTATATATACCCGAGGCTGTGTGCCGAAATAAACAATTTCATTCCTCCCTCCGGTATAAATTGACACATGCAAATGTTAAAGCTCGACAATAAATATAATGTAAAGTGAAATAGGGTAATTATGTTTTAATATCCATATTATAGTGTAATCTCGCAGCACAACATTTAGTTAGTTGCGATACTTATGCCACACATTAGTTGTAATCTCGGGCAGGTATTCCACGGCCTCACGTGATACAGCCACACCTATTCGCTACACACATCCCACACCGCTTTACTCACCCTGGTGGGGGCGGTGGTCGGCCTGGCAATGGCCCCATGGGCCCCGACGGGCGCCCCAGCCCCGGGGGTGGCAGAGCCGCCCGGGCCAGGGGTGCTGCTGGGAGCCCCCCCACCCACGGGGGTGGTGGCCCCACCGGTGGCTCCAGCCGCCCCCCCTCCCACGGGCAGGGCGCCCGAGCCTACGGGGCCGTTCATGGTGGGGAGGACCCCCGTGCCCAGACTGGCGCCCCCGGGGACGGGGGTGGTGGGGGTGGTGGAGGCGGTCGCAGGGGTCATGACGGAAGGTGTGGGCACCGACGTGGACGTCATGGAAGAGATTGGTCCCTGGGGTTTGTTCGGCGGTTCTTGAGATTGGGCTCCGTATTCGATATACTGAAACAATAATAACGATTGCAACTCGTATGTTTTTTGTACAAATAAAAAAACAGCGTTTTTATCGTTACAAATAAAATCAACTTCATTGGTAATATAAGTTACAAGTTTACTACGAGCTTAAGTAAAGGCACCACACATTTTATCATTAATTTTATGGTTTCAATACATGCATAATATTTCTGATTAATTTCATTATTAATTTTCTTTGGCTGAATAGGTTGTATGCGACAAAAAAACACGCTTGTAGCTCCATTAACGATAAAATATTGTATTGAGAGTATCATATCATTTAGTTGTACAGATGCAATAAAGCGAATCTATGATGTCCACAACAAATTACTAACCTCTTTCAGGTGTCTTGGGAACTGGCTGAAGTGGGAAATGGAGGCCAGGAACTGGCAATATTGTGGGTAGTCCTTCAGCCTGGTCTTGAAGCGGTCCAGGGCAGCGATGCCAAACGAGTACATCTTGCTGCCGTACTGCTTCTTGAGGGCTTCCAGAACATAGCGCAGGGCGATACCCAGGTCCATGTATCTGTAAACAGTCATTGTTAAACCATTATTACGAGTTTATGGTCGTCTTATATACATGCATGCACATGTAAAAAGACGACTGGCTCACAAGATGTGGGAAGGCTTGCAACCGCTAAACATGTTACTTCGAACGTTGTATGAGAAAGTTACTGTTAACGCCCAGCATATATGTGAGGTCAACTTTAATTTTTAATTTAAATTTAATTCCTAATAATCATAACAGCGCGAGTTTTACATGGCGTCATGAATTTTGTTGGCCCTTCATCAATCTGTAGTAGCCCTTCATTTTCATTATCCGCCTTCGGCCGAAAATTGGCGGGCTGCTACAGCTGGATGTCGGACCAATAAAATTGCCTAACGCACCACACACGCCATAGCATTAAGGCGTAGGGCCATATCCAGGTCCACTTCGCGGGAGAGGTACAGAGAGGTTCTAACGTTAATTTAAGTTAATTTTACTTACGTGACCAGGCCTTGCTCTATGATGCCTCCAAACAGCACTGCCGTGGTGTTGAGTTCCTTCTCAGGGTATTGAGGGAAGAAGCGGTACTCCTCAAAGAGATTCCTCAGCATACAAGAGAATACGTCCTGGAGGTAAGAGAGGGAAAATTCATTGATGTAAGAGCTATATTGATATGACAATAGGAACGATGAAATAATATTAGCAAAGAGCGACACAGAGACTTGACCAGGACTTACAATGGCATATATTTACAATTCGTAAAGACACTAGAAAAGAAGCGATATTGACGAGACACTAGAAAAGGAGCGATATTGACGAGACACTAGAAAAGGAGCGATATTGACGAGACACTAGAAAAGGAGCAATATTGAAATGACACTAGAAAGGGAGCAATACTGAAATGACACTAGCGAAGGAGCGATATTGACAAGAAAAGGAACGGTATAAACAAGACACCGACAAGATACTGACATGACACTAGCGAGGAAGCAGGCCTGAAAAAGCCTAGCAACGAGAGACTAGTCGAGATATTCTATCAATATTGATAACTCTGCCAATGGTAACACTGACAACACGGGCCACCATACCCGTTCCTGTAACACTGACAACACGGGCCACCATACCCGTTCCTGTAACACTGACAACACGGGCCACCATACCCGTTCCTGTAACACTGACAACACGGGCCACCATACCCGTTCCTGTAACACTGACAACACGGGCCACCATACCCGTTCCTGTAACACTGACAACACGGGCCACCATACCCGTTCCTGTAACACTGACAACACGGGCCACCATACCCGTTCCTGTAACACTGACAACACGGGCCACCATACCCGTTCCTGTAACACTGACAACACGGGCCACCATACCCGTTCCTGTAACACTGACAACACGGGCCACCATACCCGTTCCTGTAACACTGACAACACGGGCCACCATACCCGTTCCTGTAACACTGACAACACGGGCCACCATACCCGTTCCTGTAACACTGACAACACGGGCCACCATACCCGTTCCTGTAACACTGACAACACGGGCCACCATACCCGTTCCTGTAACACTGACAACACGGGCCACCATACCCGTTCCTGTAACACTGACAACACGGGCCACCATACCCGTTCCTGTAACACTGACAACACGGGCCACCATACCCGTTCCTGTAACACTGACAACACGGGCCACCATACCCGTTCCTGTAACACTGACAACACGGGCCACCATACCCGTTCCTGTAACACTGACAACACGGGCCACCATACCCGTTCCTGTAACACTGACAACACGGGCCACCATACCCGTTCCTTCTTGACGGGGGACTCCTTGAAGCGCCGCAACATGTCGAGCACGTCGTCAATGGAGATGGTCGGGTGGGGCGGGTGGTTGTAGATACGCTGGAAGTACGAGTTGGCCTCGTCCTCGATCTCCTTCGAGAACTGTTGGTTCATGGCCGGGAAGATGCTCGACGTGTCTCCCCCAAGCGCACCGGCTAAACCACAGGGAGACGTGGAGGAGGAGATTACGGTATGCATCAGTAAAACTATACAAAGGATATCAAACCAAATGAGAGTTTTTAATTAAAATTTTTTTTTTTATATATATGAAAGTAAAACCGTGAATTTTCAGCGAAGATTGTATGCTGACTAGTTACCTTAGTCATGTAAACTATATTTTTGTTGCGACCTTGTGGGTCGATACATTAGGCTTCTGTCAGGTTCCTGAATAGTTCTCATCCGACGACTGAGATTTGCACAATAGGTTACGACCTCTTCACGCAGCAGAAGGTTGGATTCGAACCCAGCACCGGCCGCTAAGGTTGGCGGGTCTTGACGTACCTCTGTTGCCCCTGGCGATACCCTCGGCAGGGGTCGGGGGTTTGATCCCGCCAGCCTGCCCAGTCAGCGGACCCAGCGTCGGCGTCACACGCGACGTCGACATCCCCGCCATGGCCGACGTCGTGGTCAAGGTGGAGGAGAGGCCGGTGGTGGAGAGGCCCGAGGAGAGCCCGGAGGCCAGCCCGGCAGACAGGCCCGTCGACGGCATACCCATCGGCATGCCGGAGGGCAGCCCGGCGGACAGGCCCGACTGGAGGCCGGACGCCAAACCCGAGGGGAGACCGGACTGGAGACCAGAGGGGCCAGTCGGCATGCCACCGCTGGACATGGTCGTCTGTAAGTTCATGCCTGGATGGCGGGTGGGGGGGGGGGGGGTAACAAAAAAGGATTGTAAAGAAGAGGAACTTTCAGGTCATTGGCTCATTTTGGGTCTACCGCTAAATCGGAATAAGGCGTTATATTTGTATAAGATTAAAATATATAATATCAAAAGGTCGGATTCAGCGATCCGTTTCTCACCTTGCAGCTGAGAGCTCAGGGACTGCAGCGAGTTGAAGCCGCCCGTCTGTCCCTGCCCCATACCGATCTGTCCCATGCTGACCTGACCCAGACCGCCTTGACCCAGGCCGCCTTGACCCAGACCGCCTTGACCCAGGCCGCCCTGACCCATGCCGCCTTGTCCCATGCCGCCTTGACCCATGCCGACCTGACCCAGGCCGCCCTGACCCATGCCGCCCTGACCCAGGCCGCCCTGGCCCATGCCGCCCTGACCCATGCCGCCCTGGCCCATGCCAACCTGCCCAAGGCCGCCCTGGCCAAGGCCGCCCTGGCCGAGGCCGCCTGGCCCCAGGCCGGGGAAGCTCTTGGCGGGGGAGCCCGGGGTGGCCACGAGGGAGGCCAGGCTGGCGGGGAAGGCGCTGGTCAGGGCACCGCTGCTGGATACCCCGGCAGCCGCCGCTGCCGCCGCTGCCGCCGCGGCCACCGCGGGGTTAGGGCCCATGCCTAGCGAGGACCCTATACTGCCCAGGGCGTCCATCTGAAAATGTGACCCAACGCGGCTGGGATTAGTAAACCAATAATGTTACACAACATTTACAAGCTTACAGTAAACAATTGTACACAAAATATATACAATAATTTACTACAATAATAAAGAAAGTTAAGTTATACTTAATACATAAGTTATACTTAAAAAAAAGAGCAAAGCCGGATTTTTGCTAACATTCACCTAGTCCTGATACATGGCTGCTCATACGCGCTGGTACCCGACGCGCGAGAGAGCCATGAAGTGCACCCCACATGAGGCCAGTAATTGGTGGGGGTATCCGTGCATCGTCTAGGCTTTTGCTCTTATCAATATATATTACCTACCATCCAAAAACATTACCTAGCATCCAAAATGATAAAAGGTAATTGCCCAAGTGTTGAACTTTTCTTTCGTTGTCTTTTATTCGATGTTCGCATTTTAAAAAGTGTCATGACTGCATAAACAACACATATTTCTCGACACTCGCTCCGCCATTTTGGCTTATTTTCCGTTGCGAGATTCTCAAAGTGGCAGAGCGAGTTTGTGTAAACTTTGCGCTATTTAGTGCATGTATAAAAGGCCAACATTGAGCATAAGGCAACGAAAGAAAAGTTTAACACTTGTGGAATTACTTTTCATCACTTTTGATGGTAGGCAATTTACAAGTGGGACAAATAGCTACATGATGCACAGACGCCCCCATCAATTCTTGGTCTCATGTGGGTTGTACTTCAGGACTCTCTCGCGCGTCGGGTACCAGCCCGTATGAGAGTCATGTATCAGGGCTAACATTCACCTATTCAAAAAAATACATTTACACATTAAAAGGCCGAAGGGGTCACGTTCTCAAGAGGTTCTGATAAAAACACGTTAAGTCACATGAGGATTCAAAAAATTCAATTGTGAACCCTCAAAACTGTGAACACTGTGAGCAATGGCCGGGTGACATGGAGGTTGCGAGACTCATTTTGACCAATACTCACTGCGTTAGAGACGGGGTTGGGCAGGCCAGGCAGAGGGGTGGGTATCCCAGGTGTCTTGGGGCCATTAACCCCCGCTCCCACCACCCCCTGCTGTTGTTGTTGTTGCTGCTGTTGTTGTTGTTGCTGTTGCTGGCGTGCTTTGTGCTGGTTCAGTATGGCGTTGACGTTGGTTACCATGGTCACGATAGTGTCATGCAGCTCTTTCGCCACGCTGCTGTTAATGCAAGGTGATCATCACTATGAAATAAATGGGTCATTTAGCCCCACACGGCTAACCTGGGCCAAGAACGATGAAGGATGAACGGAAGATACATGCCCAAGATTGTTATTTGGACATCATTATTGTTTTTAAAAAATAATTAATTCCCGAACATCATCTATTTACTCCATGTATATAATATTGTTCAAGTTAGAAAGTATCTCTCGCTTCAGGTCTTCATCCCATAAGATTCGCAACGGAGCGAGACAGACGTAATGGTATACTGTTAGCCGATAGAATTCAAAAATACGGCAGGCAAGCCGACATAACGGTTAGTTAGTTAGATCCAACCACTTTTGATAACTTTATTACTAATAGCGCCGCCAGATAAGCAGGCTAACCGGGTTCCTCCCCAGGCTACCCGGCTCCACCCTAGGCTAACCTGCTCCTCCCCAGGCCAAAACCTGTTCCACCCCAGGCTAACTTCCTCCTCCCCAGGCTAACCTGCTCCTCCCCAGATTAACTTGCCCTTCCCAAGGCTATCTTGCCCTTCCCCAGGCTATCCTGCTCCTCCCCAAGCTAACCGGCTCCTCCCCATGCTAACCGGCTCCTCCCCAGGCTAACCGGCTCCTCCCCATGCTAACCGGCTCCTCCCCAGACTAACTTGCCCTTCCCCAGGCTATCCTGCTCCTCCCCAGGCTAACCGGCTCCTCCCCAGGCTATCCTGCTTCTCCCCAAGCTAACCGGCTCCTCCCCATGCTAACCGGCTCCTCCCCAGGCTAACCGGCTCCTCCCCAGTCTAACCGGCTCCTCCCCAGACTAACTTGCCCTTCCCCAGGCTATCCTGCTCCTCCCCAGGCTAACCGGCTCCTCCCCAGGCTAACTGACTCCTCCCCAGGCTAACCGGCTCCTCTCCAGGCTAACCGACTCCTCCCCAGGCTAACCGGCTCCTCCCCAGTCTAACTGGCTCTTCCCCAAACTAACTTGCCCTTCCCCAGGCTATCCTGCTCCTCCCCAGGCTAACCGGCTCCTCCCCAGGCTAACCGGCTCCTCCCCAAACTAACTTGCCCCTCCCCAAACTAACTTGCCCTTCCCCAGGCTATCCTGCTCCTCCCCAGGCTAACCGGCTCCTCCCCAGGCTAACTGGCTCCTCCCCATGCTAACCGGCTCCTCTCCAGGCTAACTGGCTCCTCCCCAGGCTAACCAGCTCCTCCCTAGGCTAACTTGCTCCTCCCCAGGCTAACCGGCTCCTCCCCAAGCTAACCAGCTCCTCCCCAGGCTAACCACCTCCTCCCCAGGCTAACCAGCTCCTCCCCAGGCTAACCTGCTCCTCCCCGCCAATCTTGCCAAAATAACCGACGCGCACTCTTACAATCGTTACGCATGGGTGACTCCATAACCAGAAGCAAACCACGTGGCTTCTACGGCAATCGGCGTCGAAATGATCACCCCCCCCCACTCTATATTATATCACTACAACGGTATTCTTGCTGGCGACGTTGAGACTTACTTGGCGCAGTTCTGGAGACAGGCGAGCATTATGGTGATGGTCTCGGGAGGCAGCTGCTGGCTCTTCACCTGTGGCTGCTGCTCGTCCTTCATGGCGCTGCCGATCAGCTGCGGACAGCGCCGCTTGAGGAAGTGAACGGCCACCTGCACGAAGGGCTCCTGGGGGCGGGCAGAGAGAACGCGGGCGTACAGACTGCAGCGTAGACAGGACAGACTGCAGCATAGACATGGTGGCGCGGGACAGACTGCAGCATAGACATGGTGGCGCGGGACAGACTGTAGCATAGACATGGCGGCGCGGGAGAAACTGCAGCATAGACATGGTGACGCGGGACAGACTGCAGCATAGACATGGTGGCGCGGGACAGACTGCAGCATAGACATGGTGGCGCGGGACAGACTGCAGCATAGACATGGTGGCGCGGGACAGACTGCAGCATAGACATGGTGGCGCGGGACAGACTGCAGCATAGACATGGTGGCGCGGGACAGACTGCAGCATAGACATGGCGGCGCGGGAGAAACTGCAGCATAGACATGGTGGCGCGGGACAGACTGCAGCATAGACATGGTGGCGCGGGACAGACTGCAGCATAGACATGGTGGCGCGGGACAGACTGCAGCATAGACATGGTGGCGCGGGACAGACTGCAGCATAGACATGGTGGCGCAGGACAGACTGCAGCATAGACATGGTGGCGCGGGACAGACTGCAGCATAGACATGGTGGCGCGGGACAGACTGCAGCATAGACATGGCGGCGCGGGAGAAACTGCAGCATAGACATGGTGGCGCGGGACAGACTGCAGCATAGACATGGTGGCGCGGGACAGACTGCAGCATAGACATGGTGGCGCGGGACAGACTGCAGCATAGACATGGCGCGGGACAGACTGCAGCATAGACATGGTGGCGCGGGACAGACTGCAGCATAGACATGGTGGCGCAGGACAGACTGCAGCATAGACATGGCGGCGCAGGACAGACTGCAGCATAGATATGGCGGCGCAGGGCAGACACTCTTGTCAGCGACGGGAATTTATACATGTGGATTCATTCAGGGGAGTAAATGGAGGGAGAATAGAGCGTGCTCAATGAAACATAGACTTTCTTACCGTACACGACTCACATGGAGTATTCTGACCCCCCCTTAGACGCACCCCGTGTTATCCGATCCCCGCTAGATTCAACCAGTGTATTTTCCCAAGAATGTTATGCCAGTATGCCGTGATCTCCCTCGGACCTACCCCGTGCTCCCTGATCTTGTCGCTGAGCCACTTGTCCAGCTTGAGGTACTCCCTGCGAGACGCCAGACAGGCCAGGTCGATGACGAAGGCGAACGGCGTGGCATTCAGCAACATCGACAGCGCCTGGAACAACACCAACAACATATGTACACGGGGGTTGCTAACCGATTACGTGTAGCACAGAATGAGAATATCATGTTTATACGTCACCGACACATCTCAGCCCATTTCCCATGTTAGAGCCCACAAAATCGAAATTGTAAGCATGACTGAGGCATGATGAGAAGTGGCTAAAATAATGGTTCGCCTTAACGTGGAGCAACAACCAAAGTTTCTTTCACAAGGCGGCTGTAGGATAATATAAAGGGAGTTTCACAGGCCTGGCGAGGGGTTCTCTTTTACTTGTTTTAACTGCATCGGGTGGACTTAACAGTTATAAGAAAAGTTATAATCTATATCTATCGTTCAGGTAACCTTAGAATTATCCGTTATGAGCGAAAGCGGCCACTGAATTTGGACAAATACTGCATCGATTTTCCTTCCCACAAAAGGGTTAACTAATTACCATGATAACGGCGCCTCACATTTTTGTGTTATATTACATTGCAAGGAAAGGACACCTCAACCTTCGTATGTAATCGCGATAATGTAAAGGACAAGGTAGAGAGGAGCAATGTATTCGAGTAACGAAAGGCATAGAATCTGCATCTTGCGCAAACATAGATATTTGCACAGGTGGGGCTCAAACCAAGCAACATCCGCTTGCGCTGGCCCATCAGCACCAAGGGGTGACCCCGACTCACACTGTCATAGAGGTTGATACATTAGACAGGAGTTACCTTGAGATCTTGTGCCACATCGAGGATCCTGGATAGTCGGACCTGGTCATGGTGCTCACCGCGCATGTACCACTCCGCCATGGCGTGCATCACCAAGGTGCGAGTCGTGCTCGACTGGCCCTGTAATACAGACACAACTGGCCTTGTAATATATACACACAACTGGCCCTGTAATATATAGACACACAACTGCACACTACTGAGAATGTTACCAGACAGTCCCCACGCTATGACAGCGCATACAAGCAAAGATATATTGAAGCAATTATTCTTATGACGCAACACTGAACTATGTGAACTTGCATGTATTTTACCAACTTATTTGTTAAAAATAAAATCTGTACTCTTTACTCGGAGGCAGTAAGAGACTGCGATCCAGCTATTACATGGATCTCACTTCCCTCTAGTAACACGACAAGTAACCTACCTGGCAGTGCCATGCATAGTGTAGCACTATGGCGGAGTTGGGGTGGTTGCCCAGGAAGATAGGCATCAGGTTGGATAACAGCTCGTGTTTCAATGTGTTCAATGTCGTCTGTAAAAAAAAAACAGCAAAATTATAAACAAAGAAATGGCATTTTACGAACAGCTGTGTGGTCTAAAAAAAAATTCCATATATCAATAAAGTGATAATCACGTCATGGCAAATATACAATAGTGGAATGTTAGACTGACTAGTGTACAGAATATCAAATTAAGTATGATACTTTGATTTTGAAGGACACATCTTAATACACAAGGGAATAGTGTATATATATCTCTCTCTTTAGCCTATCGTTTGACTTTTCTTATCACATATTCGCTAAAAATATTTGAGGAACTGGAGATGTCGCCCTAACTCATATGAATCATTGATACAAATGATAAGGCTGCATCGTTAGGCTTACAATTTGCAGTAGGGCGAGGACTAGCATGTCTGGACAGTGCTGGACTGGGAACTTGAACAGTTCTGACACCGCTTGGTAGTGACCGGCCTCGGCCAAACGTAGCATCGTCTCCACCAAGTCCAGCGATTTCCTGCAAGCACATCACAATTTCCCAGTCATCAGCTGTTAACTGCGCAACTCTCATTGATTTTGAGACATATGGAAACAAGTGCACACATAAAACATCATAAATATGGATACAATTGCACATACACATACATAAAACATCATAAATAGGGAAAACATTATATTTAAAACCATCAGAATCCATAGACCTATAAATGCACATTCTATAATATATCTACTTATTTCTCTAATATGATTTTGTTCCCAAGGGACGATGATACCATAATTTGTATCCAACGGGAAACATGATATTCTGGTATTTTAACTAATCGATGCGATGAGTGAGATAAATATTATGTCAAATACAAAAAAACACAGGCAGAAAGTACGCATACACGATTCACACTTCATCCGAAAAAAAATATCAGTCTCAAAACACATGATTCATACTTCATCCAAAAAACAATATCAGTCTCAAAACACACGATTCATACTTCATCCGAAAAACAATATCAGTCTCAAAACACATGATTCATACTTCATCCGAAAAACAATATCAGTCTTATAACACACGATTCATACTTCATCCGAAAAACAATATCGGTCTCAAAACACACGATTCATACTTCATCCGAAAAACAATATCAGTCTCAAAACACATGATTCATACTTCATCCGAAAAACAATATCAGTCTTATAACACACGATTCATACTTCATCCGAAAAACAATATCAGTCTCAAAACACACGATTCATACTTCATCCGAAAAACAATATCAGTCTCAAAACACACGATTCATGCTTCATCCGAAAAACAATATCAGTCTCAAAACACACGATTCATACTTCATCCGAAAAACAATATCAGTCTCAAAACCATTTATGGGTGTCCTACCAACGCCTCGTAGAGACAACCTAAGCGACTGTTATTTGCCTCACCATGTTGCTATGTCTCGGTTGTCATCGTCGGGCGGCGTTTTCAGTATGTCTATAACTACAGGGTGACAAGGATAGTCGGCGAAGCAAAACACATCCGGGTTCTTCAGGGCGTGGGATATGAACGACAGCTGAAAAGGAAGGAAGAAAGATACAATTTAACGCCATCATAAAAGTATAATATGAACAAATGGTGAGATTCAATGTGAAGCTCGTGGTCAAAATGAATTTCTGACATGGCTTTTGCTATTTATTCTTTGAAATGGCAATGCTATCATTTCGGCGACATTTCTCGTGACGAAATAAAACTATTTACCAATGTTCCGGATGGCCTTGTTGATATAATTTATGTTTTAAAGTGTTCTCACAGGAAACACACAAAAAATTCCTGGAATCCTCCCAGAGTCATTTCTAGTTTCCCTGAGTATCTAACCGTAAAGCGTGTAGCATTCAACCTCCCCTCATAGCCACACCTACACCACCAAATAATTGCCCTTAAATGCTAAGCGATAGCAAGGACTTTACTGTCTATATGCCATTGCAAGTTTATACGATCAGGTCCATACCCTATGGCATAAGATCATTTATTCTAATCATCACGATTTAATCATATTTGGATATTAATAACCATATAAGACCGGGAATTCAAAACCTTCCAGATATTAGTAATAACTGGGATTGAACAGTTACCAAAATGTGATCTAGGCTTCTACAATTATCTGTTTTTCCCTGATTTTCTCTTCAAAATTGAATTCCCTGATTTTTCCCTGCAGGCAATTGTTTTTCCTCTGTTTTTCCTGACCTGTGGAAACCCTGTTTTTACTTCCTTGAGTGCTCAATACGGCTAACCTGTGCAGCTCCCTCCCGTCGTTCAATCATAGCTCTAACCTAACTGCAGCATTAAACACGGCGACCGACTAGCCCCCCCCTCCCCCTCCCCCAGGTGGGCAGACATCCCTCCTCACCTGTCCCTCAGTGTTGTCCCACCGCTTGTAGATCAGTTCGACGGGGAATCCGTCCTGGAGCCCCCTGAAGAGTCCCTGGACAAGGAGCCGCAGTCCAGCCTTGCTGGAGATGAGGAAGCCCGGCTGATCCAGCTCGTTGACCACCTCCCGCCAGTTGAGATGCGACGCCAGGTCCCGGATGACCTGCACGAAGACGTCGACGCTCCAGCCGGAGGGCCCCATGGACTCCGGCTTGCTTTCCTTGTTCTCCATCCAGCCCCCCGCGCCACCGCCCCCGCCGGTGTTCAGGGTCTGCCGGGGAAGGGATGGATCGAGTCAGCGGTTAATAACAACATACTTTATGAGCACTTTTTAGTAGGCCTTATTCCAACGGGACAATAACATTAATAAGTAATAATAATAAAGAATAATAAAAATTATTTTGCCGGGATTTACATATCATGATGATGTCGGTTAGACCTTTTTAACTGCATGAAACACAAACGGAGCAAGCGTCTCAAGAATTCGTTATCTTTAGTCATCAGTAAAATTTGTATAAAGCAAAGTGACCATCAATTTTAGGGTAGAGCAAGTCAACTATTTAACTCGAATATCATCGAACAAAGGACAGAATGTTACAAAATTTTCATATTGGAGTGAACGCGTTGGAATTGAAAGGGCAGTTCTTCCACGTTCTTCCACGTTACGGTGAACTATTGTTTCAGCATAGCTCACGGATCAGGTGGGTTGGTTTTATATTCAGGACGCTTTAACCACTTTTGGTTATATCGCGTCAATGGAATAAGCAAGGGAGAGTGGAGCCATGTCCCCGGGGGTAACCCCCTACTGTTTGCGAAGAAGGACATGGGATCTTCATCCTGCGACCACACAGACATGGCCACAGCGGGGCGCGAACCACCGATCCACGTACCGTTAGGCTATCAGGTGGCCAGAGCACTCAATGCGAGCGCTCTAACCCACTGAGCTACCGAGCCGGCCCCGATCTGGCGGGTGACGGCGCACTCGAACTCTCGCGTCACCAAGATTTTACCTGCATGGAGATGTGGTCGGTGAGTCCGGATGGCGTACTGGCCATCATGACGAGGACCCGCGACACCGAGGCCGGAGTGATGTGAGGAACCCCGATCTGCACCAGGTGACTGCGACATTCTTCCAACCTACAGTAATATAATGAAGCACTTAAAGGACCCTCGGATTATAATTTCTGAATCATTGCAATATTCTTTCATTCTACCATAACATAATCAAGTTCTCAATATTGCATGATATATGTTCAGAGGAGTGAATTTAATTGTTGTTTAATTTTGTCTTTTCTTTTCACTATTACCTGTATAAATAGCCCAAGGCACAAATAATGAATGCTATGGTCATTCACATGGACTAAAACTTTTGACTTACGTCACTGTGAAGCCGTAGCCCAGTTCGTGGATCATATCGGCGAGAGACACATCCATCTGTGACAGATGATAACAGAAATACATACTTTTGCTAAGACAGCAAATATGTGTTTAGATATCTATATTCATATTTGCAAAGGTTTCAAATGCCGATACTTTAATGAGGTAGTTATTTGCGCTATGCATTACATTATCATGGCAAATTGGTTAAATAATGATGAGAGGACACAACACATATCATAAAAACAAAGCTGGTTGATCATAAAAGAAAATTATGTAAACTTAAACCAAGGGAATAATTTTTTTTACAAAACAAAATAACTAAAATTATTTCCATTCAAGCATTTCCTTTCCTCAACCTGTCTTTGAGCATAAAACCAATATAAATTGTGCGTGCAAATAAAAGGATTACCAACTGCCATAAAATATAGACCTAAATCTATCATAACTATGATTAATAGATAATTTACCATTGCCTTCGGCATTTTTAACGCCTGTAGGTTGATTCTGTCCAAAGCCACGTCCTCTGCCTCAGGGTAGAGAATTGGTATTTTGTCCCGCGAGAAATCTGCCAATTGCAGACAGTAAACATATTAACATAGCACAGTAGTTTATGATCAATCCTGTAGTTTAATGCTTCCAACTTCGTATTCAAGTATATAGTTTAATAGGTATATATTATGAATACACACAATCTGAATGGATTTAAACGAACTTTCAGCATGTAATGTAACAGAACTTTCAACTGATCAAATGGTTGTATGTTCTACAATTTCTACTCCACAGCATAGACTAACTATGTACTTGACTGAAGATATGGGGGCAAACCTTGGCGGAGTGCTTTGAAGAGCGCGTCTTTCTGTTCAGCGGTCAGGCCGAGGTTGTCTTTTGTTTCTTGCAGTGTGATAAGCAGCAGATGGATCACTCCGATGGGAGCTTCCTTCAAACTACTCTCCGGACTGCTGACCGGGTCTGTCAACACACACATATTTTGACATCCACACCAGTAATAATTAAGGTAACAACCAAGTGTTATTGTCAACATCTACAATAATCTAATGTTAATAGTATAAGATCATTAATAATACCTGATGCACATATCTTAGAGAAAAATATTTAAATGTCAGTGACATGAACAGTTTTAAGGTTTCAGGGTACTTTAATGATAGATGAAGGTCATAGATCGTCAAAGGGGAAGGATCTAAGGAGATGCAGAGCCTTATAACCCCTTTTATTTTTGAAGGACACACCATCTTTATCCTGCATGAATGAACATTAGCGGGGGAAGAGCATTGACAATGTAACAAGTCTATTATTTATCAGGCACACCATTGGATACACAACCTTCAGAAGATATGATTGGTCATTACCTGCTTCTAGATAGCTAGTGACGAGTAATGGTAGCTTCTGTCGCAGCCACAGGCCACTTAGATGTGCTATATCCTTATCAGCTTTAAGCAGGGCAAGACCAAAGGCCACTTCCTGAAGGCGGTTAAGCCGGAGGACTTTGCTGATTTGTGAAAACAAGTGTGCTGATGGTTTAAGGCTCTGAAATAAACAAAAAGAACCACCATGAACATACCTTTCCAAATCATCTATCACACACAAAAGCACATTAGAATGTTGTCATTTGTTTTAATGTGCATTACAATGTTATTATGGTTGAACATTTCTATGCAGTTCTTTTAACATTCAGCATTACAGTAGTGCCTGCACAGTACAGGACCACATTGCTGTGCCCATCTGATTAAAGTACAAATATTCTGGGACACCTGGCTACCATTAATTCAACTCTTACCAATGTTAATTATTAATGAAGTTAAATACTTAATGCATTATGTTATACCGACCTTCTGGTGATGCAGTGGATTTGCAACAGTGTAGCAGAGAAGGGACACAAAGTTTGCCTTAGCAATAAGTGAAGCACACTCTTGGGTTAGATACTGTGTCTGGAATGTAGAGAGCAATGAATTAAGACAGGGTCAACACTACATAACAAGCATGTAAATACCAAGCAGTACTACCATTTATAGACATCTTCTATGACTGTCATATGCCAAGTGACATTTGTGAGAGAAACCTTCTATTACTTCAAGGTTGATCCTGCTACCTATATACACATGGACGAACAAGATATATATTTTATATGCATAGATTAGATAAAAATATACTTACTTGGTAAAAGTCTTTTCCCGTGCTTTTACCATCCCCATTAAAATCCACATGAGAAAATAGGCACCGAAACAGATGCCTATCTGCTTCAGCCCCGTGTTGGGCTATCAGCTACAAAGGAGAAAAAAAATACATTTAATTACTGGTATATCACATCAATGACAACAAACTCAGAAAGTATTAGTATGGTATGGCTTCTGATGTGAAGCAGAAGAGTTTCCTCCCCAAAATGTATCAGCACAATATGTTTACCTGAAAAAGTACCAAATTATTCATCAAGTCATACAGGATTTGGTTGAAAAAAATAGGCAATCAGATATGGCCCTCGGTCACATTTGTCTCGCAGTGATTACTTCAACAGTTTGCATCACTTCCTAAAGTTTAACTTAAATGGCTAGCTGGTTCAAGCTAGCAGTTGGCGCAAGTCACTTCTCCTGCCTGCTGCTTCTCACAGTAGACTTGGGCAAGATAAAAAATCACTGCACTTCACCTATGTGTTAGACACATGTTTGGTTTTATACAGTTGAAGTATTATAAACAACTCATCGCATGATTGACTATACAAGACCATAATTACACTTGCATACAGTAGGTGACCAACAAAGGTACAATGACCACATGGTTCACAGCACACAAACATCTTTTTCCCCTTCCTAACTTGAGGGTTTACAAGCCCAAGCAAATCTGTCATTTCACTATGGATCTGAATTCATACAATATGTTGAACTTTGACAGTCAGTGAGTTTGAACACTTTGGGCAATCATGCTGGCAGCTAATATTTTACATTTCACATTCATAAGAGCTACAGTCTATTTCCTACCAGCATTTGAAGAACTGACTACAATGCTTGAGCCAGAACATGATCTTACAACCGCACTATCAACTGAAATGTTGCATAAAACAAAACTTAATGGACACCTCATGCTGCAGAAAATTAGGCCCAGTGTCTTCCCAAAATGTGTCCATGATTATTACATTCTAAAGTAATATCAAGAAGTGCAGTAGATCATTTACAGACCCAAAGATGTAGAAAATTATGCACTTTTCTTGACATCAAAAACAAAGTATCATGTTCCCAATCTGTTACTTTCAATGAACTGATGTTTTATGTTACAATGATCCCCCCAAAGCATGTCTTACGTATTATACAGAACATACCCAAAAGGGATAGGGGGTGGGTAATGAACAATCTGGCTGGATATGTAGAAAAATTATCTAAAATATGGCCTCAAACCTGGGTTGGCTCTCTTGGCACTTACTGAATATTTATGAATCAGTCACGTGTACACATTGTCAAGTTGTCTGTCTGGACGATTACCCTATTGCAGTTAGCATGAGGATGGCAGCTATATCAAGTTATACTGACAATGTTATGTTATGCAATTAAAGTGTTTGTACCACACCAAAACAACTTTAGGTCAAAAAAAATTTCTGTGTTTCCATGCTTATATTATTGAGCTGTAACGCCCCAAATAGTAGAAGGGCATACTTTTTCCACTTGTTTTCACACTTACAAATTTAACATCTGCGAGTGAGGAAAGTGATGTCAAAGGGGAATACAAACGCATGTGCTTTCATATTGAGACTCTCTGCTCTGCTCTGATTCTCTCTGCTCATTAGCTTGAACTCAATGAAACGCACTCAACCATTAGAATACACGCCCTCGACCACAGATGTCTATGCACTGCATCAAAGCTCACCTGTTAATCTTGTGACATCATTGGGGTATTTTCAAATAATGCTTATATACTTTAAGTATTAATAATGGTAAATCCTAAATTAATTGCTACTGCATGTAGAAGGGGGATTGCTCAGATACCAGTTATTATGCACTTACTGAAATGAACATTCATTATTTCATTCATGTGAAATTTTATCTAGATTTATACCAGATGTCTTCATATGTAACGCCTACCTTGACATTTCTTTTGTAAGATTTCTTGTAATCTATATATTATTTTAACCATCTTTTACTTTGTACTCAATCACTGGTAATCTTTAATCTGATATTAGTTCTATAGATGTAGTATAGATTATAAATTTACAAAATATAAAGAAATATATTAGAAATTATAACAATCAGATCAGTTATTCTATAGGTCAATAGATCTATATTAAAGACTAGATTTGTCAAGCGTAGCTTGAGAGGAAAGACGAAAATCGGGGTATAGGTGCAACTGACCTTGACCCGATAACTATGAAAGGTCGCAGATAAAGTTCAGAGGCCGTATTAATAAACCCGCGTATAACATAGCTGGAGGATAGCGAGAACGTATGAATCTCAAAAAAAGTCACTGAGCGTCAAACCCGTACGGAACGAGGTCTATTGCGAAATCGGTCACCGCGCTGGCAGTCATTTGGCCTGTCGATGCTTCACAATGGGATTGGCCATGTTAATGTAAGATTATTTTTTTGCGTCATAACTACCGGTTCGATTTCGATGGGATTTGGCACACATGATGTCAGTAATATTAGGACATATTCCACCCCACATATTTAATCTAACTACATGCATGTTGTCACATCGGTTTTTGTATCATTTTCGTTATGTGAAAATTAGATCATCTAATAACTATAAATGTGACGTGAAATCTGAGACACATTTCCTTTGCGCCTCACTCTGAGGAATACTCTGAAACAAACCGCGGATCTCTAGACCCAATATTAACGGAGTTACTGCTAAAATCATGTTCCGTGACCTTGACCTTGATTTGACCTTGACCTTTTATGCTTGACCTGGATCAGTATCGTCATCCGACCCTAAATACTAATCTTATGTCCTATGCAAAGCGTCGTTTGTCTCACTTGTACCCTTCATGGAGAAATTGAGGAGCCATTTTCCCGCCAAAATCCTCTCATAGGGGTCAATGTTAAAGTTTAAGATTTTTTTGCAGGAAAACTATTCGGGCGATTTGCAAAATTTAAAGACGACATACAAGGTACTGATAGGCCTAATGCGGGAAATAATTTGCAGCGCGAATAAATGGAAACTGTGAACGTTATAGCGACTTGTCCGATTTTTGGTCCTATCTATCAATGGTTAAGCGAATTTCAAAAAATTCCTGTTACCTTGAAATTTGACCTACATTGCCCATCTGATAATTGGGCCTGACGATGGCCACTTTGCATCTTTTTGTGAATTTGGAAGTCGATATCGTGAGGCGTTGGAGAGATAATGCGTGACAAGACAAACAGACAGACAGACAGACAAACCGAACACACCGACATAAGACGAAAATCGCAGATTTTCGTCTTAATAACTATTACATATAAAAATATCTATAAATAACTATAAATCTGTTTACTGCTTATCACAATCAAGAATAAGATTTAAAATAAAATATACAATATACAACAGCTGCATGGATCTGTATATGTATTGTCAATACAGCATGTACAAGGTTATGTGATGGAGTTACATATGACAATATACTAGTATTATCATGCTAATGACTACATTAGTAGCCTCTGAAATAGACACTAGGTGCGCTGCGATCGACCCGCTTTGGGCTGTCACATTTCTGGTTTTTAGTGGGTGCCCTTAATTTTCGTGTTTTCCGCTAGGTAAATTCGTCTTTTAGAACTATTTTCTCTTTCCGGTCTGTTGCCTGATGCTTTGAGGTACAAGATGGCGGCTGGAGCGAGTTGAAATATGCCCTCAGTTTTTTTTATGACAATTTGAACTTTTGAAAATGGCTAAAATTTAAGAAAATGTGTTAAAGCAAATTTTTCACGTGACTCATGAGAATCTTTGATGCCTATTGTCGTGGAATAACATGTTTTCTTCATCATCCATCACATTGTTAACTTGCGCCGATGGCTTGAAAGTTGAAGCGCGAAGGCTAGTGAGCGATAATGGGTAATTTTCGGACCCGCGCCACTTAAATTTGTTGGGCTCCCGATGAGCCGCAGAGTGTTGCCGTTATCCGTTATCATCCTCCGTCTATTCCTCTTCTATTAAATACTAAAACGTATAAACAAAGGCTTGTTTGCTACTTTGAGACAGTTTATATTCGTTCAATCCATCAATTTAATGCGAAAGTTTTTATTTTAAAAATGACCATTTTTGTGTTAGTTGTTGGTCTTTGGTTGTAAATTTATTCATTGCCGTATAGCCTTCCTGGCAGGTTTTGGCACACTCTTGACCACATAGCAGCTTCATAAATCTTAGTTAATTAGTCAATTAATGAATAATGAGTAAACAATTATTTCATATCTGACAGGGGTTGCAGCAGGAGTTGGCAGCCCCTCCCTCACCCCGGCCCATCCCCCTACCCCACCCCGGCCCCTCCCCTACCCCCTCCCCCTGCACCAATCCTTCAACCGAGATAGGAATCCTAGAAACTACATGCTGGAGACTTGATAACTGCTACAACCCCCCCTCCCTACCTTTTTTAAGAACACCTTTAAAAAAAATATATATTATTAGTATTATTAAACTTATTTTTATTATTTTATTTTTTATTTATTATTTTATTAGCTACATTTTAAACTTTGTAACCTTTTACCAGTTAAATTGAAAAGGTTTATGCTATCATATCATACTATATATAATGTATATTTAATATTAAATAGCATTATTAGGGTCTTTTGTTATTAATTTTTATTATAAAAAAAGGGCATCATATAAATTATTACTGGTATATATATGTTAAAATTTAAATTGAATTCTCATAATTATTTTTAATTATAACAGATAGGTAAATTTAGTGTGATATATATCACTATATGTATGTAGAAAATGTTATACATTTATCGCTAGCGATAATTGAGATACAGCTAAAACAAGTAGGCCTAAGACTTACATTTTGGATTAAATTTAACCCAACTTATGCCAGAAATGAGACTGCGGTTTAAAATCTAGAAAATGGCATAACTTTTTTATTTAATAATATTTTTTAATGATTTTAATTCCATAGATATTCTGATGCACTCTAGTTTGCAAGTAACCCAAGAAAAAGAGTATTGTACTCCTATAAAATTCTCTTCCGGAGAGGCTAACATTAGGTCAATCAATCAGCATGCAAATTGTGATCAGGTGACCAATCAATAATTTGTAGTAGCTAGCAATATTATGCTTTACAATGTTTCAATTAGACTCAATAGGATGAATGGCTTAGAAGTCAATCCATCACAAATGTTAAACATTGTCTTTCGCGCTGACTTACGTGTGAGATTTCTGCAACACTCGACTTGAAACTCTTCTTTGTCAGGTTGGCCACCGAGTAACTTATTTGAGACAAGGCAAAAGATAGCGAGTCCAGATTCATAATTTCAATCACACGTCGACGAAAGCCTCAAATTGCTTTGAAGCTTTCCCCAAACTACACAAAACACTTCTACCACTTTTAAGTTCTCTCCCGAATCCAACACGCGGCCGGTACAGGGACAACATCAGGCCGTTTTTAGATAGACTTGCCGTCATATTACGGCGAACAATACCAGCCGTCGGCCATGTTGGATTCGCCAGCCCGATGGGGAGAACACTTCCGGAAGCGTGACCTTGCAAGATTGAAGTAAAGAAATATTTTATAATGAAACGTTTTCTGTTTTTATTTCGAATGAAATTCACTCAAATTTAAATTATATATGCTTTATTGGCTTAATACTGACACTACTTTGGCATTTTTAGATAAAGCGGTACGTTTCCCGACAAATGTCACATTGTGACCATGTGACATTTAAACATTAAATCATTCTCTACGCTCTTCAATGTAGTGCATCATTTGACCGCCAGGTTTGATGAGGTGAGAGGCCGCGGTTGCTACCAGCTATATAGTAGCCTACCCAAGGCAACTCAACCGTTGCTTCATCCGAGAGCAAATGCAAAACCCTGGAAGTCAAGTCCAGCAGATATAGCTGCCTTGCGGCATAATTGTTGACGGACAAAATACTTACGATAATTGCAGCCAGGAGCCAGGGGTGGGGATGCCCAATGGGTGGGGTTCCCTGAGATAAATTCAAAAATCTAATAAACATCGCCGTTTCGGCTGTGATATATATGATGGGGGGGGGGGGGGTACCTTTTCCGATCTCCGCGATTGGTATCCAGGAATTCTTGGGGATCGTTGGGGATCGTTATCCGTATGCCTACAATTCCTGGTTCAACGCGAATTCAGACCCTTTAATTGCCTATTTACCGCGATTCGTTATAGCAGTCTGCCAATTCCTCAAAATTCGCCACATCACCATTAAAGCAATATATATTCTCTATTTTTTTTGTATTACCAACCTCTTCCCCATGTCAAGTATGTATAATCTGTCTTGAATTTAAATCCTGAAAGCCTGTGGGTTATACGGAGAGAAACAATTTGGTCACCGGAGCAGAAGTTGGTGGCCGGCTTTATATATTCCCGCGCGCCTGTTCGCTGTTCGGTATTTTGTGTGTGATGTCGACCGCGGCTCGCTATCACGTCCGCGCGCGATATAAATAAACCGCGCAGTTTTATGTTGATATTGTTGTTTTACAGACTCTCAGAGATATAAAACATACATGCATCATAATTTTGAGATACTTTTAGTCTTGATTCTAAAATGTAAAAAATCTAAGATGGCGCATGTAATTATATTGCTTTAAGGTGTTTCTTTCGCGCCCAGCTTTAAAATGTCGTCGTCTTGGAGATTCGATAGATCTCGATATTGCTCTCCCTAATTCTTGGGGATTCGCTATTCAGAGAGGGTATTCCCCACCCCACGACAGACGTGTCTATCCCGTGAAATAGACTACTTTGTCAGTGTCGAATTTTGAAATTGTCAGTGTCGAAATTTGTGATGTCGATTTTCAAAAACAGCAGTGTCTGTACCTTCCGGAGCTCTATTAACTATACCATCTCCCAAACTTAGTGCCCCTGAGGGGGGTGGGGGGGGGGGTGCATATCGCATGTCAATTTTATGAAGAGGTTCATGTCGCGTGTCGCTAAGTGTAAAGCCGTGGCGGTACTGTCGCTAAATCGCCTCCTGGGGTCTCCATATATATTTATATGCCCCACTCTCGAAAAAGGCCCTCTGGGCTCTAACCTTGTGGGCTCCCGTGCCCAGCTAAAATATTGCGCATCCATCAAGAATTTCGCCCAAATGTGTTTCCTGTGGCCGGTCAACCTAAAGCAGCGTCAGTTCAAGTGTGTTTATTGTACTATAGGGGACCACGGGCCCATGAGTACATACAACTGAATACAACACATGCGTCAAATATAAGAATTTCTTACCTTAAATAGATTAAAAACAAAACATCCTAAATTGCAAAGTATATGGGGATTCGATGTCGAAAAAAAAAAAATTTAGCTTTACTTGGGTTTCTGGATGAATTGGGAATAAACTTATTGCGCAAATTTGGCGTTTAATGGACATATCATTATAGCGTGATACTCGTCTGCAATGATGCGCGTCCCTGATAGAATACAATAGTCTATCTTCCCTGTCTAACCTACCTCGCCCTTTCTCTATGGCCAAGTTATAACTACTACAACGTAATCTACGTAATAGTGCCACCAGGTGGCGCCTGACTGTCACATGATTCAAATAACTAGCGCAACGTACGTGTCCCGTCTATTTAGGAACCATCCGGGTCACATTTGAATTTTGAACGCGCGTTAACTAGCTGGGTTACGCGCTTAATTAAGTGATTAGCTTAGGCTCGTAAGGCACTGGCTTACGCGCGTAACCTGTTGACCAATCAAGATCTTTCTTACCTCGCTATCATCTGTCTCCATTTCGGCATATTTACAAGGACATTTTTGATAGAACTTCAACGGGATCATGACCACTCTATGCGGCGTAGAATCAAGTCTAAATTCGACTCTTGTCCGTGTTCGTGACGTATTATATTGTCACGTTTAACTGTTATTTCAAGCACTGACTTCAACTGACTTAGACTTCGTTCGATTTACACTTCGTTTTTAACGAATACATTTGTCGAATACGATATTATGTTAGTGAAACATTTTGTCAAATTGCTAATTTTATGCGAATTATTCTCGTGTATGCAGGATATCGTGAAAGGTGATGGTTAAATTGGATGATGTGGTTTTATGTGAGGGACATGCCTACCGCTCTCTGCTGTGAGGTCCCAATGGGCTGCCAGTAGTAACCAGTATGTCAACCACTTGGATGATTTGTGACTTGTGTGATATATAGGTAACAAATTGTGCACACAATAGAGATTTTTAACTGTAAGGCCCTCGCCAAGTTTTCCCGTGACGACTATGGCATCCAATTTTCAAGAAGGCTGCCGTTGTAAATGCTATGCCTAATATCTGGTAGATGGTATTTGCAGTGACGTTAAAGGTGATTTCGTGATTTCTATCTCGTAAGGGTATAATTTGTTTTATGTGATGTATCTCGCCAAATGATCTTCTTTTCGATTCGCTTGCAGCTAATGTCTATGTCTGCATATTAATTATACGTATGTCTGAACTTATCCCGGCAAACTGTTGAATATAGGTCTTATCCTTAAATTTCCTTATCATATCAGAACCTATCCCAGCAAAGTGCTGAAAGTATGTCTATTGTCCTTAACTTTCTTTATCATAGTGTGATTGCATTGTTGGTCTGCCAGAATCGAAGCAAACCGCCTCATTTACAAGCCGATGAGGTGCATCACTCAGCTATACATATAGGCCTACTTCTGTATCGCAGTCTTTCTTAATAGGTATTATTTAATCCTGATACTTATATTCCTTTACTTTCAGCAGCGGCTCATGCTATGGTTGTCATGTAACCGAACGACATAATTCGGTTGTCGAAGAGACGTTGACACACCGTTAAATGCATCAGTGACGCCAGTATAAATAGTTCCCCAGTTTGATTGGCAACGACATCTCACACAGTAGCGATGTTTTGCTCCTTGTCCCTTTATATTCTGATTATGTGCGGTATTCGATATGCCAGGTTGATTATTGTGCTAAAAAACAGAAACTCTTTAAGCCGTGCCACATACCGCAGTGGTCACAAGGGCTATCATTTAGTGATAAATGAACCACGAAATATTTATAATAGTCAACTTATACAAAATAAATTTATTCGTAAAAAATTATCCTTCCAAACAGCAAGCCTCTTTACAGCAATTAACTAAAAACAAAGTCACAACAATGCCTAGGTCACGATTCTATTGTTACTATTATGGCAATACGACATTTTACCACGATCTGAATATTACAGCAACAATATTTGACCCTCCCTGTCTAATTGTTTCATTACTTCGAGACTTCGACTCTTATTTGTTATCACAAAAAAATCGAAAACTTTCTATTCTTCACATATATAATACAATTAAATAAGTACATGTGATTTGCTGATTTGCTAAAGAAGAAATACGCTTTTGTGTAATTTGACTTAATGCCGCTTATTGTATTCAGCAAATTGTAGTACCAGGTTTGCAAAAAGAGGTTTAAATCTATTGTAAGGCAACAATGCACACAGATACTATAGGCCTGTCTCCAATCCCCAAATATGTTAATTGCTCCACTTCACTCCGTCACTGGTAGATACTTGCAATGAGGACATAGATATGTAATTTGACCATTAATGCTTGTTTATTTCGACTTCCCTTCAGATTTATATATACGTACCGTTTTGAATGTACATCGCGAACACACGTCTAACACGCATAATGTACGACACATATAGTTGAAACTATTTGCTTATCAATCAACGTAGGCCCCTATAACAATCAACTATTGTTTTCACTGGCGGTCCAACACTTTTCAATTTATTTAGGGGACTTATGATAATCACGCAAATGAACACCTGTCAAGTATGCAAAGTCACAGTCACAGCAATTCTTTTACGACGAAAGTAAACTCAATAGTCCGACTTCGGAATGGAGATGGAGATGGAGACTATATTTTCAGTGCCGCGTTTGCAACGGGGGGTGCGATTGGCCCTGGCTCCGTGTGGGGGAATGCGAGCGTCCCATTGGCCAATTCGTCGCTACGCTCGTCATCGATAGAGAAGGCGAGATCGGTGTCGGTTTGCATGCGATGATAGCTCGGAGTGCCCCCTAGCGAATGGCCGCGTGACTGAGCTTGGCGGGCTTTCTTCTTGGTGATTTGGTGGTAGACGAACAATGTGAAGGCGATGACGATGCTGACGCTGAGGATGACTCCCATGGCTATCCGCACCTGGCGCTTGTGGTCGCTGTCACAGGAGTTGAACAAGGACGCGTTGACTTCATAGACGCTGTGACCCTCCGCATCGCTAGGGCTGGCGCACCTGATGATGACAATGCGCACTATGAACGATTGGTTAAAATTGAAAATGCCTGTCACGCGATATGCTAGAAATACTTACGAGATGCTAAAGGAGTTGGATGAAAGGAGTAGAATAAACTGGGTTACGCTTATAAGGGACCTATTAACCAAGTATGGGTACGGACATGTCAGGTTGTAGCAGGCGGTTGGAGACGAATAGTTTTTACTCAGTTTAAGCAAACTTCATACCGATATATTCTGAAAGCAGAAAAGCTACATTCCTCCCTACATAAGCAGCCATGCCAGCACTAACTGATTGATTATATGTATGTTTTCTTTTTGTACTGTAGGCCTGTAGGACTCGTATACAAATAAATTTATATTATTATATTATCTTTTTTACTATCTGCACCGGTCACAATTTTGTTTGTACAGAACGAAAATCAGTTTTTACTTGTAGGACTCGTGCAAGCAGATGATGATCACTGCCCCAAAATTATGATTTAATCAGTTATCTGAATTTAAAACATAGCAAGGTTTAAGCTTGATTTGGCATTGTTAACAAAGTTACAAATACACAAGACTAACCGGAACAGGCGACAGAGATAACTTAATTATTCGAAAGTTTTGTTTGAATTGGCTGAATCTGGACGATCCACAATCTGGATGATCCACAATCTGGATGATCCACAATCTGGATGATCCACAATCTGGATGATCCACAATCTGGATGATCCACAATCTGGATGATCCACAATCTGGATGATCCACAATCTGGATGATCCACAATCTGGACGATCCACAATCTGGATGATCCACAATCTGGATGATCCACAATCTGGATGATCCACAATCTGGATGATCCACAATCTGGATGATCCACAATCTGGACGATCCACAATCTGGATGATCCACAATCTGGATGATCCACAATCTGGATGATCCACAATCTGGATGATCCACAATCTGGATGATCCACAATCTGGATGATCCACAATCTGGATGATCCACAATCTGGATGATCCACAATCTGGATGATCCACAATCTGGATGATCCACAAACTGGATGATCCTTTGACATTCTCGTTGTTTCATTTGCCTACCTGACCGTGGCTTCTATGTTCCACTGTATGATGACAGCCTGGTTGATCAGCCAGCTGGTCTCACAGCCACAGTCCCACGGGTTGTCATGCACCAACAGCTTCGTCATCTGCTTCCAGGCTATCGTGTCCTCGCTCATCTTCCTCATGGCGTTGAAGCTGATATCGAGCTCACCCAGCTTGTCGCACTTCGCGAAGGTCTTCTCGTCAATGTAGGAGACGTTATTGCTGCGGATGTCCAGACTCACCAAGGAATGCTGGGCGCCGACCAGGGAATCCTCCCCGAGACTCGTCAGCCAATTGTACGAGAGATCCAGACGCTCCAAGGTGGTCATGTGATCACATCGGAGTCGGATCTCACGCAGATGGTTGTGGGATAGGTCCCAGCTGTGGAAGGCGTGGAGGCTGTGGTTCGGGCAGTCGATGACGGGCATTTCCGCCAAGTAGTTGTGAGACGTGTTCAGAAACCGGAGATTGGCCAATGACGTCAGAGCGTTGTCGGCGATCGCGTACAGCTGACAATGCGACAACATCAAAGTTTCCAAATTGGCCAAATTGCTACCGGCAAACGTGTTCGCCGTTATGGCGAATAACGGATTGTCTTCCAAAGTCAGCATTTTTAAATTATGCAAGCCAAGAAAGGTGCGAGGATCCAGACTGCCCAGTAAATTATGAGCCAGACTCAGTTCTTTCAAATTTTGGAGGTCGGCAAACGCTCCGTCCTTTATCCACCGAAGCCCGTTCCGCTTCAAGTGAAGTGTGATCAGTGCGGTATAGGGCACTTTGTCAAAATACATAATGTCGTTATCCTCCACCACCAGAATGTCGCTGTTTGGCAAGTCCGTTGGCAGCGATGTGAGGTTCGCGTCTATACATTTAACCTCAAATTCAGGATCTGACCTGCAGGTGCATCCTGCTGTCATGTTGGCCGGAAGGGGGCAGATCTTGGGGCTGTGGTTCTGGGGATTGGCTGCGGTAGTGGTCGACATCATCAGGATACAGACAACCGCCATCGCTTGTTGGGGTATTCTGGGAATCATCTTGGTTGTTTGTGGTTTGTCCTCTTCTGTTCTTTTTCTACTCAATACGATTTTGAAAACGATTTACCACATGGTACCAGCTTTTATCACGCTTTTCTGTCGGCTTGATAGGAATGGTAGAGTTCAAGTCATCGATGCATTGCCCTGTGAAAGAGAAAACCCACGAAGTTGTAACATGGATGCCAACGATTATTATAGATATTATGCGATAATTTACAACTTTGACGAGGCTGCATGTGGATGCATACCGACCATGCAATGGAGTCGACTGCGTGTCAGCTCCACAAATCTCAGCTTAAAAGCTTACCCAATATACATACTTATGATGTTAATTAACCATAATCCCGCACATTTATGACTGGCATTCAACGCATTTCTACCACTGACACCCATAGCAATGGGCCCGTCCCATTTTTACCTGACACACCGTTGGTCGTCACCGAGCAGTTTGGAGCACGGCGTATATATATATATGTATATATATATACGTATATTTGGCGCGACTGCGATGACACTCGAATGGATTGACTCATTGGTGATGCCTGTGCATCGCGATCTTCCTACATAGTAACTTCGATTGGACTCCACAGCCGGCTCTTGACTGGCACATACGCAGGGTGAGTGGAGACGCAGGTACGCGCCTGGGGTCAGAGTCTAGGCAGGCAGACCCTACCTATCTCGCGCAGCCCAGCCTGCGGAGGTAGACCAACCAGCGTGTGGGACCGATAAGTACGTACCGGTGTCTATGACAGCTTCTATCTGATAGTGCTCGTGTGCTACATGTGACCGACAGGATGGAGGGGGTCGGGGGACGAAGGTGATGGGGGAGGTGATTGGGGAGAGGGGGGGGGGGGCTTTGATTGTTACTAGCCCTGGTCCCTGAATCACTCATCTGGTAATTTGGGTAATAGTAAAAAATCTTCCACTCTGGCTTAGCACTCACACAATTTAATCTCGGAATTAAAAAATTGATAGAATCATGGTTAGAATTATATGTTGAATCGATGTTAGATGTTGGTATCTCAGGGATCGATTTCTCTGAGCTATTGATTCAACATATTTAACAATGCTAGGCAGTTCCTTTGCAGAGATAACCCACTTTTGGCTTCCGATGAAGGGTATCCATTTGCACCCGCCTGCCTTTACCACGCCCCCACCCCCACCCCGCTAAATATGAATAGGTATAAATAAATAGGTATACACACATATGCCGCCCAAATGACCCCTTTTTTCGCATGTTTTCTGTCTTTCCTAAGAACAGAAACCTAAATATGTGCCCATCTCTCCATCCTCGAGGAAAGAAAATGCTCCATCTTTTCTTCGCATATTACATATGTGATTCCCGCGCCCGGAGATCTCAATCAGCTGGCTTCTTCCCTATATACGCTGCATAACCGTCAATGTCTAATTTTAATGCCATTTCTTCTTTCTCGACGACCACAAAATCGTGCACTTTTCTCTCACACTCCATATGCCCTGTATGGCATGGGTGGCAGACCTCCACCACTGCAGTGAGGTAGTGCCCCCCACCCCCACCCAATCTCTCGGCTTTCGGTAAGCCTGACACAGTGACTGGTTATAGTGACTGCGTTTAAAGAGGTGACTGCGTATACACATGTAACCTTGTGCATACATATGTGACTTTGTGCATACATATGTGACTTTTTGCATACATATTTGACCTTGTGCATATATATGACCGTGTGCATACATACGCGACCTTGTGCATACATAAGTGACCTTATGCATACAGATGTGACCGTGTGCATACATATGTGACATTGTGCATACATATGTGACCTTATGCACACATACGCGACCTTGTGCATACATATGTGACCTTGTGCATACATAGGTCACTGTGCAGGAGATGATCTAGGGGGGAGGGGGGGTTACGGGGGTTGCAACCCCCCCCCCCTTGGGAACCTGAACATCATACACTGTTAAGTGTATGATGTTCAGTCCCCCCCCCCCTCCCTGTCGCAAGTTTTTTCAGAGAGCAACCCCCCCTCCCCCTTGGCAAATTCCTAGATCCGCCCTGCTGTGTATACATAGGGGACCTTGTGCATACAGATGTGACCTTGTGCATAAAGATGTGACCTTGTGCATACAGATGTGATCCTGTGCATACAGATGTGATCTTGTACATACAGATGTGATCTTGTACATACATATGTGACATTGTGCATACATATGTGACATTGTGTATACATAGGCGACCTTATGTATAAATATCTGACTATACATACACTAGAGACATTCTGCATTCATAGGTTACCTTGTGCATTCATAGATTACCTTGTGCATTTATAGCTTACCTTGTGCATACATATGTATTACTAAGCCTAATATGGCATATAGTCAACTCAAAATACGGATACAACTCAATTGCGTCCGACAGAGTTTTGTCTACTTGAACATATTCACGTGGCGTTGTTTGCATAGATACAAATGTGATACCAACCTTCGGTTTTAATACAAGAGTACACAATCCATGCACAATCTGTGCCCATGCGACTTTCAATGGGTTACCACGACTGACACCTTGACTACGTGAACGACTGTTATCGTCGGTCGCAGCAATCTGGCTCTAGTGAGTCACATTGAAAATACCAAGGTTATTGGGTGATCCGAAGATCCATTGAAAGTAAGTCTCTCTCTCTCTCCCTCCCCTTCTCTCACCCCCCCCCCCCTCTCTCTCTCTCTGGATGTCTCTTTCGCCCCTCGCCCTCTCGTCTACTCTCTCAATGCTGTCTTGTCCCTCTTGGGATTGATTGCGAGATAAGCCTTGTTGTGTCCTCAGACTTCAATGGCACTTACATGAGCATTCGTTTTAATATGTTTACTGATGATTAAGTAGCTACTTGTGACGTGAAGAACCTGGTAATTAGTTACTGTTAAAAAATTGTGTGACGTCACGCCTTTGTGTTAAGTGTTCGTTATCTTGAAGAATGGATCGGAAAACAGACCTAGCCGTGTTGTATTAACGTAAGTATGCGTTATTCAAAACGGTAACACAGCGCTATATTTTAAGAAAGAACGGAAAAACTGTGCGTTATCTAGATAAAGAACAGTTGTTAATATTAACTCGGCAAGTGTCACAGTATAATCAGTCGAGCTGAGCTGAGCGGAGCCGAGTTGGCTGGTGTTGATAGAACTTGCCAATTTTAAGACAAACAATGGAATGCATAAATCAGTGTTAAGTACCAAAGGGGTTAGATCAAAAATCTCAAAATATATGAAAATTCCACAGTTATCGATTGCATACATTTCTCATTATATCCGTCATATCGCTTTTCAGGGGGCGATGTTTTCACGAAACTAAGAAGCAATGACTTCCAAAATGTCTACTTCATCCACGCCTTCCCACCCCTACCCTCCCCCCTGGGGCTTCACAATGACGAACCGTTGTTTCCACAATGTGCCTCATGTATTCGTCGGGCAGTGCATTTGACACAATAGTCAATTCCTGTGTCCAAACGTGAGCACATGTCATGCCTTGTTATAACAATTTTATAAGTACGTTAAAGAACTCGCTGTCGTGCATTCCCCAAATAAACCACTCGACGCTATCGCGTCTCGTGCTTTATTTTGTCGAATGCACTCCAGCTCGTTCTTTAACTAGTACATGATTAATTTCCTCTCTACGCAGGCTTAACTTCAGACATGGATCGGTTTCCATAAAGCATTTATGGATGGGTGGCTCTAGTGTGTGTGTGGGGGGGGGGGGGGGGGGGGGTGGGGGCAAGGGGTATTGGCGTTCCTCGGGATTGGGCTTTTCATTTCCCCGTGAACTCTGAATGAGGAAAATAATGCTTCGTGAACTGGGAATTGGGTATTAGCCGACCGCCGTGATCAAGACTTCATTAGTCATGAATTGGGAATTTTAATAGGCTATTAAATAACCTTGAATCGGGAAATCGTCAATTTAGTATCATGCATCCGCTGTTCCATTGCATGCGGAGAGTTCTGATTTTAATTAATCGTGACCTGGGAATCGTTATTTTTATGTTTTTTTATTCTTGAAAATTATATTGTTGCAAGAAATTACAGCTGATTTGACCGTTTTTCAAGAATCTTGAAATTTTACCCCGGCCGACAGCAGCGGTAAAAGCTAGCTTGCGTAGCGCCACCGTGCGGGGAGCTTGGGGCACATAGCCTACTAGCCGGGTTAATGTAGACGCCGTAGGACAACAAAACAGATGGGAGAAACGGTCCCAGAACGAGGCGGGGTTATATAAAGGACCACATGCGTATCCCTCCACCGTGACGAAAACCCGTGAACGAGAGTAGGAGAAAGCGCCCTGACCCCCCCCCCCCCCCACCCCCCAACACTCCCGCCCTTCTCCCCCGCATGATCACGCATGCTGGGCACAAAGTTTAGACATGGTACCGACTTTTATTTTGACCCCATACGTATAGTCCGGTACGTCTTGTCCAGTGTTTGCTTAAGTTCAACCTAATATATCTAGTTGATGAAACGACTACACATACACATATACACGTTATCACACACGTCCACCATGGCAGAATGCCAACCACCTACCTTATGTGAAGCAAAAGTACTAGCTATAATATCCATTCTTTTGGGAGCCTAGCACTCACACCATAATATATATCGGCCTCGATCTTACATCGTCTCGACGGTCCACTAGCCCGGCATGAATGACGGGAGTAACGAACCAGGCGGATGTGCCATGCGGTTGCTCGGGGACGAACAGCCCCCATGTAAACACTCCGCGTAGGAGGCCATATGAAATGTGGCTGTGGAGTCTACCTGATGTTAGCACCGGTGTGTATCAGCGCACAAAACACGCCCCAGACGGGCAAAACTATTGCCGTTGTGGCAAAAATGTCGAGACAAAATACACATTAGTGGAGTAAGGCTCGGCGAGCGGACATGAGAGGATAGGTCGGTCGCTGGGGGCACGTGGCCGTTATAAGAGCTCCCGGAGGTCTATAATAGTGCTAATAGTAGAGTGTATATGTAGGCCTAATATTGTTGGGGGTCAGAGTGGTGGCCAGGCTATACGGCCATGGGTTGTAGTGCATCATAAACTCAGCTATGCTCACCTTGATCTATACATATTTTATCACCTTAATTGAAACATCATAGATATAGATCATTCATCACATTGAAAGATCACACACCTAGATATCTCCTTACCTTGAAATATCATATAGACTTAAATATATCCTCATCATCATAGATCAGACATAGATATATCCTGACATCGAAAAAAAACATAGATTTATATATATACTCACCTTGAAATATCACAAACCTAGATATATGCTCTGCCTAAAAGATCATGAACCTAAATATATCCTCAACTTAATAGAGCATAGAGCTAAACTTATCCTAGGCATAGACCTATGTATATATATATATATCCTGCCCTTGAACGATGTCCTACCTACATATGTATGCACCTTGAAAGATCATATGTCTAGATATATATACTCATCTTGCAAAATCGTCACATACCAGGGAGTGTCACATAGCACGGGGGCGTCAGGTAGCACGCAGCGTTACATAGCACGTCACATAGCACCGAGCGTCACATAACACGTAGCGTCAGATAGCACATAGCCTCACATAGCACAGTGTCATATAGCACAAAGAGTCACATAGCACGTAGCGTCACATAGCACGAAGCGTCACGTAGCACGGAGCGTCACAGCTCGGAGCGTCGCATAGCACGGAGCGTTACACAGCACGTAGCGTCAGATAGCACGTCACAGAGCACGGAGCGTCACATAGCACGGAGCGTCACATAGCACGGAGCGTCACATAGTACGGATCGTCACATAGCACGGGGCGTAACATAGCGCGTCACGTAGTACGAAGCGTCACAAAGTATGGAGCGTCACAAAGCACGGAGCGTCACATAGCACGAAGCGTCACATAGCATGGAGCGTAACAAAGCACGGAGCGTCACATAGCATGGAGCGTCACAAAGCATGGCGCGTCACATAGTACGGAGCGTCACATAGCATGGAGCGTCACAAAGCACGGAGCGTCACATAGCATGGAGCGTCACGTAGTACGGAGCGTCACATAGCATGGAGCGTCACATAGCATGGAGCGTCACAAAGCATGGAGCGTCACATAGCACGGAGCGTCTCATAGCATAGAGCGTCACAAAGCACGTAGCGTCACATAGCATGGAGCGTCACAAAGCATAGGGCGTCACATAGCATGGAACGTCACATAGCATGGAGCGTCACATAGCATGGAGCGTCACATAGTATGGAGCGTCACATAGCATAGAGCGTCACATAGCATGGAGCGTCACAAAGCATGGAGCGTCACATAGTACGGAGCATCACAAAGCATGGAGCGTCACATAGCATGGAGCGCCACATAGCATGGAGCGTCACATAACATGGAGCTGGTCCGATCACTATGATCACGGCGACTAACAAGGGGGAACGCCCTTTGTGACGTCACTCTCATTGTAGCTCTATCTGGACAACATCTGGTGAGCGCCCGGTATGTCTAACGAAACATTAAACATTAGTGCACGGGTGTACTAATATCTTATATATTAGTACACGGGTGTACTAATATCTTATATATTAGTGCACGGGTGTACTAATATCTTATATATTAGTACACGGGTGTACTAATATCTTTGGTGAATGCGGGCGCAATGACAACATGTTGATCGTATTTAATTCCAGATATATGTGTTCTGATACTATACTGTCCATTATACTATAAATTATTTGGTTCAATATCTCCTCGATGAGGTCGTTGAGCGCTTTCAATAGATGGACTTGAGGACTGTGATAAGCATCTTCAATCTTTTAATATATACATGTAATAAAAGAAAACTAAATATTGAAGCAATATTTGCGCAAACTCGGGCATCAATTCTGAACGATCAAAGTCGTAATTTCGCAACAAGTGACGTAAAAGCAGGTTTAATTGCAAAATATAGGCAAGTAAAGGGGTCATGTAAATATTCAGAGGACTTGGTACTTTGAGAAAGGAGGTAACCAGTATGTGTTTGGTGTGTTTGATGTGTTGAATTCGAAATATCTGGAATAGTGCTTTAACCTGCGATGTTATGCAACAGAGTTTTTAGCAAAAGAAATATTATAAGACTGGTCATCTCATGCTGACAGCACCAGTTCTTTAAAGGGGAACTTGGGGCCGGCCCGGTAGCTCAGTGGGCTAGGGCGCTGTCATTGAGTGCTCTGGTCAGCTGAGAGTCTAACGGCACGTGGATCGGTGGTTCGAGCCCCGCTATGGCCATGTATGTGTGGTCGCTGTGTAAAGATCCCATGTCCTTGTTCGCACAGAGTAGGGGGTTACCCCCGGGGACATGGCCCCACTTTCCCTTCCTTCTCCCATTGACACGATATGATCAAAAGTGGTTAAAGGGTCCTGAATTTAAAACGAATCAAAAAGGAACTTACATTTATGTCGTAACGTCGAATGATCGCCATTCTTGATCTTTTAACGCCTGATATGGGATAATGGGCGCTTCTGCTAGATATCCTAATATATAGCAGCTAGGGGCGGATCCAGGAATTTGAAAAGGGAGGCATCCATCGAAACTTGGGACACCGGGGGAGGAGGGGGAGGAGGGGGGGGGGCACGCCGCAGATAGCGTTCTTCCTCAAAAAGGGGGGGGGGGTACACTGAGGACCAGGGGGGTCCACCAATTTTATGTCGACCGGTGGGGGGGGGGTGGCACTGAAAACTTGCGACCGGGGGGAATCCACGCCTCAGATAGCGTTTTTCCTTAAAAATGGGGGACAAGCCTCAGATGGACAAATTTTGCAGTGAAGAACGGCATTCTTTTACAAAAAGCGGGGTCCGGACCTCCTGGACCCCCTGGACCCCCTGGACCCCCCCCCCCCCCCTTGGATCCGCCCATGTAAGAGTGCTCCCGAATAAAATTGTAATTTGATGGCGTAACATTCTTGGAAGTCGATTTGGACCTACGAGCAGGCCTTTCATTAGGCATAGATTGCCGTAGACCTGATATGGTTCAACCTTTAGCCACATCCAATTAATGAGCATGGCAAAGGGTTATGAAGGGTGATGGGTAACGTAACATCATAACGTGCACCATCATTACGTAGTTGGCAGAAACTCCAGAGCGATATCCTGACTGAAGAAAACTAGATGGTAGCACGGCGGCGATCCGTGAGCACCGCTAAAACAAGATGGTCGCACGGTGGCAAGCCGTGAGCACCGCTAAAACAACGTAACGTAGCCTCACCAATGTAGGGCGTGTTCGAGTTACCTGAAACCGACGAGAAACTGAAACCGTTTTTGAAACCGGTTTCAACGGTTTGCCTAGCTGAGTGCGAAGGCATAGTTTAATTTTTTTTTCAGCATGTATTTTGGCTCTCTTGATAGTTTCACGGTTTCGAGCAAACCGCTTTTGGTTTCATAAAAAAACCGAACACGCCCTTAACCTCTGTAGGTCCTATCGCGACAATGGGACGTGTCAATGTAGATAGGAGATCACGATATTAATAGCACGTTGAGAGCGATATGAGCGATGTTTATCTGCTAATCGATGCTGGTCTCATCTGCTAATTGAAGCTGATCTCATCGGCTTAAATCATTTAGATTGAATATCCGTCGGGTTTCTCCATCGGCCGCGTGCACAAGCGTGGTAATTATTAATATCGATTTTATGGAGGGGGATACCTTTTCCGATCTGCGCGATTAGAATCCAGGAATTCTTGGGAGATTCGTGATTAGCTGTTGGCCTATTTTGGGAATCGTCATCCGTACAATTCCTGGTTCAACGCGAAGATCTTTTCCCTATTTACCGCGCTCCGTTATAACAGTCTGTGGATTGCTCGATGTTCGCGATATCATCTTTAAGGTGTTTTAATTCGCGCCCAGTCTTGATAAATTCTCATCTTGGAGATTCGATATTACCCTCCTTAATTCTTCAGGATTCACGATTCAGAGGGGGTATCCCCACCTCCCTCCCGACCATGATATCAACGACTGCGCCCGATCAACGTCGGTCCCTTAATTTTAAAACATGGTTGGATGGAAGTGTTTTAGGCCACACTTCTGTACATATGGCCTAAACAATTACCCGGACCATGGAACCTACTATGAATTAGAGGACAAACACCGGATTGACGGAAAAAACATCGTTGCCAACATATCACGTAGCATGGCAATCGTTCTTATATACCACGGTGATGATCATATTTACACCACAAAAACACTGATAATTATGATAGCTGTAAATATCATGATTTTGTTCTGGGGAACAGCTACTGAGTAAATGGAGAACAAAATGACAAATATTCGAATGCTTATTTTAAAGGCAAGGCAGGAGCTGATTGATAATATAGTTGGGAAGAAATAATAGCAGCATCCACGGCGGCCGGGCTAGGTGTGTCGGTCACCATGTTGCCTAGGTCGATCCAAGAAGTAACGTTTCAAGTGAATCAGCTTTCAGAAATACCAGATAACTAATGCGACATCTATTTGTGAAGCAAATATCGTCACGCAAGAGAATGGACATAACGTCTTCGTCGTTCTCTTGATATCTAACTATAACTAAATGAGAATAATGCATCATACAAAATACCGTTTTTATATGTATTCACTTTATTACACATACATACAAAGTATAAACTGTACATTTTTATGCCACATGACTTAGGAATAAAAATAGTTTACTGTCTGACGCAGCTGTCGAATACATCGCTAGAGATTATGAGGGCGAATATAGAGAACATGAATTATGATCTTGAAGTGTATTTCGTTCATCGTATGGAAATCTCTTAGTTATGACGTTCTACTCACAATGTCCCCAACGAGAACAGCTATTCTAGCAATAATGAGAAGCATCAATAATACATTTTAATCGGTTTAAAATTTCTCAACGATTTTCACGTACTGTGCATGTATACTACATCGCTAAAAAGATGAGTCCATCCAGAAAAGAGAAACTGAGCTTGTGTACAACAGTATCAAAATAGGAATATTTGCTATCGTTTTGAAGACCGCGTAATTTCCTGAATCCGCCACAGACTGTTATTTTCCAACTTGCTATATCAAACCTAATATATTTCAATCTGTAAACTTACTGTGAGTTAAATTTACACGCAAAAAGCGCATGCCAATAATATGGGATAGTATCACTTACCCTGGCAATCCCAATACACCATGCACTTACGTTGGCCTTTCTCGACCATTTAATAACACTCGTCGTATCATATGAAACACGCTACTTCCTTAATCAAACACATGGAAAAACACATCGAAACAGGCACGTGTCATTCATATCACTACACGACGGTGCTAATGATATCAGTAATGCCACTCACCGAAGATTCAATCATACCAGAACATACTGAAGGATAATTCCGATTTGCATACAAATATACGTGTTGGCTGTGTCAGTTTGGCATACAAGGCACTGGGTACAGCGAAATACGAAGTTTACAAATCGAAATACACACGCGGAGACACCAACAGCTATAGGCAGGGAGATGATATTTAACAGATCAAACTTTACGCAAATGTCTTCTGATATGCATTACGTATTCACCAGCCCACGGCATCATAAATTAACAGATCCCTGTGTACAGATATACACAATACATACGACTGCTTAATTAACATTTGTTGGCGCACTACCAAAGAGTCCTCTAGCTTGACGACCTCTTGCTTAACTTTATTGGGTGCATTTCTTTGGTAGCCGGGTATATCCCCAAGGCAAAGCGAATACGCACATGGCGCATCGGTATACCTGGCGACACTTCTTTTACCCGTGGTCGGATGCGCGCGCATTCATTCGGCATGCCGATTGTGCCCAGTTCAGAACAGCACGGGACATTCGCGAGAAGATTGATTGAAAAGGTGATTGTCTAGGCTGGTTCCATTGCCTCTGGATACACCGGACATGATCGGTGTAAACATGTTATTGACATACGGCGTAGCCCGGTCGGCAGGCCCGGAAGAGGTTATGTATACCGGACGCCATACCATTCTGGCCTAAAGATAGGCACCCATTGTTTTCCGTGGATCTCGCGAGAGCAATGTGGGCGGACAACTGCCACAATTTTCTGCCCTGTCCACTTAATGAATCATGATTAGAAAGCAAGCTTAACATGGTGTAAGTAGGCCTACACATGTCCCAGGCTAACCGGAACTGGATTCAGAACAAAATGACGTCGACTCTAGGTCATCGTTGTCGGTCACATATAGGCGACAGAAATCGCATTACTTAAAACTAAAACAAAGCTGCAAATCCATTGTCTTTCGCAGACGGGATGAATGCCAACCAAAGTAAGTCTATAAATGGTGTAAGTTTGGCATGTATTTATACGCCTAAGGGATCCCTCTATGATAAAATAGTGAAACCATTCACATATGATTGTCTATTAAAAACATAGGAAAGGTAATGAATGGTGCATTGGTTCTATTCTCGAGCCTCCCTGCGACCTGATATGCAGATAATTACTACAGCACGAATATATGCGTATACATACAGTGCAATATATGGTACCGGCAGCGATACCGTGTTCATTATCCATACATAGTTCAATGATATCCACCGACGATTTAAATACAAGCAGTGTAGATATCATAATCATGGGAATGGATGCTGCAGATAAAATGGTCAGGGCGTCCACAACTATATGATTGCTGCCAAATCTGACACCCAAACTCCAATACTATGATTATGACTGCGGCTTCAGACATTTAACCACTCACATTGGGTCGATTTACAGTGCCGCCCGGTGATACCACGGTGAAAACCAAACAGTGAAATTCGATTGAGAGGACAATATTATTTAGCTGTGGAAAAAAATCGGCAGGAATGAAAAATCGTTGGGAATGGACAGAATCGATATGTTGCCCATCAGGTCTCTTGTTGTTCTCGTGTGTCTTAAAGCGGTGGTATCGTATATACAAAGCAATATCTCCCACCACTCTGATCCGAGTTTACCGATAGGTAGGCGACCCTGAAACTTACTTCCGTGTCTTTATCTCGTTGTGATTCAGTGCTAACTAGAACCTGAACGTTGCAATGATACCTTCCTTTCAAGTCTTGTCGTCTATGTAATTCGCGATCTTTCCTTTCCTTTTTTTTGGGCTAAAAAAAATTGCAGTGAACAGATTTGTCTTACATTCAAGACACGTAATCTAAGACGCCTCCCTGACTCTCATCCATAGATCACATGCCTGTTAATTAAGCTGTACCATAATGGCGCCCAGTGTCTTAAATTTCTTTCAGACCTTGAAGTCCAATGGCTGTTCCTTGTTATACACGGTGTCCTTATACACGGCGCTGTAGCGCACGCTCTTGCCTTGGTTGTGAGGCCGTGATTGGTAGATCTTGACGATGATGAAGATGATGACTGCTATGAGAATGATGATCAGGGGGATGGCGATGTAGATGCCTATGTAGCTGCTATGGTAACAGTTCTGAGATACGGTGACGTTGTAGGCTAATTGACCCTGGTACTCTTCTGGTGTAGCGCAACTGCAATGAAAAAAAATCATACATAGATCCAGGGGCGTGTACACGAATTCTCGAAAAGGAGGGGCAGGGGGGCAGGGGCACAAACATTTGTTTCCTAATTTGGTAATTTGGATGCCTGGTAAAAAGGGGGGGGGTGAAATATACCTAAGGGTCTGAAAGGGAGAGCACGTGGCCCCTGTGCCCCCCCCCCCCTCCGGACACGCCCATGAGATATTAGTTATATGATGTTATATATATACAAACGTCGGCCAGATCTTTATCGTCACGTCCCATATGAGGTCGACCAGATAAGCATTGACGGAAAGCGAAAGTGATTGAGGGCAAAGCCTAAGGCTCCATGCCGAAAAACAAGCAAAACAAATACTGGGGTCAAATTACATTTCGGAACAATAGTTATAACAGCATCAATAAAAGAGCAAATGACATACGATAAAGATGACCGTGAGACCATGCAAGTTTCTTAATTAACATTCCCACACTGTCGTATGAAGGACTCGATTGTTACTTCTACAGATGTTACGGAATTCTGCATACTGTGCTACAATAAAAGATCACCATTCACCAGCCAGCATTTGCATAACACAATGTAATGGTAAATACGACGTCTGTACTTCAGTGAATTATTGCATGGCTTGAGGGCTGAGTAAGCAAATCCCAGAGACTCTTAAAGAACCTTAGGGACAGAAATATGTTATTCATAATGTAAAGATCTGGGAAACCGAACTAAAATGATTTCAACCGGAAACATGTTTTGCGACTGAATAGGTTTGAAAGATGCAGTCTTCGTCGTTTACCGACCTGACGTTGTCGCTGTGATCGTCTCCATCATACTGCAGCTTCCCCATCCATTTGATGCCGCAGTCACAGTGCCAAGGATTGTGGCCCAGGAGAACTTCAGTAAGATCCGCCCATGGCAGCAATCCTTCGTCCAAGCTCCTGAAGTGGTTGTTCGTCAGATGCGCAATCCTCACCGTTTCGTAGAATGAGATGAAGGCCTTGGCCGGAATTGTCGTCATGTTATTGTTACTCACGTCCAAGCTCTTCAGTTTCGTTACTTTGTCGAAGGCTTTCTCGTGGATCGTTTCAATATGGCTGCTGTCTAAGTTGATAATCTTCAGCTTTACCAAGTCACTGAAGACCCCCGCCCCGAGATTGTGGCTGAAGTTGTTACCATGGAGATTCAAGTCTTCCAGCTGCGTCAGCTTTGCGAGAGCTTTAGAGGGAACCTCGGTCAGGGCGCAGTTGCTCAGCGAAATGATGGTGACAGCGTTTAAATTCTCCAGGGTGTTTTCCTGCAATTGGATGTGCTTATTTTTGTCCAGATCCAGTTTCTTCATCAAGGGCATGTATTGGAACACGCCATCGGGCACCGTCGTCAGATAATTACTGGACAAATGCAAGCTTTCGACGGCTCCGGCGCCGAGGAACATCTCCGGCCTCAGAACCGCCAGGGCGTTTCCCTTCAGATCGAGGACGCGCAAATCAGTCATGTTGGCGAAGGCCCGATCTTCGATGTCGTTGACCATGCTGCTGCCGATAAACACCTCTTCCATGGAAGCGTACACCTCCGGGAAGACGGGCAGAGTGGCCAGCTCGCAATAGTCGCAGATGAACACGGTGTATCCAGCTGGGACGTCAGCCGGAAGCACGCTCAGGTCCTTACAGGTTATTGTCGAGGAGTGTACATGACAGGTGCAGTCGGTCGGACACGTATCCTCGCCGCGACAGACACACGCCAACAGCAGCGCCAACTTCACTAGTAACCGGAACATAGTGGCTGCTTGCGGCTGGATATCAGCAGTATATATATATATATATATATGTATGTTGTATGGGATATATCCTTGTTACTAGTTCGTTGAACCCGAAGTTAAATTATTTCTCTTCAATCTGGTAGTATCCGTTCTTCGTTGATCACTGGTTCTGCATAATGACAAGGAAAAACATGTATATGCATACATATATGTGGAGACAAATATTTGATAAAAATCCAATTATATATAAAGTGTCAAAAATGTCTCCATTACATGATTTAAAACAAATATTCATATATATATATATATATATATATATATATTCATATCTGATACATACGGATAAATATATTGCTCAAGCATGTAGGACAACACTCTCTCTACCCGAAACCGAGCGCTGTTTGGCTAAATGCATCCGTCGCCCGACAAACTTTGATTGCCTTGTCGCTGCTCAACACGTTTCGCATCATTTTGTGCGTGGGTGCAGGATGTGTGTGTGTGTGTGTGGGGGGGGGGGGGGGGGGAGCGGGGGGCGGGCGTGCCAGGATTCGACGTGCAAAGCGCTGCAAAGCTGGATGTGATGGTCAATACCCACGACACGAAGATACTCGATATCGCCACCGCAACCCTCACCCCCCTCCCCCCCCCCCTCTTCCCAACACACATATCGCCCAATATTTGTACTGCGGAGATATATATGTCCTCGCCCTCGTCCTGGGGGAGGGGGCACTATGATAGCGCACTACATCTAGTTTGGTATACACATGTGTGTCGCCCAAATAAACCCTTTTCCGCCTGTTTTCTCTTTCCACAAAGCAGAACCTCCATTTTCTTTCAGTGGGCCCTTCTGAGACAATTTCTCTTTCTCCCAAAGAAAGAAAATGTTCCATATTTTCCTGGCCACCTCCGTGATTCCCGCGCCCGGAGATCTCAATCAGCTGGACCCTTCCACAATATACTTTGCATAACTGTCTAATTTGGATGCCATTTTTTCACCGAAATATTCTCGCGGGGACGCAAAATCGCGTACTTTTCTGTCACACTCCATAAGCCCTGCATTGCATGGGCGATACACCCCCACAACTGCAATAGTGCCACCCCCCCCCACCCCCCCCCCGGGTCTCGGGATGCTGTCCTCTGTCGCCTGGCCCCCCGCCCCCCCCCCCCCCACACACACAAAGGTTTCCCGGCCCGCCATCGTCAAGCAGATACTTGCCTTGGCCAGGTGATCCTGATATATACTAATATATATGAGTGGCTAGCTTTATGCATGGAGTTATATGCCATATAGGCCTATAGTACAATATCAAACCTCTTGTACGAGGACATTAGCCGAGACGTACCACTTTATACATATGTAGGCCGAAATAGCTCATTGTCGACTTTACACCCGATTCTGAATGCCCCCGATGATTTTTGTCACATTTATCGCTAAAAAAGACACCTCACACGGACCTCACACATAAGACAGCAAGCGTTTTACCACAAACAGCCATGATACACATACATGGTATATATAACTTACGATATGTCAGTGGAAATTCAGGTATATTCTGGTCAATACATGTCCCTATACATATCCTCTTCACGCCCTGGCACGTAATGCACGGGTGTTAGGCTCAGTCGATCGTCGTTTATCCCACTGCGTAAATAGGATATCAACGCTTGCGTGTACACCGGCGGTATTAAATACCTTCTAGGTAGTTGTGTCACCCAAGACGTTCGGCCAAAACCACATCATGAAAAGGAAAGCTTGCTTGCGTTGGCTTTATGCACACACAAGCAACGCCTCGTCAACGCTTTGTAATGGAATTTCCTTCGCCATGAAGGCGTGACTCATCCCAAACAGTCACACTGTGAGCAATATGGGCCCGGCCAGAGTTAGCCCAGTGTACCTAATACGATGCGGATGTGATTGAAGAATTCCCTCAATCGATATATAGCTCGGTGCTGGGGAAGCCCTGGCCCCGTCACTCGCGTAGTGACGTCAGCATGTGGGGCTCCTATGGTTTAACGCATTTGAAACAACAACATACATATATATATATATATATACATATGTAAATATATATATATATATATATATATATCGTTTGTGTCACTGAGGTCTAGGACTAATATAGCCCATGTGGATACACATGACAGCAAGTTTAGGTGGTGTTAAGTTTGATTTGCTTGTAACTATATCTACAACAACCATATAGAACACACCCAGGGTGCGCATGTCTGGTAATGACCCAGGATGCCTGTGGCTGTAGGGGAGCTGGCGGAGGGGATGGGGTCAACCATGCTTTGCTGATCGGTCATATTATATCGGGATATGTAGGCCTATGGACGACTATGATAACATATGATGGAAGAAGCATTTGCGAAAGGAACGGGGAGAGGCCCAGGGGCGGATCTAGGAATTTTCCAAGAGGCGGGTTGCTCTCTGAAAACTTCCGACCGGGATTGTGGAGTGTGCCCTCTCAAAAACTTGCGACCGGGGGGGGGGGGGGCTCGGAGAAGCCGACGTTAACAGTGTATGTTCAGGCTCCCAAGGGGGGGGGGGGGAGGGGTGCAACCCCGTAACCCCCCCCCCCGTAGATCCGCCCCTGGCCTCAGGGGATTCGTCATTTCCCAAAAAACGAGCGCATATGCACCACGAAGATCAATGAATGACGGACGTACGTATACGTACAACGCAGAACTGTAAATAGATATGTACATGTCTATATATGTAAATACAGTACACACTATACAATCTGAACACTGAACTGTCAAGAATCAGGGGTTATAAGTCGTGGGATGAACACGACAGCAAGCTAGAGTACATATACATCATATGTATAGATGCTTATGCATTATGATATACCTAGCTGTATATACGGGAATGATGACCTCATAGAATAAACTTACACAGAGAAGTCATAATCATGTGTTTCCAATGCATGAGTCACTCTAAAATTTGAATGAATCACAGTCATAGGCCTACCTTTACATTGAGAATATATACCCGACAAACAATGGACGCGGTTCTGTACTCAACATATACGGGTCCTATTTCATCCTCAGTCACACAGATGGCCGGGCATCATTAGCATGATTACCCATGCACACTATATATAGGCGAAATGATTGGCCTTGCCTCGCCATTTATGGTGATCGCTTGGGTTTGAAAGCGACATCACGTACCTGTGTATGGTATAGACCTATTGTAGGGTAGCCGTCCGGGTTGTGTGTATATATATCTCATATACGTGCAGTATTTATCCCAGTTACGTACAGCCTTACCGCAACAAACTAAACGCGAACGTGTCGTATACCACCGTGTTTGCCAGACAGCCTACCTTCTCCACCACCTGCCTGCCAAAAAACATAGCGGTGTCTCCCACAACGAGCGAACGGTCGTCGAAACGAGACTATGATCGAGACTGTGGAAAGCTTTACGGGGGACCGCTACTACTAACGTTACAACTCTCCGCTTACCTGAGAGCCGTATGCAGTTTTCCGTCACGCCGGCTGTGCGCCCTATACTGGCCTGGCCTGGCTTGAGGTCGTGCTGTCGCATCTAGCCACACCTGGCTTCTCGTTCAGCCATGCTAGATGACGACTGACCGGACGTTGTGTGCAGTGGACTTTGAGGCCTTTTGTTGACACTGATAGACGATCAGACGGGTGTTCTCGCCACTCACCCGGCCCCGCACTCACCGGGCCATCCAAGTAGACAATGTGGCCTTTAGTTAGAGTTACATCGATCGCTTTGTGTTTGCCACCCCCCCCCCACCCAGTGGTGCCCCCCTACCATCCGTCAAACGTACCTTTTACCTTAAAACAGTCAGTTGTCAGGCAAAGACAAATTTCACATATGTTGCGATAATATCTATCTATCTATAAATATCGGTGCTTTGTTTCAGACTATACCTTTATAATTAGCCTGTCCATAAACAATATATGGCACATGTGGGACCCAGGGGCGGATCTAGTGGGGGGGGGGACGGGGTTGCACCCCCCCCCTTGGGAACCTGAACATACACTGTTAAAGACGGCTTCTCCGAGCATTCCCCCCCCCCCGGTCGCAAGTGAGCACCCCCCCCCCCCTTGGGAACCTGAACATACACTGTTGAAGTAGCATCCCCCCCCGGTCGTAAGTTTTTTCAGAGAGCAACCCCCCCACCCCCCTTGGCAAATTCTTAGATCCGCCCCTGGGACCTTACCCAAATGCCGCATTTCTTTCACTGATACCGGGGTATTTATAACACGCACAGCTGATCGACTCTTCCTAGTTGATTGCACGCATATTTTCCATTAGAGGCCTCTGTCTTACGACATATAATTTTATAACTTAGATTTGTGTGGTCTACTGCAGGACAGAATACAACTTTAACACCTCGGTAAAATGTTCACATTCATTGTGCTAAAATGGCAAATACGTTAATACCACAAACCAATTACCTGATGAAAAAACGTACTCATCATAAGGCGCATGAAGTTGGAAAGACAGAAAGATGAGCATATTACACAGGTTAGAGGGACCGGTGGGGGGTGGTAAACATGCCCCCGATAAAAATGTGGGGGGGCATTTATGTGCCCCCCCCCCCCGGGCGTCGTTTTGTTATGCCGCTTACCGCTTACTTGTTTGTGCCCCTTTGCATTTGAAACACGTAATAAAGATATCACGTTTATGCATACTAAAAGAAACTGATTACAGTGACAAGCATTGTCTATCACTCTATTATCCTTAAAGCAATATATTCTGTACATTTTTTTTTATTACCAACCTCTTCTCCGTGTCAAATAAGTATATCTGCCTTAATGTAAATCCTGGAAGCCTGTGGGCTATCCGGAGAGAAGCAGATTTGTTCACCGAAGCAGAAGTTGGTGGCCGGGGCCGTGATAACCTGTCCGGCCATGGTTCTTTCATGCCAGTAACCCAAAGCAGCACCCTGATACTAACCCAAACCCTAACCCTAGCCCTAACCTAATTCTAATCTAAACCTAAACCTAATGAACATACATGCGCCATTTACATAGTAACCCCATTCACTGCGCATGCGCACACGTCAGCCGGACACTTTATCAGGACAGGTTACCATGCTACACCAGCTCTGCACGGTGTCATTGCGCGCATGTTCGCCGTTCGGTAGTGTTTGATGACCGATGTTATATGATGTTAGTATAACGCGGAATACTGCGGAAAACTTCGGAAAACTTCCTCGCGGCGGAAAACCCGTCGTTTTAGTTTTTCGCAGTATTTCGCATGATTTCACATGTATTCCGCGTTTACGAATCTCCCGGCAGAGGGCGTTACGCTTGCGCCATAGTCCCTCTGCCTCACATCAAATTTAACCATCAGAATTATCCTTCATACGCGAAAATTTAAATGAATCTAATCGAAGATAAATTCGCAGTTTGGCATCAAATACACCACTGTTTAGCATTCACTCTGCCACTGGTACCATACACTGTGCCACTGGTACCATACACTGTGCCACTGGTACCATACACTGTGCCACTGGTACCATACACTGTGCCACTGGTACCATACACTGTGCCACTGGTACCATACACTGTGCCACTGGTACCATACACTGTGCCACTGGTACCATACACTGTGCCACTGGTACCATACACTGTGCCACTGGTACCATACACTGTGCCACTGGTACCATACACTGTGCCACTGGTACCATACACTGTGCCACTGGTACCATACACTGTGCCACTGGTACCATACACTGTGCCACTGGTACCATACACTGTGCCACTGGTACCATACACTGTGCCACTGGTACCATACACTGTGCCACTGGTACCATACACTGTGCCACTGGTACCATACACTGTGCCACTGGTACCATACACTGTGCCACTGGTACCATACACTGTGCCACTGGTACCATACACTGTGCCACTGGTACCATACACTGTGCCACTGGTACCATACACTGTGCCACTGGTACCATACACTGTGCCACTGGTACCATACACTGTGCCACTGGTACCATACACTGTGCCACTGGTACCATACACTGTGCCACTGGTACCATACACTGTGCCACTGGTACCATTCACTGTGCCACTGGTACCATTCACTGTGCCACTGGTACCATACACTGTGCCACTGGTACCATACACTGTGCCACTGGTACCATACACTGTGCCACTGGTACCATACACTGTGCCACTGGTACCATACACTGTGCCACTGGTACCATACACTGTGCCACTGGTACCATACACTGTGCCACTGGTACCATACACTGTGCCACTGGTACCATACACTGTGCCACTGGTACCATACACTGTGCCACTGGTACCATACACTGTGCCACTGGTACCATACACTGTGCCACTGGTACCATACACTGTGCCACTGGTACCATACACTGTGCCACTGGTACCATACACTGTGCCACTGGTACCATACACTGTGCCACTTGTACCATACACTGTGCCACTTGTACCATACACTGTGCCACTTGTACCATACACTGTGCCACTGGTACCATACACTGTGCCACTGGTACCATACACTGTGCCACTGGTACCATACACTGTGCCACTGGTACCATACACTGTGCCACTGGTACCATACACTGTGCCACTGGTACCATACACTGTGCCACTGGTACCATACACTGTGCCACTGGTACCATACACTGTGCCACTGGTACCATACACTGTGCCACTGGTACCATACACTGTGCCACTGGTACCATACACTCTGCCACTGGTACCATACACTCTGCCACTGGTACCATACACTGTGCCACTGGTACCATACACTGTGCCACTGGTACCATACACTGTGCCACTGGTACCATACACTGTGCCACTGGTACCATACACTGTGCCACTGGTACCATACACTGTGCCACTGGTACCATACACTGTGCCACTGGTACCATACACTGTGCCACTGGTACCATACACTGTGCCACTTGTACCATACACTGTGCCACTGGTACCATACACTGTGCCACTGGTACCATACACTGTGCCACTGGTACCATACACTGTGCCACTGGTACCATACACTGTGCCACTGGTACCATACACTGTGCCACTGGTACCATACACTGTGCCACTGGTACCATACACTGTGCCACTGGTACCATACACTGTGCCACTGCATGGTACCATACCGGACGAATGCATTTGAGTTTGATTAATTTACAGCCGTGTTACGTTCGTGTTGCGTTACGATCGAGTGCGGTCGAGATCAAAAGCGTGAAGCGTTTTGAACTTTGACCCCGTGCTATTTTGAAATGTTTTTTCACTTAACTCTTCCATTGTGATCATTCGACAACGGAATGTATATATTTTTCCAGCAGCTCGCTAGGACGTCTGCGTGCGATATAAATAAACCGCGCAGTTTTATGTTGAAATTGTTGTTTTACAGACTCAAAGAGATAAATAATATATGCATCATAATTTTGAGATACTTTTAGTCTTGATTCTAAAATGTAAAAAATCTAAGATGACGCATGTAAGTATATTGTTTTAATAAATGTGAAACAATGTTTTTTTATTCTGATGCTTTGTTGCATGTTATGGCATATATATATATTACAGCTCGTACACAAAAAAATGTTTTTGTGCCATGTAAATATGTACAGCTGCTCATCATACCAGATAGTTCCACGTTATTCCACATTGACCTGTGCCAGCATGGCAAAAATGTTTTAGCATCATAACGTCCCCCATGTTAATCATGAGCATTGTTGTAATAGGACATAATAAATATATGACTTGCACTTGAAACCTTTTTTTACATTTGGATAAATGCCGCATGATGAGTTCAATATTCGCAAGTTCCCTGCATAAATATTGAATATCACATGTTTTCCGGATGTTTTCAATTAACATTTTCGAGAACGAGTGCCGTTGTCCATGCAGAAATCAAAACCATCTGAGATGGACTCTCACCGGGCCCCCACGTCCCTCCCCACTGCCTTCGACTCACTCCGCTAGGGTTCCATTATATAAGCTTGCGTAGCGCCACCGTGCGGGGAGCTTGGATCATCCCCTGTCAATGTTTTTTTGGGAACACATTTCCATGTATATTTGCGAGGTTAGTGAGATCATGACCTTCTCTTATCCATATGAAGACATATGACAGCAAGGTCACGCATGGTCAAAACCCGTTCTTGTTTGCGTTAAGGGAGCTAGGGTTTAGATGTTCTTTTAAAAACCAAGGCAAAAAATTGCGTTGATGCATTAATAATTGTGTAAATATTTTATTAACGTCATTCCCAAACATTCGTTTACAAAATTCCCATTCTTTTTGAGAACCCCCCTTTTTACGAGCGACCCCCCATCCCGGAGGGAAAACTTATCAATGCAACCTTCTTACCTTTTTTTCAGATCGAAAATCCAGTAGCCTGGCAATAAAATGATCATCCAAATTATGGTTTTATCCCCTGCATAAATGATATAGACCACACAAGAGGTTAAATTGACTCCTATAGGTACGCCTCAGTCCACTATTATACAAATCGGGTGGAATGGAGGGGTGGGGGGGTGTTATATACGTAATACAGTGCTGTAGGCGGGGGGCGGGTTCCGCGGTAAAGCCCCCCCCCCCCCTTTTCAAACGACAAAATCCGCTCGATCGGGGCGTTTTACGGCAAAATCCGCTCGGAAGGGGTATTTTTTGCGGCACGCTCTATGAACGCACATTTTCAGAGCCCCCCCCCCCCGGTCGCAATTAAGTTTTCAAATATCTGCTCTATAGGGGGTATCTTTTTCATCCGAAATGTCCGCTATATAGGGATATCTTTTTCATCACAAATGCATGTCCGCTCGCTCAGGCATCAAGGGCCACATACGTCATAGTACCCGCGGAACAGATTCGTATATAGGCCTAACAGGAGGGGGGGCGGGGAGTGTCGCAGGTACTCCGGGCCGGCCTTGGTGCCTGGGAGGGCGGACGCACATTTAATAACGACACAGATAACCCTATAGATATCCGAGCGGATTTTGTATGTAAAACGCCTTGCCGAGCTGATATTTTGGAGGTGAAAAAAAGTGGGTTGGGGGAGGGGGGGCGCGGCTTTACCGCAGAGTCCCCTCAACCCAGCATGGGCCTTTGCCTGCATATGTGGCGAGCCATATATAAGAAGTATTTTATACGAGAATATCATTCCCTGCGTGTGTCTTTTATTCCGGTTGCGCATGCGCCGTTAAGCGACCTTTCTTGAGAAAACATGGCTGAAGTGTGCGGCTTGCGAGAATGACATGCAGATTTCTCAAAATATGGAGCCACACTTACAGGTTAGTATGACGAGCTTAGGGGATGGTAAACTTCGATAATCATTTAAGAACTTTACATGCGTATAGTCGTTTGACAGGGAAGTTCCACTTGTTTTCTCGTCACAGTTTGTTGTCCAATATTGCGCGCACATGGCGAGATTGGCCCGGCGACATCCAGGACATCTTACCAAGATTTTACACTGCTTTTCTTCAAACTTTTCGTTAGTGGAAGCTCCGAAAGTCACCGTTTATGCATTGAAGCTGTCGCCAATTTTGGCGGATGTGGCGGCTCCTTCGATTTTCCGGATTGTTGAGCTAATGAACTTGAAAGTGGAAGGAAGGAAGGAAGAAAGTGGGGAACTGAAATGCCACTGTCACTGAGTCTGAGAAGTTCTGGAGAACAATATCTTAATATTCAATAATGAAACTGATAAAATGGCTGGTTTGTATATAGGCCTATTCACGGCTGTTGCTTTAAAGTTGCATATAGAGTTCTTTCCCGCCAAAACTAAGCCCAGGCAAAATTTATATCAAAATTTGCAGAAAACTCAATTGTTTCATTTCATAAATTCAGAAACCTGATAAACCTCGCCGTTTCGGCTGTGGTGTGGCAAACGTGTGTATCCCCACTGATCCCGCGACACCATGGAACACTGTCGCGGCACTGCTACTTATACCAAAGCATCACGAAGCACACAAACTGATGACGTTTACCACTAGAATGAAAATTTGTGGTAAATTGATATCACGGACAAGTCTAGCCCCGTTTGATGGCGTTAATGGTTACGGCAGACTGATAGGCCGTCCTTACCGCCACGGCGTAGGTCGCCATATTCAGTCTAAAAAACGGTGAGATGTCCACTTTACAAGTTGCTGGAGGTTTTGACACCAAACACTTACCTCTAATTTTTAGTTGTTTAAGTTCAGGAGCATTATCCTCAAGGAGTGTCTGACTGAAATACGTTTCATGCAACTAACACTAGCTCAACTCATTCATTTTGTTCACTAACAAGTTTTCCTGGCTAGCGTTGCCATCTTCTTGTGTTGTCTCGTCCCACGTGATCGCTAGATGTCGCTAGTTCCTTCCGGTCAACGCCCTCTAGCGAACTGGCTGCACATTTGTCAAAGACCTGGTTCCCGTTCTGTTTATCAACAGTGACAAGTGTCTACCCAGCTGTTTTCTGCATACCTGACAGAAAAACACGTGTCACTGTTAATAAACAGAAAGAGTGTTGGAACCAGGTCTTTGGGAAATGCGTAGCCAGTTCGCCAGAGGGCGTTTACCGGAAGAAACGAGTGACATCTAGCGGTCTCGTGAGACGACACAACACAAGACAACAAAACTTGTCAGCAAAAGTTGTTAACGGACCAAATAAAAGAATTGAGTGAGTATTAGTAGCAGGAAACTTATTTCTGTCAGACACTCCTGGAATATAATGTTCTGGAACCTAAAAAAGTAAGAATTAAAGGTGAGTGTTTTGTATATAAACCTCTAGCAACTTATAAAGTAGACCTCTCACGGTGATTGGGACCAAACATGGGGACCTACGGTGTGGCTGTTATGGACATAGAACAATATAAAATCCATAACAAGCCATCTGATGGGGCTAGGACAAGTCTATTTGGCAGTCTGGCATGGGTGGAGTATATACAAAACCAATCTTGAATGATTCAAGAACTGATTCTTATTTGTATTTTGACCTCATTAGTTTTGGCGGGAAACAACTCGACATGCAACTTTAATGCTTGTCTGTCAAGTGATTTTGCCTGTCACTGTCAGACAAGTAAACCATGAAACGTGTTACAACCTTTTGTAAACTTCCTTTTGTTAGCTTTTTGCTGGATCATCTTTGAGATTGTGCAAGAGCCGCAGGTGCTAGGTCGTAGATTCAACCCTTCAAGTGGCTTCACTTCAGTTCTAAGACAGCAGCTGTATCAAGCTACACCATCAACTGTTACCAGACCTGGCCTAAAGGCCAGAGATTACAGCTTGCTGAAATTGAAAGCTTATTATGTCTTGTGTTTATCCCCCAAAATTTAAACCTCTTATAATTGAAAAATATCTGTCCAATTATCTCAATGACCTTTGTAAAAGATTCAGCGCAGATTTTTGTCAGAGCACCCTATAGAAAAGACTGATTTAGCCATTGCCATCATAGTTTCAAGTCAAAAATGTCTCATGTCGCTCGGTGTATCACATGTAGTCTTCAATTACTTGCTTTCAGGCCTGCGAAAAAAATTGCTTTAACCTGCCATTGAAAACAATCATGGCGTCTAATTGGTCCATGCAGATGTTAGATCATCCAGCCCAGTGACTCGTACGTAAATAGCTATTTGCTGAAAGCTACAAATGAAAAGTCTAATGATTGGTGGCTATGTTGGTCTTAAAGAAATGTGAAAACATCGACAATGTTATTGTCAAATTGTGATGTTGCAACATTCTTTATGATGAGATGCCAATGTATTACACGCCATAGCACGGATCTACCTCCAGTCCCTCCTCATACATCCATGACTAGCCCTGCGGGACCCAGGAGTCACAAGCTCCTCCCTAGGGTCCAGAAGCAGCGCATTGATGCTGCTGCCAAAATCAAACAGGTTATTAAAAATAAATAAATCTAAATGACTTTCTTGGGGTATGATGTGTATATCTTAAAATTTCCTTATTCTATGCAATATAATCTATTACTTAACCTTTTAGTTGATGTCTTTACTTCTATCATAAAAATATCCGAGGCGATTTAGTGCTGCTTCTGCTTCAACTTTCACACTGTGCGCAATGATAAACAAATATGGCGGTTTGCTCATGTGCGAATGTGCTTTAAGTGACACCATCTGGTGGTGAATATTAACATTATATTACGTGTATGCGCCTTAGTGCTCATTCGCTTTGAATGCTCATTCGATACGGCATGGCAAGCAAACATAAATAAGTATGAAAATAACTCCCCAAATACTGATTGTTTGAAAACATAAGAAGGGAATGAGCACTGAGGCGGGTATGCATAATATGGTGCTCACACACAACTAGGAAGGATACATCACTCAACCCCTCATTCATACACCCTAGGACGGACTGCCCTCCCTCATACATACCCCCAGGACAGACCCGTCCCCCCCGCACACCTTTAGTTAGAACTTAGTGTCGAGCCCTGTAGTTATAGCCCACATCCGGAGCCAGTGGGCAGAGCCATAGCCCGCACCTGGAGCCATGGCCCATGACCATAGCGTGTGCCCAGAGCCATTGCCAGCATCGGGAACCAGAGTCCAGCGCACAGAGCCATAACCTGTGACTAGAGCCTGTGCCCGAAGCCATAGCCAGCGACTGGAGTCTAGCGCAGTCATAGCCTCTAGCACAGAGGCAAAGCCCAGGTGCCATCAGCCATATCCCAGCATCCAGATGCAAGAATGCACTGGTGTGATCCATCTTGCATTCTCCCCCTCACAATCTCTCATTCTCACCCTTATCTTCGCGCATTCTCATCCCCGTTTTGCGCATGGTGAGAATGTGAGGTCAAGAGTGGCACACATTTCCCTGCAAACTGCAAGTATCATATACTCTGCGTGCAAGCTGTGAAGTTGGCCACAGACTCACTCTTAGAATGATCTAATGTGTAAACCTGGCATAGTGGACTAGCCTGCTCTTTTGGTCAACTGTTTGCTGTGGGGTGTTAAGCCAGTGCCACTGAAACTAAACCCTGAGTACCCCTCAATAAAGTACTGATCTGTCAATTCCTCCAGCTGTCTACAACAAACATTAACACAAGAAGCCACTTGATACCCTAAATACATTGTCTTATACCCTGGAATTATGGTACATAAAATGAAATATATTTATGAACAAAAATGTAATTGATCAGTCATTGGTAATACTAAAGCATATTTTGATTTGCCCCATGAACAATTGAAATGCAGCAATATTGTGGGTATTTCCTACCAAACCATGAAACTGCCCAATAAAGTCTATTAGATCATAGATGGCTTGTTATCCCTGATCATGGATAAGTTTTAATAGGCATATTAAGTAATATCCTAAACTGGTCGAAAGATTGGGCTGAGTAAAATTACTTTCTTGCCACTAATATTAGTAATACCTTAAACTGTCTATTTGAAGATGCATACATATTAGAAGCTGCACCCCAACTTTGGCCTCAAAACCGGGTTGGCAGGCACCCAGAAAAACTGCATATTATAAGCCGCTCCTGGACTTTGGCCTATCAACCCCCCCTGTATCGCTGCTTCATCCCACCAACCAAACCAATTAATTGTTTGTACAAGTAGTCATGACCACTAACAACATTCAGCTCTCCCTCTCTGATCGCACCTTATCAAGTGTCACACCAGGGTAATGGTAATTTTTGTATTACCTTGCACCCCCCCCCCCCTGCACCCTTAATTGTGCATGTGCAAATTAAAGCCACACCCTAAATTGCGATTCAAATCCGGAAAGTGGAACCTCTTTTATTATAAGATTAATTCTTGATGATTTAAAATGAATAAACTTATGCCAGAGATTCTGGGCCTGGGGATCATTTCACTAAGAGTTCTGAGCTCATAATCATATGTTTTACATGCTAATTTAACGACAGATCATAACTTTATAAGCAACAGAAGTAAGCTTTATACTGCGATTATTGGGGTGCAACCATTGTCAGGGAATTTATTTTCTGCCAATATTATTCAAAAACATGTCTGCCATATATTTATGATAAATTCAACATTTTTCACTTCTCTTTCAGCTATGAGGGGAGGTTAAGAGGCTACATGTTTTTTGGTTACTCAGGAAAAACTTTAAATGGCTGAGGGAAAAATTAGGGATCTTTTTTCCATGTTTCTTGTGAAAACCTTGTACATAGGATCCTCAAAAATTCCTGTTTTAACTTCATTTCTATATGGTGGATATCATTGGCCTGATTTCATAGATAACGGTACTGTCAGACTTGTCAATTTTTCTGCTGTGATTAATAATGCAATTGATGTTTGGCATAATATGAAGGATTAAATAGAAGCAATCCAGTCTTAAGAAGTCTTTTAGTGTGCTATAACTCACTTATGCATGTTAGGTTAGTACAGTGTACCTGTAGTTTAGCTTTAATTTTGAGAGTGAAAAAAGCATTCTATTTGTAGTATGTATAGATAAAGTTCCTATTGATTTGTGACTACACTACAATCAGCTGCAATCTAATAGCTGCTATCTAAAGCAGGGTATTAGCCAGAAAGTGTCCAGTGTACACACACAACATGGCGCTAGCCAATCAGGTTGCATTATGAGCTCGCAATTTACAATAAACAAAAGTAGTTATCGATGTTATACAAAATTGTGATTTTCTTCTAAACCTCTTAACAAAAAGGCCCTTTTCGGTGGGTAAGCAGCAAATGAGTACCAGCCAAATTGAAAATATGCCTGCCAAAATTGAAACTGCCCACTGCCAGGCTGGTCCCTGGCTAAGACCCTGATATAAAGTGAACGTGGAAGACAGCAAGCATTCTAAATGAGGCGGGTTCCCACAACAGAGCTTAACACATCTATCCTTGTGATAAACAAGTCTTGTTAATCAGATTATTATTCCTAGCAATTGTAGTGTAGTGTAGGTAGTGTATTTTTTTCTATTTCACGTGCAAACTGGTCTGTTATACCACACAATTACAGTTCCTATAGTTTTCATATACCAGTACATGTTTGTCCAATATTATTGGCTCCAAACTTGGCTAACAGGTGTGTAATACTGGAAAATTCTCAGATGATATATCACAGCATGAGCAACTTATAATGGTTTCGTTTCTTTTTTCCAGTCGGTGACCTTCGGGTTCTTTGAGGATCTTCCTTTTGAGCAGAAGGATGTGATTCAGGACATTCTCCATGGAACAAGGAGTAAAATCAGTGAGCCTGAGGTGAAAATTTGAACATTTATCTCTCTTTACTGAAGTACAAGTTTTATCATTCATGCTACTAGTACCAGTCTTTGTGTGATATGTTTTGGATAACTTATAAAATACTAAGAAATCTTGTGGTTGAGCATGTAAAAGAATAAATGTAATATATTGCAGTTGCCATGGAGTAAAGAAGAAGAGAAACTCACACCAGACCAACCTGTTATTATCGCAAAAGACGAAACAGAAAACACTGAAAAGCAACTTGACAACATAGAACCAACTGGTGAAGAGTTCAATATAGTAAAAATTTCCAAGACAGATGTGGACAATGTGAAACCTGCCGAGCAGGAACCTGACTCTGTAGAAACAGTTGGCGAGGGGCTGGACAAGCTGACAATTAACGAGGTTGAGCCAAACAGTGTAGAGGCCGCTACGCCTGTTAAGACCGATGCTGTCGCTGATGCAGTAGCCGTTGCGCCGGCGTGCCTCAATAATGGGCCCGTCACTGTGGCGAGCGTACCGCCCGTCACTGTGGCGAGCGTACCGCCCGTGCACGTGTCCAACCACCTTCCTCATCAGGTGTACCCGGCCGGCATCCCCATGATTGGCGGCATCCCGCCGCAGATGTACGCCCACTACCCCGGCATGTTCATGTCGGCTCAACCGGGCATGCCTATCGGCTACATGCCCGTCATGCCGCCCGCAGTGCCGGGGATGTCCCCCGCCCAGCAGCTAGAGATGTTAATGTCTATGCAGGGTCAAGTGGAAGGCATGTCTATGAACCAGGGACCCATGTCTGTTGTCGACCTCCGTCAGCAGCAGCAGCAGCAGCAACATCATCAGCAGCAGCATCAGCAGCAGCAGCAGCAGCAGCATCCCCACCAGCAGCACCCCCCGCGGTCACAGGCCGTGGATTACCATAACAGGATGGCGGCTGGCGCGTCCTACGGGATGGACCCTGGGTACGAACAGGGAATGGGCGGGGATCGAACCTCCGCCCGCATTCTGGGCGGCAAGACCTACGAGCGGCGCAACAAGAAGAGGCGGCCGCCGGATTACTACAAGCGGCAGGATCCGAACTCTCCTCGCATGGGACACCAAGGGTCACCCGACAACGAGGGGCCGCCGCCACCCCACGGTTACCACGACAACCGCCCACATGGAGCCCAAACAGACTTTAGGCATAACTACCGAGACAATATGCCGCATATGGGTTATGCGCAGCCGCAGTTCAGACAACCCGAGGGGATGGGGCGAAATATGCAAGGGGGACCGCCGCCCGGCTGCCTTGGGCCCCCGCCGGGCTGCGGGGCGCCCCCTGGGGTAAGACTGATGCAGCAAGCGCCGTCGCCGTACGGGGACCCAGCCTCATCGCGGACTGGCTCCCACCCGCAACCCGGCTTCGTCGGCCATGACAGGACTTTCGTTCAGGGTCACGTGGCTCAGGAGCACGTGGCCGCGGCGTCACATAGTGCTAATGCGAGACACCCCCAATCCGTGACGTCACCAGTTGTGGTGACCCCCACTCTGCCGCCGCCGCCACCGCCGACTCAAGCTGCGCCGTGCGAACGTTTGTGTCCGGTGGAGCCAGCGCCGGGACTAGAGCGACCGTCCGAGCAGCGTGCGGCCTTGGCACAGCGAGCGCTGGAGAACCATGCCGCAGCACCTGTTAGCACTGCACTTAGTCAAAGCGGACCGATACGCAGCGCCAGCGAACCCCGTTCCTCGCCGGCCGAGACGAACCCTCCGTCTGTAGGTCCTGAAGGCCAGGCCGCCGCCGCCGCCGAGCCGCGTCCGAGTGCCGCTCCCGAGAGTGTCGGGGTCAGCCTTACGTCGTCCGCCGGGATACAGTTTGGCTTCGGTGACATAAATATTGACTCGTTTAACCGAGAGAGGAAAGCTAGGTTGTCAAATAGCAATGTGATACCAAATGACAGCGGTGCCGATGGCTTAAACTCGTTAGGAAAGCCGCGAGTTGATGGCAGCAAGCAGGCCGACACAGCCGGTGTGGTCGGCAGTGTTATTCCCCCGCGTGACATTCGCCAAAAGACCCCGCCAACTACCAACGGCCCGGTCCATGTGGAATCGACGGCCAGTCGTGTCAGTCCTCCGGTTTCTGCCCAGGTGCCCGCATCAGCCCCGGTATCAGTGACCACCCCAGCCCCAGCCTCGGTGGCCGCCCCGGTCCCGGTGACCGCCCCGGTCCCGATGGCCGCCCCAGCCCCAGCCCTGGTCCCGGTGGCCGCCCCAGCCCCGGTCCCGGTGGCCGCCCCAGCCCCGGTCCCGGTGGTCGCCCCAACCCCAGCCCCGTTGGCCGTCTCAGCTCCAGCGGCCGCCCCGGCTCCAGTGGCTGCCCCAGCCCCAACCCCAGGCCCAGTCACAGTAGCCGCCCCAGCCCAGGCGGCCCATCAAACATACGCCGTACCCGCCAGTGAACTCGCACCCGAGTCTGCTCCGACCGCGACCCCCGTCGCTGCCGAAGCCTCAACCTCGGCACCGGCCTCGGCTCCGTCCGCGCCTGCGGCCCCGGCCTCGACTCCAGGACCGGCCTCAGCCTCGGCCCCGGCAGCGTCATCAGTCGCCGCTCCGACGTCGACCCCGGCCATCGCTGCCGCTCCCGCTCCCCAGAAGCCCAAGACGACGTCCTGGGCCAGCCTCTTCCGAGGAAGCGCCTCGCCCGCAGCTGTGATCTACAACAACGTGGCGTCTGAGCCGTCGTCGGCCCTGACGCGCCCACTCTCGCCCGGTCCGCTGCCGGATGGCCGCGGCGAAAAGGTGCCCGTGGACGGCCTGCCGCACACCGTGCCGGCCGCCGAGGACAGCAAGGCCAAGGTGGTCGGGGGTATGTAGTCACAGGGCGCATGCAGAACATAGTTCTACATTTTATGCACGAGAGTGTATGTACATGTATGTATGCACGAGTATGTATGTACATGTATGCACGAGCGTGTATGTACATGTATGTATGCACGAGCGTGTATGTACATGTATGTATGCACGAGCGTGTATGTACATGTATGCACGAGCGTGTATGTCCATGTATGCACGAGCGTGTATGTACATGTATGTATGCACGAGCGTGTATGTACATGTATGCACGAGCGTGTATGTACATGTATGTACAAGCGTGTATGTACATGTATGTATGCACGAGTATGTATGTACATGTATGCACAAGCGTGTATGCACATGTATGCACGAGCGTGTATGTACATGTATGTATGCACGAGCGTGTATGTACATGTATGCACGAGCTTGTATGTACATGTATGTACAAGCGTGTATGTACATGTATGTATGCACGAGTATGTATGTACATGTATGCACAAGCGTGTATGCACATGTATGCACGAGCGTGTATGTACATGTATGTATGCACGAGTATGTATGTACATGTATGCACGAGCGTGTATGTACATGTATGTATGCACGAGTATGTATGTACATGTATGCACGAGCGTGTATGTCCATGTATGCACGAGCGTGTATGTCCATGTATGCACGAGCGTGTATGTCCATGTATGCACGAGCGTGTATGTCCATGTATGTACAAGCGTGTATGTCCATGTATGTACAAGCGTGTATGTACATGTATGTATGCACGAGCGTGTATGTACATATATGTATGCACGAGCGTGTATGTACATGTATGTATGCACGAGCGTGTATGTACATGTATGCACAAGCGTGTATGTACATGTATGCACGAGCGTGTATGTACATGTATGCACGAGCGTGTATGTACATGTATGCACAAGCGTGTATGTACATGTATGCACGAGCGTGTATGTACATTTATGCACAAGCGTGTATGTACATGTATGTATGCACGAGCGTGTATGTCCATGTATGCACGAGCGTGTATGTCCATGTATGCATGAACGAGCGCTGACCTCCGTTGATCATATTTAGCACTGTGTCCGTTAGCGCACGGCGGTATATATATGCCCTATGTATATAATACCCAACTGTACCGATTACGATCATTGGAGTTGAGCGTTCGTCCATGTATATATACCGTTCTACATCTTGTGACGCTGCGGATTGTGTTGTATTAGTTGTAATAACATGTATTGCACACGTGTCATATTTGTAATCTGTGGTTTACTCTAGTTACAGTAAAATTAAAAAGTATGTGATATTTGTGATCAAACGACCGCTCTGTTATTTAGATGTTTAACTTTAACATTAGAGGCATAAATTATACATCTTTCTTTGATATGACGCTGGCGTAACGTTTCAATTTAATTTAATTTTAAAGTATGTAATGTTTGTGATCAAACGACCGCTCTGTTATTTAGATGTTTAACTTTAACATTAGAGGCATAAATTATACATCTTTGTTTGATATGACGCTGGCGTAACGTTTCAATTTAATTTAATTTTACATTTATGTTTGTATTCTAGGTATCGTAAAGAACCACGTGCTGTGTCACCGTCCGATTTCCGTGTTGCCTCGTGGCCTTATCAACAAAGGCAATTGGTGCTACGTTAATGCCGTATCCTTTTGTTATCACCGGGTGGCTAAAACAGATCCGGCTTCCTGTGGCTGATAGCTTTATGATGAAGGATAACTACAATGTACCCCTGCTGATAGCTTTATAATGAAGGATAACTACAATGTACCTCTATCTTCTATGGGTGTCTGTTATTTTTCGCACCTCACTTTGTCTTATCTTGGTATCAGTATGTTGGCATCTTATCTTATCTGTTTACCATGGAACGAAATGGCTAAGAGAATAGCTTCCCTAATGTTGGTTCAGACTCTACAAGCTCTGTTGGCCTGTCCTCCATTTTACCACTTGTTGAAGAGTTTTGCCGCCAACATGATTCCCAGTCGAGGACCCAGCTCCACACCAGTGATCGACAGTCTGTAAGTAGTCAGACATTTTATTCAGGTCTATATTTTTGTAATTAATGGTAGATTTATGATATTTTGCATGTCGCTGTAGAACAACAGGGCTCATTTATGGCCTATTTCGCCCTGTACAGATATCGGCTTTCGTGTGTTTGAAATTACATTATCTTTTAAAGTACATTCATTTTTATTACTTTGAGAGAATGAACAAGCGACTATTATGTTTATTTGGAAGACTCTTGGCGAGACAAAATTTACTTGGAAGTTGACTTGTTCTGTAGCACTTGTAGTTTCCGGCTTTTCATCTACCAGTTGCGAATAAGTGGCTAAAGAATTATGACAGAAAAGCCACATGATTAACGAGACAATATTTTCGAATATATCTGAAAGGTGAATGATTGTTTTATATTTCTAATTATATGATAAATGGCATTTTCAGAGTTAACTTTTTAGGCGAATTCACGGAAACTCCGATTAAGCCCTTGGAGAAAAATGGTTAGTATTTAGTTTGGGGACAGGGGATTAGCGTTCAACGATCCACCAAACCACCTTACTAGTACTGTTTTATCCTTAATGTCGTAATTATTGTAAGAACATTGTTCAAACCAGAATATGATATGTGTTATCAAGTTTAAACTCAGGAATTTTTATATTGACAATCTATTGACCCCGCTGGTAAAAAAACTTCATAAATCAGTCTTTCATGCAACTTTATGCTTTCCTGCATAAGCACTTTCAAACTTTGAAACCTCTCTCTGTGTTCAGCCTTGAACAGTAAAGGCACTGTGCGGCAGGACATTCCGACTGGCAGCGTCTTCGAACCAACGTGCGTCTACAAGATGCTGCAGGTCATCAAGTACGACGGGTTCAAGGTCAGTGCAACGCCATAGTCAAGTTCGACTTGTAGTTCGTTTTCGTTATAATACTTTTTATGAAGGTAAATTACGGTTTTGATGCAGAATTTGTTTTATCGTCTGAGCTAACGCTAGCTCTAAATTTACTACAGTCAATTTGGCTAAAAGTGTTAGCCGAAGTGGTATTGGCCAATGGCGGGCGGCTGGTGTTACCCCTTATATCTTCATGCGAGTTAATGTCGGTGATTCGAGTGCAGTACTGCGGCGATCATTGATTGGGTGGTTGTGTCACGTGGTCTAGCTGGGACGCCAGGAGGACGCCGAGGAGTTCCTCAGCTGCGTCCTCAACGGCGTCCACGATGAGATGGTGGCGTCCCTCAAGGTCAGCGAGGAGGAGGAAGGCGACAAAACCAGTGAGTACGGTCAATGGAGCGGGGACAGCGGTTTTGTATCGTCTTCTTATGAAGATAAATCATACGGGTCATCCGGATGCTAAAGTGTTATTGGATCAATCGAACATGGTTTGATTCCTGCTCTGTTTGGCAGTTTGGGTCAAACTTGTTTTCTCTGAATAAAGAATTTGAGATTGCTTCGCACATGGCACTCATTTTTCGATCTTGTGTTAACTCTTGAGAAATGTACATATTATCATGTCCATCTTGAGGTACAAAAAGTGGCAAAAAGCGTCAAAATGGCCCACAATTTGATGACGTAGTACGCAAGAACGCTATGTGTCCGCATATCAACCTGTACAATTCTAACAGAAATTGTCTCTAAGAGTTCTTTATTTTCTCCACATTTATGGCATGTACTTGATACCTAAATAATTGGGTGTCCGTCTGAACAATTGAAAGCAATTCCTCGTGGGACAGATTGTTGTTTTTGATAACAGATTATTGTTATTTAACCCGCTGCGCGTCTGCCGTGTGTGTCGCTGCAGGGGAGTCGCCTGAGGTGGCTATGAACGGGGTAGCGGAGGCGTCGGAGGCCGAGGCGGGCACTGCCAGGGGGGACGGGCCGGACGACGACGGCCAGTGGGAGCAGGTCGGACCCAAGAACAAGAGTGTCGTCACCAGACAGGTAATCATGACCACCAATCCGATGGAGGGACGCCTCTGTGCGTGGCTCGACTTGCTTCAGATCAGCGGGCTGTTGATCATGTGGTTTACATAATGATATTTCTATCTGAAGGTGTATTGGCCCCGTGCCGCCAACCCATTTATTCAGTCCGTCATGCCAAATAAATAACGAAATGAAAACTGTTACGTACATGTAATGCGAATATGCCGGTATGACGTTTGTCGACGCGGAGCATGGTATTAGCCTGAGACCCGCCTGCCCGCCGGATGGGTTTCAATTTAAGCGGGCAGATTTTTACTTTATCGAGCACTCCGGTGCTGTTTACCCGCCCAAAAAGAGACTTTTTGTCAGGAGGTTTGGAAGAAAATCCTGGCGCTTACAATTTTATATGACATCGAGAACTACTCAAAATGCGACCTGATCGGCTGCCGCCATGTTGTGTCGGCTGCCGCCATGTTGTGTCGGCTGCCGCCATGTTGTGTCGGTTGCCGCCATGTTGTGTCGGCTGCCTCCATGTTGTGTCGGCTGCCGCCATGTTGTGTCGGCTGCCGCCATGTTGTGTCGGCTGCCGCCATGTTGTGTCGGCTGCCGCCATGTTGTGTCGGCTGCCGCCATGTTGTGTCGGCTGCCGCCATGTTTTGTCGGCTGCCGCCATGTTGTGTCGGCTGCCGCCATGTTGTGTCGGCTGCCGCCATGTTGTGTCGGCTGCCGCCATGTTGTGTCGGCTGCCGCCATGTTGTGTCGGCTGCCGCCATGTTGTGTCGGCTGCCGCCATGTTGTGTCGGCTGCCGTCATGTTGTGTGTGCACACTGAACACCTTTTTACCAGCCCAAAAACAAGTCTGGCCAGGATGTATGTAGTACATTCAACATGTGTACATGTGTTGATGTTCTTAACCATAAGACAACGATGGCTGCCTATCTTAGATTGTGTATCTATCTAATACCAGTGCCATGCGGACTCTTTCAGGCCAAGTTTGACGTCTCCCCGATCTCTGAGATTTTCCGAGGGCAGATTCGGTCGATCCTGCACAAGCCTGGCGCCAAGGAGTCGGCCACACTGCAGCCGTTCTTTACTCTACAACTGGACATACAGGTGAGGCCAGGCATTTCACTTGTATTTAATGACCTGTAGACTAACACTTTTATGGCCTAATTCTGGGAAGCTCTTATCAACCGAAATCCAAGTTTTTTTTCGATGTCACTGGTTTTCCTCTGAATAGAGGATTTGGTGGTAAAATAAGAGACATAGCTCCTCTCGACCTTGACTCCTCCCAATGTCGCAATGTGACCTGAGAGGTTAAAGGGTCCTACTTAAAACCAAACCTCTTTCCAGTCTGACAAGGTTCGCAGCGTGGACGACGCGCTGGAGGGACTGGTCAGCAAGGAGAGTCTGCAAGGCTTCACCTGCACCAAGACAAAGCTAGAGGTAAGTCACCTCGTCACCACTGGGTTCGTTGTGGGGGTGGAAAGCTGGCTATGGGTGGCCGTATTGTCGTAATAGGCTGTCTGTAACTCATCACAGTATGCGCTACAGTTATATCAACATAGATTGTACGAAGGGTCCTGTCTGCTATGTTTTCTGGAGTCGTTCCTTCGGCTTAGGTTGTGCAAAATGGTTCTTGCACTGCTAAAGTCACACTGTTTGGATGCAGCTCAGTTACTGCAGCACATCGTGGGGATCCATCACCATACTCCTGTTGGTGTTGGATAAACAAACGAGTGCGAAATTAAACCGGCAATAGTGACGTCATCAATTTTGATTTTTATTCATTTGATATGCCGCTTTTGCCTTACACCCACATCTTTGAATCCCCATAAGTCTTTACACAGTGTTACATGTTATGGTTAATATTCCCTTCGCAATAGACTATCAGTGTGGTTGTCACATAGGAATCCTACCATTCCTTTCAAAGAGAATATCAATGAAAGAAGTCTTCGGCTTTAATGTTAGTGCATTCTGTATTACGGAAAATAACTGTTCACATACGTCTGTTGTGTCGTCAAAATTAGCTCAATTATCACTTTGGGTTTAACTCAGTTACTGTAGCACATCGTAGGGATCCAGCGTCATAATTTGTGTTGATGTTGGATAAACAAACGAGTGCGAAACTAAACCGGCGATAGTGATGTCACCAGTTGGCTTTGGCCAGTTGAATTGTCATTTTCACCTCACAACAACTCCTCTATATATATCACTTGTTTTTTTCGAGACATCGGGTTAAATAGAGGTAATCATCAAATTGCTACTGTACAATTTGTATCCTTCAGTTCTTTTGCTGCGATGGTATTTTGACTTAATTTCGTAGAAATGTCCTCTCGACATACCATGAATTGGTTACGCCTGACCCAATGTAGTCGAACCGGGATGGAGGGTGAGGAGAGTTGGTTCGTATATTTTGAGAACTGCTTCGGCTGAGATTGTTTACAGAACTGCCGAATATAATAATGCTCTACAATAATGCATTTAGCGAAAGGTGAAATACGAGATAACGGAAAGGAGACGGAGAAAGGATCTTCAGACTGCTGAAGTAACACTGTCAGTTATAACTTGCAGCACTTGCTGTCAGTTATAACTTGCAGCACATCGTAGGGATCCAGCATCATAATCTTGTTGGTGTTGGATAAACAAACGAGTGCGAAACTAAACCGGCAATAGTGACGTCATCAGTTGGCCTTTGTCAGGTGAATTGTCACTTCGCCTTACAGTAGACAATGAGAGACCTTCTGGAGGTTTTGTCCTAACGTCAAATTAAATTGTTACATTTTTCAAATTCCGGTGATGTGTAACTTCAACGGTTCGATACATCGTTATCCTTTGTAGCGTATAAAGATCCTCGATATACTACTGACACAAAGTGTGGTAACCGGGATGGGGGTGAGGGAGGGTTACTTTCTATAGCTTGAAGAGCAGTTTTTCGGCTTTGATAGTCTAGAATCGCGGTATATAGCAATAAAGGACTCGTGACTGCTGACATAGAAGATAATGCACATGGGCGACAAACGGCTCTTTATAAGAAGGTTTTACTAGCTGTGGATATCATTGAGTTACTGCAGCACATCGTGATAAACAAACGAGTGCGAAACTAAACCGACGATTGTGACGTCATCAGTGGACTTTTTGTCACCTGAGTTGTCCCTTTCACCTCACAACAGACCAAGAGATTTATCAATTGAATATTTACCGCGTACCAACTTTGTAGTTAAATACTTCTGTATCATCACGATGATAAGCAGTGGGAGTTTCCTTGAAGATGATCAACTGTTTATCCCTCGAACCTATCCGTCGTGTGTGCGGAATGTTGAAGAGGCCTGAAACAGTCACATTATGCTATACATAGACAGTTAAAGTTGTACTCAATGTTAAAGAAGCCCTAAGCATATTTGTGATATGCTATGCGTATTCAGAATTATACATTGAAGCAGCACATCGTAGGGATCCAGCATTATAATCGTGTTGGTGTTGGATAAACAAACGAGTGCGAAACTAAGCCGGTGAAAGTGGCGTCATTATTTTGCTCTGGGCATTTAAATTGTCGCTTTCACCTTACAACAACAGACCACGACATTAATCAGTTCATGGATTGGCTTCACATTTAAACACTTTGTTTAGAAACAGTAATCCTAGTAATGCCAATGAGGTATCCTTTCGAGATGATCGACTGGTTATACCTCGAACCTTGCGTTCGTGTGTCGAGAACGTGGAGGAGAGGACGTGAAACAGTCTCATTATAACCGACATTGATAGTAAAGTGTACATTTGGTGAGCAGTTTTGTCTCAAATATTAAAGAAAACTTTTTAGCAACCATGTTTTTTTGATATGCTATGCGTATGGACACTTTTGTCTTTAATATTAAGCAAGCTTGTTTCTGATATGCTATGCGTATTGAAACTTTTATATGGAAGCAGCACATCGTAGGGATCCAGCATCATAATCTTGTTGGTGTTGGATAAACAAACGAGTGCGAAACTAAACCGGCGACAGTGACGTCATCAGTTGGCTTTGGTCAGGTGAATTGTCACTTCGCCTTACAAGCTACAGCGAAAGACTTGTTAATTTACTTTCACCAAGTAGTTTTTAGTTGTTACATTTTCCAAAACCCGTTGGCAGGTAACTTCAATAATTCGGTATATGTTTCCGTTATGGTTTGTGGGTTTTGTTTCATGGAACCGTCTTCGGTATAATAGGAAGTGGTTGCGCCTCACAATATGTGGGTAATCCGTACGATCGGGGGGGGGGGGGGGTAGTTCGTATAGTTTGAAGAACTATTCTTTAGGCTTTAATTGTGAAGAACTGCTGCAATGATGAACTTTGGTACACAAAATTTGGCAAATGGGACAGAAAACTGCTCTTCGGGGTAATGGATTTAGTAAGACTGGTTAGATATCAATCGATTATTGCAGCACATCGTAGGGATCCAGCATCATAATCTTGTTGGTGTTGGATAAACAAACGAGTGCGAAATTAAACCGATGAAAGTGGCGTTATTATTTGGCTCTGGGCCTTTTAAATTGTCGCTTTCACCTTACAACAGACCACGAGATTTATCAGTTTAACGATTGGCTTCACACTTAAACACTAAAATAAATACAGTAATCATAGTAACATCAATGGGGTTTCCTTTGAATAATGATCAAGTGGTTATACCTCCAACCTTGACGCACTATGGAAACTGTGGCAAACATCTGACTTAAACCATGATTACATTGTGATTGTTTTTTATATTTAGGTCTTATATCTCAGCAGGCAACGAACCAAAGGTTAAAATAAATATCTTAAGCCACCAAAAACAACCAAGTGTTTACATATGAGGCTTACATCTTGAGGCAGCACATCGTAGGGATCCAGCATCATAATCTTGTTGGTGTTGGATAAACAAACGAGTGCGAAACTAAACTGGCGACAGTGACGTCATCAGATGGCTCTTCGTCAACTGAATTGTCCCTTTCACCTCACAGCAGACCGGGAGATTTATCAGTTTAAGGTGGTTTATCATAATAATAATAATAATGATAATAGGGGTTTCGTTACATATTATCAACGGCTTATCTCTCGAATCTATCACTTATATATGGAGCAGCACATCGTAGGGATCCAACATTATATGTTGATTTTGGATAAACAAACGAGTGCCATAGGAAACCGGAGGAAGTGTTACCATCAGTTGACTTCCTGTGTCAGTTGAATTTTCGCTTACACCGTACAGTATTAGTTGATGTACACGTATTTGACCGCGGAGTCTTAGCTTTCAGTATGTACACACATTTACTCATTGCGTTACAGATCCAGCAGTGCACCCATTTACACATTGACGTATTACAAAGGGTTTTAGATTTCTGTGTGTTTTTACCTAACTTCTCCTTAGTAACTCCAGCCCTCTGGCCACCTGAGAGCCTAACGGCACGTGGATCGGTCGTTCTAGCCCCGCTGTGGCCATGTCTGTGTGTTTGCAGGATAAAGATCCCATGCCTTTCTTCTCAAAGAATAGGGGGTTACCCCCGGGCACATGGCTCCATTCTCCCTTTCTTCTCCCATAGACTCGATATGACCATGACCAAAAGTTGTAAAAACGTCCTGAATATACAACCAACCATAGTAACTCTATAGTAACGGGCCGTGGTGTTGTTTCCCGCGCTAGGTTGACGCCTCCCGCCGCATCCTGTTGGAAGAACTGCCGCCAGTGCTGGTCCTCCACTTCAAGTGCTTCGTCTACGACAAAAACGGCGGCAGCCAGAAGATTGTCAAACAAGTCGACGTCGGTGTCGACCTGGAGCTCAGCAAAGGTAACCAGAAAATTATGCATGTAGATGGTGCTGTAATTTAAAGTTGCATATCGAGCTCTTTCCCGCCAAAAGTAAGCCCAGGCGAAGTTTCTATCAACATGTGCAGAAAACTCGTCTCGATATGCAATTTTAATTTGTTTGCAATCTTTCCCTCAATTTTTTTTTCTCCAAAAGCGTAACGCCGTCAACGTCTATATACACAGAGCAGAAATGATCAGAATCATTTGGTGATAATCGTCATAACCGTAGGCCTCCCTGATGTAGTGGTTAGTGCACTAGACCCACATCAATGTCCTGGCTTGGAATCCTGCTCCGGACCCCTAATCCGGGGCATGTTCCATCCAGTTCTCCTTTACTCGTCTCGGGATGTCAAGTGGCTCAGTTCGGCCCTTGTGTGCCCAGAAGCGGCCCTAAAACACAGATTCATTTCATGTCGCCGGCTTTCCGGCCGTATGTATAATATCAGATCTGTATCGTGGAGCTATCGAAAGGCCTGTTTTCATTATTGTGTGGACGTTATGTTGCAGACTTACTCTCCCCCAACGTACGCACGAAGTATCCTCCGCAGCAAAGGAAATACAAGCTGTTTGCTGGTGAGTCCCAAGACACTGAGTTACTTTGTAAACAATGTTCGCAATTTGCTTTTCTCGGTGATTATTGTGCTATCCGCATGTAGATACGTTCTTCAGTCTCTTATCACCTGAATAAGAAAATGTTTCATTCGCCCAGAATTGTTTGAGTAATGATCGACTAAATGTGACATTCCCTCCTCGTGTGTGTTCCGCAATATCGTTTGGACGTCATCCCTGGGCTTGCTTGTCAACAGAAATCAGCCCTCCACTTTATTATAATTGATTGACCCGTTTTGATTCGCTTACAGTACTAAATGCCCCACTCTGTCGTTTGCGTACAGTTGTTAAAGAGTATTAACAGTGTAATGTGTAAATGTTCCACTCTGGTTTATTTGCTGTGATCAAAGAGTATTATTTTATTGCCCCGCTCTGTGGTGAGCTTACAATAAGTCAAAGAGTATAATGTAAATGCCCCTCTCTGTGGTATCCTTACAGTGGTCAAACAGTACAATGTAAATGCGCCGCCCTGCGGTATCCTTACAATGGTCAAACAGTATAATGTTAATGCCCCTCTCTGTGGTATCCTTACAATGGTCAAACAGTATAATGTCAATGCCCCTAGCTCTCTGCGGTATCCTTACAATGGTCAAACAGTATAATGTTAATGCCCCTCTCTGTGGTATCCTTACAATGGTCAAACAGTATAATGTCAATGCCCCTAGCTCTCTGGTATCCTTACAATGGTCAAACAGTATAATGTCAATGCCCCTCTCTGTGGTATCCTTACAATGGACAAACAGTATAATGTCAATGGCCCTAGCTCTCTGTGGTATCCTTACAGTGGTCAAACAGTATAATGTCAATGGCCCTAGCTCTCTGTGGTATCCTTACAGTGGTCAAACAGTATAATGTCAATGCCCCTAGCTCTCTGTGGTATCCTTACAATGGTCAAACAGTATAATGTCAATGGCCCTAGCTCTCTGTGGTATCCTTACAATGGTCAAATAGTATAATGTCAATGCCCCTAGCTCTCTGTGGTATCCTTACAATGGACAAACAGTATAATGTCAATGCCCCTAGCTCTCTGGTATCCTTACAATGGTCAAACAGTATAATGTAAATGCCCCTCTCTGTGGTATCCTTACAGTGGTCAAACAGTATAATGTCAATGGCCCTAGCTCTCCGTGGAATCCTTACAATGGTCAAACAGTATAATGTTAATGCCCCTCTCTGTGGTATCCTTACAGTGGTGAAGCACATCGGGGCGCGAGCGGCCGGCGGCCATTACACGGCCGACGTCTACCACCCAGGTATCAACGGGTGGCTCACCTATGATGACCAGCTCGTGTACTCCCTGCCAGTCTTTCAGGTGCTCAAGTTCCGCGCCTCCAAGGTGCCCTACCTGCTGTACTACCGCCGGCTGGACCTGCACTGAGGGGGAAGCTCGGGGCCGTGAGACAACTCTCCGTCTGTGCTCTCCCTTCTAATTTCATATCGAGAGCGAGACTTGCGGCAGGTTTCACAATCGCTATGTCCGTGCAGTATTGCTCACGTGGACACCTATGGAATAGATCTTCCTACATACATAGTGGATATGTAGAATGAGGGGGAGGGCCGGAGGGAGGGTGGGACGGAGGGGAAAGTTGGTGGGGGGCACTTCGGTTCCTGCTCCTTGTCGGCTGTACCTGGTGCTCCTGGCATTGTAACCAGTCTGGACCACGTGGCACCTCCCATCTGTCGCGCTAACTCCTCGGCCAACGGATATATCGGTCTTTGTGTGCGCGGTCCAAGCCAAAAGTGTGATAAAATGCTTGCTATTATTAGAAACTACGGACGTTTGTGGCCTCATTTTCATCATTTGTTTTTGTATTATTTACAAAGCGTGCATGTCGTACGTACGTCTGGATATTCTCTCGGTATATCATCATCACCGTGTATTCGCCTGTGTGCATGAGACCATTTCCCCGCAAACGCCTCGCATTGCCTTGTGTATTATAGTAACAGCCACTCACTCGTGAGATGTCCTGGAGATATCTCTAGCTATTTAGTGTACATACCGTGTAGTCTGCTTGATAGATTGGCGAGAGCGGCTTGTGCGAGCGCGACCATCTGATAGTCAAAACTAAGTATTGCAATTGACACGCCGTGAATCGTAATATTTCGCTTGTTCCTCGCGCTGTAAATATGTATAAATCTCCTCTCCTCTAGGTGTGTATATAGACCTTATCATTGCCTATGCTGGGAGGCGTAATTTTTGCTGTTGTCGATGGATGTAAAGCACTGCGAGTTAAATATGGTAAAAGTGCTTTTCATTAGCGCTGGGTGCATGTTATTGACACTGGTCGAGGCCAGTATTGTAGATCCTGGGACAAAGGTCATGTTCTCTCAAGCTCTAGACGCTCATACAAGCTGTTAACATTTTTCTAATGCTTAAGATTTGTTTCCGACAATTGTTTCGTTTTCGACGAGAAATGTATTTTGATTTTTCTACGTAGCGTTAAGAAGAATGCTACGCAGCGCTAAGTAGGGATTATAAATACGGTCCCTTGAGTAGTTTTGTATAATATAATGAATTAGTACACTTCTCGCACACCAGTATTGCAAGCAAAAAAGCTTTCTTGATATCCGTGATCAAGGAGCCAAACCATTATTCAACGTAAGCGTATATTTCTTTATATTATTTATTAGTACATGCAGGACATTACTCGCGAGGGGAGGATGGTGTGGGCGACTATGGTGCTAATCGGACATGATGGAAAGCACACTGCCACTATGTGGCGTATGGCGCTCCACCTTTTACCAACGGCTGGGTAAAACAACTTGATAACTAGGTCACCGATCAGCCATTTGTATCGGAATCAGAAAAAACTGAAGTTTTCTGTCGCTTCGACAAAGTTACTCACAGGGCCTAGATAGGCTGACGCAAGCAGACAGTGATACCACCACACCACACAACCACAACCCTATGAATGAATAAAGGTACGCGCTCGAAAAACCGGCGCTCACTTTGACCGCTTATCTGCGCCAGACTTTCACACACTTCTCCTTTGACGAACTCTGTATCAAAACGGTCCTTTATTAAACAGAAACGATGGGAAAACTTCATTTTTTAGAGCGTCCCCCATCCATGCAAGACTAGTTTCGACAGCATACTATTGTAACTCCATTGGTGTGCTTGACTTCTACCTTCAGCTATGCGTTGTGCAACGATGCAGTGTAAATAGTCTAATTACGTTACCTCTCCCTCTATTGGAATATGTGCCGCTATTCCATAAATTGTTTTACATTATAAAACGTCTCTATGCTGTTGTGCTTGCAGTGCGAAATGTGATTGGATTGCGTGAATAACACTCTAGTTGCTTTGGTCCAAAGATAGAAAAAAAACCTGCGATGGCCGCGCGGTCCTGAATCATGTGATGAAGCGTTCGTTGTGAAATATGTTGTCAAGTGTTACCTTGTTGTAACGTTCTTTCTAGCGTCAGTTCGAAATGTCCATCCAAATGTGAACTGGAACTGGGAAGCTCACCTGTTGTTCGTTGCCAAGGCTTCTTGAGGGGTTTGGTTGATGCTGTGATTAAGTCTACGGTGCAGGGTTTGCCGACCACCCACTTATCGCGTTATGTACTACAGCTGTACAGTGTATTTATATCGCTAAAAGTGTACATACAAAGCAATCGGTTGAAGTTTTTTTTCCTTTGGTTTGTGGTAGCCTATGAATAAGCCTGTAATTTGCCATGATATATGAAGCCTTTTTGATGCGCTATATGTAGATATAATGGTTGTGTATATAAGTTTGTTTCGGACCACTGGAATGAAAAAAAATTCACCAGGCCAGATAATGAGTGAATGAAACGCCAGGAATATTTTCTCGGTTATGATGATAAAAAGTTGGACGGTTGTGTGTGATGATGATCGCTGGTTGTGTGTAAATACCATGAAAATAGGTGTTAAAAGCGGAGTGTGTCAATACCTTGGAGATAGGTGTTGAAAGCTGAGTGTGCAAATAACGTGAAAATAAGTGTTGAAAGCGGAGTGTGTGCCCAAGGCGGAAAGAAACGCACCACTATGAAACTGGTTCTGTTTGCAACTTGCCCAGTCTTAGCTATGCCACCGCGCGTTACATAAAGACGACGAAATGGCGCGAGAAAAATAAGACTCTTTTAGAGGACGACGAAGAAAGGACGACTGGTTGGAAGGTTTGTTGATGGTGGAAGAACCCGAGACACGCAGGCTTTACTTGTGTTCTTCTGGCATGGACGTGACCAATAAAAGGGAATGCCTTAAACATTGCGGGGTTTGTTGTACTTGTACAAACGATAGCAATCTTATTAGATCAATTCATATCGCTGGCGTACACGATTTATTCAGGTCATATTTGTATTTCTACAATTTGTGCGTTCTGTTCGCGACGGGCTTGGCAAGAGATCCTATATCAAGCGACGGCGCGCGTTCGCCTGCTCCCGTCACAGTCTGGAGGGCACCCCGCCATTTACAACCAGCGTCTCTCCCGTGACGTACGAGGCGTCATTAGACGCCAAGAACGCCACTGCGCTTGCGCATTCCTCCGGCAGGCCGAGTCTAAAAAAAGCCCAATCAGAAGAGCTTTGTTGAGTGTTAAAGTTATTGGTGAACACAAAATGAATCCTAGCTTCGATTAGATAAACATAGCCCTGCCTCGTGATAGTGCCCCCACCCTCCATCAGCCGATACACCTACAGGGCGTTCGGGTTGTATTCCATCTTTTGGTCCATCATTACTTACCGTTTCATTGGGATAGGAGCGGTAGTTTGGTCCTCAATATTCTGGTTGTGCCAAATCTGGTTTAACAGAAATGTACAAGATCAGTCTTAAAGTGGGTGTAAAATGTAATCGCGATCTGCACCCAAAGTTTACAGCATCCGAAGAAATTTATATATCTTGCAACGATTGTTTCCGTAAAAAAACATTAGAATCGCTGCTATTTATATTTGCGATTATCACCCACCCGCTCTTGTTTTGCGGTCACCGAAGGCGTCACTTCCGGTTTTAATATAATGAGAGTATTTCCTCCTGATTGGTCAATCACGGACACTTCCAAAAATGGCTGCTACCTGGTTAAGCGGTGAAATCGTGGCTGGTGGTTTCTTCTAAATTATATTGTGACCTACAGACAGGACGGATAATTCCGTAATTTGGAGGCTAGAGACTTGGGCATTACATGAATCGGTACGGCAGCGTTCGAGGCCAAGCCGGCGGCTCCCTTTAACGTACAAACACGAGTAGCGAAGATATCTCTCTCGCGATAATCTGACCAATTGTTCATTACAAGCAGGAATATCTAACGTTGATGCCCAGATATTATTTAATCCATATTACCTGTCCAATAACTGACGCAATAGTTTATAACGACAAAGGCTGTCGAGTAAGATTATTTACTTGCATGACGGGTATATTTCTGTAATTTTCAAATTAAAAATCACGCAATGTTAATGACTTATATGGTGCTTACCAAGACAGAAAAGCAAAACATTGCTCATACAGCAATTTTTTCCTCTTTTTATTGTTATGATCAAAATCGTTTCGAGAAATGTCTTCCAACACATTTTGCAGTACGAGATGCAGGAGTTTAGCTGAAAAAAGTTTGACTTAACAACATGCCTTGTTATGTATCGCGTCCAATAAGGGTGTTTTTATACATTAAGAAGCTAAATACATAATTTTCATTCAAAATATTATTAAAGTGTCTCGAGGAACGCTATAACAGTCTGGTATAATAATAATATAATAATAATAATAATGTTTATTTCAAACTGTAGGCACCAGGCCCATGGCACAAAAATAGAAACAGTCGGGTACATGTCTAAAGATCGCCAAACGTTCTTGACGAGATCCTCTTATTCGTTCACTGTCGGTCTTCCAGAGAAGATGGTGTCGAAACACAAGCGCCTCCCGCGCAGAGGCTCATGGGAGTCGACAGTTCGAAAACACAAATTGAATTTTTTCGTGTAACAACTAGCTTCGTATTGCCTACCCAGGAAACTTATATAGTAATATAATTTATATATACTCACAGGCTGGCTCATCTTGGTTTTGATGATACCGGGGGCGAGGCAGTTGGCTCTGATGTTCTTGGTGGCACACTGTGGCGCCAGGGCCTTCGTCAGACCCAGCAGAGCCGTCTTACTCACAGAATACGCTCCTATTAGCTGCAGGAATCAAAATACACTCGTGATTATAAGAAAACAGGGTTCGGGCATGTAGCAGGTACGCATAACTACGTTCGCAAGTCAAATGTGGTATTCATGAAGTAACACAAGTAACTAAAGTCACGCATTTGGACAACATGAACACTATTATACATCAACAATTACAGGTATTTGTACAGGATATAATAACATAACCATAGGAATCGTACCTCAATCGGTATATATCCCCCATAAGAAGACACTAGGATGATATTGCCACCGCTGCATAAAACGAAAACATTCAATCGCATTATGATAGTGTGCCTTTTCATTACTTACTAATGAGGTCATCTCAGTGTACAGATGAGATTACCGCTGTATAGTAACAAGAACCATTTTGTGCATAAGTTCGTGACAGAGCTACGATCCATCCACTGATGAGACCTTCAATGTTTGACGGCGTTTTTAAGTCTACGGCATGAGATTCATTATAAAAATCAGCAGTTTCTAATTAAATGACAGATTTACCAGTTTCTGTAAAAGCTTCGATTATTGAATATCTTTTATACCGACTCACAGAGCTATTTGTCTCACCCTCTTTTCTCCATGAACGGAATCGCTTCCTTACACAGGAAGAAAGATGCCTTCACGTTGACGTCGAAGATCTAAAAATAGAGCTTTAAACGTTAACATGGAATTAATTGCGACTACAGGAGTATTAATGTTTTACCTAATTTAGCTGGTCACTACATGGACAGAGTCTACTTTACCAGTGACACGGGGCACACTGTGGCATCGTATAAGCCCAGGGCTATCGACCCTAAGGTCTGGGAATACAGGCAGTACAAGAGTCTGTCGGGTAGGTGTAAACCCCGAAACGGAGGTCCGTATCGCGAAACGGACTCAGTGACCAGTGAGCGCTGTGCAACAGTGTTAATAAATGAGAAAATGCAGGTTATAAACTGACTAATTGCCGAAACCGAGAAGATTTCAAAATCCGATGGCCACAGAAGGCACGGATGCAGAGAAGGACGCAGGGACACGGGTCAGCCAGGTAATACGCCGTTTGTAGCCGCTTGACAGATTTAAGGTGGAGTAGTTGCGTTGCATTTCAAGCAGGACGTCATCAGAGGGCTGCGGCTCTAGGGGTACGTATGTGCGCTTCTTGGAGATCATCTTCTCAGTGCAGTACTTCCCATCCTTGACGAAAACCTTTGTACGTGTTTCACCTTGACACACAGACACAGTCTTTGGTGGGCCGATTTTCCTTGCCATGGCCCACAATCGTCCCAAAACTGGCTACCCTTCCCCGCCTTCCGCCGCTCCACGTTGATGTCATTCGTCACAATGAAATATACGTTCTCTTTTTTGCGACGTGGGATAGCAATCTGTGGTTCACTCGCGCTCAGCAGGATCTTCAACACGGCATTCGTGTCCAGCAACTGTCCATTTGGCAGCGGGACAGCGCCTGGGATGTCGGGCTCTTCTTCAACAGTCCGGTTTATGGACACATGCGACGTCTCGAGAGTAAGATGAGGCGATGTCAGGAAAGCGTCCCGCGCGCCGACTGAGGATATCGGCGAAGAAGTAAAACGTTCAGAAGATTCGGCAAGCGTCGAGTCGCTGAGCGGAGGCCTGGATGTCAAGTCCGGCCATTCGTCGGCATCTAGCTCGAACACCAAAGGTTCGGCAGCTGCGGCCCCGCGCTTACGTAGAGTAACGAAAAGGTTCGGGCGAAAGTCCGTGGGGCCGAGTGGTTCACTCGTTTGTGTCCACATCAGAGTCACTGAAGGTATGGCCGACAGCTTGACTCCTTGTCCGCAGACGTTTCTCGTGAGTGGTCCGGCGCTAAATTCGTTGTTCAGCGTTGGGGGGCAGTATGACCGTATGGCGATGCAGAGTGCTGCGCTGGCGGCGTATATATGCAACAGTTCAGGCCAAGCACCAGGCTTTATACAGCAGCCAGCAGCAGGTTAGCGAATGGATCGCACACCATAGCGTTGTGCTGGATCAAGTCTTTGTAGGTCAGCATTTGAGTGTCATAATACTCTCTGTTCTGTGTGATCTCAAGGGCTATCATCAACCGTATGAGGTGAAGGTCCTCGTGTCCAACTAGCGCACGCGATATTGCGCGATATAGGCAGTTGCCATCTCCTATTACAGCCAGAGGGTCGTATCCAGCCAGAAGAACGGGCTGAAATTGACGCAGAATTTCCACTGACACAGCATCCCTGCGGTACGGCAGAGGGTGTGTTGGTGCGACAATCGGAGTTTCAACGTTGTATGTCTGCAGAAGCAGTTTCTCAGCCTCGACCGTCTTCATGAGATCGGTTGTTGGAGCATTAATACTGGCGTGTAATCTTGACAAGGCAGCTGAGAAGTCACATGGAAGGCACATTGACGACATATGAAGTTCAGATCCTTTTCTTCATCTCCCCAGGAACACAGCAGCTGAGAGGTCATGGGGACGCAGCGCTGTTGACATGCTGAACGCTCAATGCTATTCTGGCGGCATTCTGAACCACACGTGTTGCAGGGATATTCTGGGAGGCGCCGTTTACTTTTTCAAAACTCCATGGTGAATAGAATAACAAGGAATGCACACTTGTAATGAAGTACGCCATTTATAGAGACATTGATTGGCATGGGCCAGCCAACCATATAGTTAAGATAACCTTGTAGCATAACCAATGGGGAACTCCCAACCCGAAGGCAACAGTGAGTTCACATCACAGACACCCACAGTAGAGAAGCCATGCTGGATTAGCTAACATTAAAAATGAGATGCAGTGCAGAAGCAGAAAACAGTGTTAACACACTAATTGCCTTATGAATGTGCTGGAAGCACACACAGTTGAGAAGCCATGTTGGATTAGTCAAAGCCGACCTCGCTATGAGTTAACATCAAAGATGAGATGGATTGCAGAAAACAATGTTAACCCATTAATTGCCTTTTGAATCTATGTTGGAAGCAGCAAGGCAGCAACAAAAAATGGCCTACTTGTGTCAGCCAGAATGCTAATTGCCTAGCTATGTCCCCCACCCATGTAGCAAAACTGTAAAAACAGTGCTGTCCCACATCAACAAACAAACTGACACTTCAGTTGAAGACATTTTAAGGATGTATATTATTTTCCTTTGCCGTCTGTCTCGCCATCAGGAATCCGTTTCGCCAACGGAGGGTCCGTTTAGCAAAACGGAGTCCGTTTCGGGGTTTATACCTACCGGAGTCTGTCAAGTGTTCTGCGAATATCCTTGCATATAGCGTCCTTGAAATTGACCTTTCACCTGTGTTCTTTGCGTAAACTTTAGGATATACATGTGTGCATATGTTACTGTACTGTCATTATAATTTTGTTACCGATTCTTGCCATAATGCGTATGTGACACTCAGTGAAGGCGCTTAATTGTGATCCGACGATTCACTTACTTTGTCCCATGTCTCCTCTGGAGTCTAAAACAAGTACAACATAACAGTGTTGATTCAAGTAAACCGACTCTGGTGATTCTTTTCTTTAAACTATGATAAATGAACAATAAATACACATTTTTTAATTAATAATGCTGATTTTGGTAATACCCGTGTCCGTAAACCAACAATAAACAGATGGATAAAGGAAAACTTTGATATAAAAATAAGCTACCATAGAAATAGGTTCCGTGTTTGGAAGCTCTTATAATCTTACCAGATATATATATTGCTTGTGTATTACAGTTTATATTATATTTCAAACTGTGCCAAGATATTGATTTAATTATCTTTTTTTAAACTAAACTATGCAAGAGGTTTGAAGCATTGATTTATTACTTAGCATAAAATATTATGATTCCTTTCATATAGTTCAGGCAAATCAGTCTTACATCTAGAATAAACCCATAGATAGGAGATACAGCCGCATTAGATACCAATATATCTAATCCACCATACTGCTTAATTGTCTGAAACAGATACAAGCGGTTTAAGTGCGACGCATGTTACATCTCAGTGATATAAAACAGCAATTTTAGGGTCTATTTTGCATGCTAGAGCCAACACAATGGGATATTGTCATAAATGGTAGGCGTGAGTTATACATGACTCATATGTGAGCTATGCTGAAACAATGTTTCATCCCAACATTAAGAAACGACCAAGTTAAGTAAATGTTTCATAAATAATTAACAGTACTGGTAGCATATGATAGTGATGAAGAAACATCATATAAAATAGTTATAATATGCTATATAATATAATAACCTTACTACCGGAGTTTAATTACTTATTTTATCGGCAAATCAGTTAATAGACAATTATATATCTAAAAGTTTCAGTGCATGTACTTTGATGTTTTGTCACTTGAAAGCAAACCTCTTTCATAAGCCTCTTGCGATCTTCAGATTTGCCAACATGACAAACAGTGCCATAAACTTTGAGGTTTTGTTTCTTCAGTTCTTCTAGCGCTCGGTCAACATGTTGCTGTTTACGGCTGCTGATTACCACAGAGGCTCCTTCCAGACCCAATCTTTTGGCGATGGCAAATCCGATTCTACAAGATCAAACATAAGAGAATAGTACTCAAGTAAAAGTTACTCATACATAAATATTTCCCAAAGAACAATTTAAAAGTGCATATGCGCTAGAAAAACAGACATATTCACAGGTGAAATTTGAACCATATGGGTTGGCCTAGCAGAAAACAATTGCAAAACGTTACAGTTTATGAGATATTGTAGTAACACCCTGAGAAACATTCCACTTTTATAATGTTTTACATGCTAATTTAAAAGCTCCATTAAGTATGATACATGGTTCTTTAATTAATAATTATTATACATTGCCTTATTATACATTGCTATACTGAACATATCTGGTAATACAAAATGAAGTATTTTACACCAATGTTGTACATATAAAAGGCTTAACTGCATGAGCCAAGGAACCTCCTAGAATTACAAAAGATAAATGGGTAAAAGATATGCCCCAGATTAAGTTGGGTACTTAATCTGGGGCCTATCTTTTACCCAGGCTCGGATTTTGAATCCAGGACCTACTGCAGTCTAGTGTGCCAATGCATTACTACACCAGGAAGCCCCCCTAGCTATGTATGACAATAAAAATTACAGTATCTGTAGTAGCAAACAAATGCAGGTTGTTTGTGGGGACATTTCACCTGGTCAAATTTTACAGACAAGTTGACAAGTCTACTGACTTGTCACTCATATGGGTACTCACCACCTGATTAGCTGAAAATGTGTTTGACATCATTGGATGAGTGACAGCTTGGCCATTGCCAGGACTGAGACATTACTTGCAGACTTTCTGTAAGCGTAGCAGAAGTTCCACAGGCATAGGCCTAGGCGTACATAGCAGAAATTCTGTGGCATCTGTGGGTCTGTAGGTCAGCAGGTTAGTGCACATGTGACTTTAGCAGTTTAGCCTGAAAATCAGACGTTAATGTCGTGACAGTCTGAAGCCAGTGAAGGATCGACACTAACGTTAACGTTAGTGTCGATCCTTCAGACTGTCACGACATTAAGGTCTGATTTTCAGGCTAATATGTGACTTGTGTGAGTGTGAAGAACGAAGCTGAAGGCTGTGAAGCAGACTTAGTTTCATCTATAGAAGTTAACTTAGCAGCTTAGAAGCGGTGGACTTCGCCGTTACAGAGACTGACAGATATGCAAGTAAGCTTCATCTGCCACTGAGCTTGAGAAAAGCAGACGATGTTGTTTACCCATCAGTCGACGCCGTCACAACCGCGACCTTGCCTTCCAACCTGCGAGGAGTTGTCATCGTTAGAAACTTGTCACTAAAATTAAAGAAGGAAGCTCACAAAAATTTACTTTTGTCTCGCTCCTTCGTACTTAAGTCATTAACAAAAAAAAACAGCTCTAGGCCTACTCTTTGAACTTTGACTCAAAACGTTGCCGCCGCCTCCCGTGTTGGATCAAACACGAAATGGTAATAACTGTTAAATCGCACTTCCAGTCACCAGGTGACGTGCCACACAAGCTCTTGACGATTGCATGATGATTCGCTCCCGCAGTTTACTCCTTCACACGTTCAGATACACCGCTTATCCATGTTGATTGGTTACTTCATTCATAATAATCACACATGTAATCTTTGTAATAAATAATTAAACAAATAAATATGCCATTTAATGCAAGTGACTTTAAGTGAGAGTGCATAGCATGACACCACACGCAAACAATTCTCAATACAAATATCACATCAGCATTTCTTTTTCTATGAATTATCCGTAATTTGTCACTTCCGTCTCATGAAATATTATATTGATCACGAAACTGTCCTCAAATATTCGTATAGGTCTTCAGTTTTTGTCTTAGAAGATTCCTTCCACTGTCATGCATAGCTTCTAACATGTATTTGCTATTTGTTCACGAGGGGTTCTTAGCTGGCGTACAGTTACCATTAAAAAATGGCATCCTCGCTCAAAAAAAGGGGGAAGGGGCACAGACGCCGTGGACGTACCAATGATTTTTTTTTATTAAACATCGCCCCCCCCCCTCCCCCTGGATCCGCACCTGATATGTCCACGTTTTGTTAATCTTGTTGGTTAATCCAATCCGTCCGTGAAAGCAGATAGATGTACAGCTTTAGTTTAAGTCATTTATGATTCTTTGCGGCATTTGCGCTTACGACTGACTAAGCCTATCGCTCTGTGACCGGCAGAGCTTACCGCAGTCGTCGCATCGACGACCTGTCGATAGGTCATGGTAATTTCTTCAACCATTATTATGAATATATAGACGAAGGGTAAAGGTGGGAAAAAGTTCGCTTGTACATAAATATAAATTATGTACCGTCTCTACCTGAGGGACAACCATCTCCTTGCACACTGTACCCGTCGGTGGAAATATGTGTACTATATAAGTAGTGCATGCTTGGCGCATTTTTTTTGTTATGTATGCGCATATTTACCGAACCCTTAAATCTCCGATCCATAAGTAAAAATGGGGAGTACACCGTCTTCAAGCAATTTGGTGAACGTCTGATAGCCGCACCCCTTCAGCAGACCCTTAAAACATTCCATAATACAATCAATTGCGGCAAAAGGGGCAAGGAAGAGTCGTGTTCCCAAATCACGAATAATAAATATCTTTATTCCCAGGTCCCGATGAATTAAATGAAGAACGCCCCGCATACAATGAAAGAGGCGGATACGTGATATAAGTGGCGATTTCCCAATTTACGGTTATTTAACATTGAAATTCACAGTTCACGATTAATGAAAGTTCTTGATCACGACGGTCGGCTAATATCATATTCCCAGTTCACGAAGAATTATTTTTCTCATTCCCAGTTCACGTACGGTGCAATAAACGCCCATTCCCGAGGAACGAAAAAAACCCTTATCACTTCCGAGATATTTATAAGCACTTCGAGATAGTTGTAAGTAACTTGTGCCCTTTTAACAGGGCGACAGTACAGTTTTGCTCTTATCTGTATTTACCATCAGACGTCACTTCTAGCAGTCAAATAAAAAATGTAACAAAATTTACAACGGTCCTTTTTACAACCAAATAAGACTGGATGTATGAAAGTATTCCTTCGTTCTCCGCTTCAAGGAGTATTTTACAGAACACAGATGCAAAAACATGAACACTTTAAGACTACAGAACGAGTTTGCTAACGTTCATAGTATCTATACAGTATCCGAAGTATAGTGCTTCATGCACATAAGGCAATTTTGTAAAAATCGTCGTTCGATAATCTCCAGTTATCTTCTGGAGACGCCCAGAACATGCGTAAGCGTTTGATCATTTTGGGCAGTCGGAATATGATAAATCGTATGGGCGAGAACATCAATTTTTAGTCACCTCAAATGCAAAATACAAAGACAACATTTCCAGTAAGGAGTCATTCTCTTGGGGACCTGATTTTGGACATTAGTTAACTGTAAATATTAGCTAATATAAATAATGGATATTACCTTAAAACTGTATAAGAGCTTAATGTTTTAGTTTGGAGGGGAACTTGGGCATAGAACACTCGATTTGCAATCAATGGCATACCGGTAGTAGTAATAGTCACTATATTACTTATTATGGGAAGTTTATTGAAATATTTATTGTATAAAAGTTCTATGGGTATATTATTAAAATGCAAATAGACCAGACTTGTTTTGCTTCTTTGCAAATAAAATGTAGGAAAGAAATGCGTCTTGGATGTTCCTACTATTACTATCTAAAAATCGTTTCGTGGAGCTTTATTCCTTGCATAACCGTTACCTAAGTTTGCACAGTGTTAGCTATTATTCAAGCATTTACAGGATTCCAGATAATAACAATGTAATTTGATGTTATGTCCTAAACACAGACTCCAGGATACTAATAACCGAGCAATACAAATCGAATTTCACAAAGGTAGATTTGAGATTGGCGCCGGATTTAATACCCAAACACACCGTACCTCACTTTTATGAATTTATTACAAATGCGATTTGTATTGCATTGACAAGTTCTGTGCAATTATAAAATCAACGACCAGCGATAACATGGTTTTACCATATATATCACAGCATCAATAATTAATAATGGTTGACCGCTTCGCGTAGTCCAGGTTAACATTCAAGCACAATGTGAAACGAGTCCATTTCGTTCACAGATTTTAATGATTCCTCAGTCACGTAGTCGCGCTTTTTCTTGGTCCCTTCACCATCGGCCGCGAGCTACGAGATCTCCTGTATTTTGACACGTGACAGTGCGCGTTCGTCGGCTCCGATCACAGTCTGGAGGGCGCTCCACCACTTATAACCAGCGTCTCTCCCGTAACGTAAGAGGCGTCATCAGACGCCAGGAACGCCACCGCCCCTGCGCACTCCTCCGGCAGGCCGATTCTACAACGGCATTTGTTACATTTCAATTTATCAGATATAAACTGAAAAGTGGTTTGAATAAATCAGGCACCGAAAGTGCAAACTGTGTTAATACGTACATGTACATAATTTGCCAAGACCCAGCTAGTGGTTAATATCAGTTTCGCGAACGATAATCATGTAAGCATATAAATCATATAACATATATATAAGGCCCAAAAAGTACCCCATAACACAACAACGTGTCAGGCGTTGATGTTGGACTTCATTGGCTGCCTATATCGCTAAGCATTAATTGAGTTTCCTAAGCATTAAAGTCACCTTTAGTAGTAAGAACAAATTCATCAAAGATAATTTAATACATACCGCTTCTGGGGAATATGAGCTGTGGCTTGCATTTCTATGTTACGATCCTGCCACATCTGGATTAACAGAAACGATATTGATTTGTACACAATTAACAACCAGGTCAGTATCAAATGTAGTCTCACCTGTCAATCGGTCTAATTTTTTTGTAATCTTTCTTCGTGGCTTGATCTGAGGGTTTCCACAACTGTGTAAAAAATGTGAAAGAGCTCTAGCCTTTGCCTTGCAATGTTTACTTTGCAGGTATAGTTGCATGCACTATTATATAATTTCCACTGCCTCTGAAGCAAATAGCCTCCTCAGTATCAATATCTATAGATATTTACTCAAGCAATACAAAACTTGTTAGTTGACTTCACACGGGACTTTCCACAATGCAATACAGATAGGTACGTAATGATTGCTCCAACAAAAGACAAAAGAACCGAGAAGATTCAGATATTGAATAGGGATCTTTGATGGACGCTACTCACTGCTTGGCTGAACTTAGTTTTGATGAGTCCAGGGGCGATGCAGTTGACTCTGATGTTCTTGGTGGCACACTGTGGCGCCAGGGCCTTCGTCAGCCCAAGCAGAGCCGTCTTACTCACAGAATATGGGGCAATTAGCTGAAAGAATAGATCACGATGATGATGATGCTTACTGATATGTCCAGTTTCTTCTCTTTCAACTTTACACTTCCCTGATATGCAGGATTCCCATGTTACACACAGGAGTAAAATTGAGTGTAACAAAATGGCTGATAAAATCTACTGGGTGCATATTTTATATATCGTTGACATAAAAGAAGTATATATTAGTACTAAGCTCTCCAAGGGTATGTAAATAATACTACAAGAAAAAAAAAAAAAAATATTGCCATGGAGTGCACTCTTTCGCCTTAAGGGTAAATATTCCTGTTCGTAAAAACATAACAAGTGGTCGCAATCCCCAAGGTTTTTCTTAGTACCAGTGACGTACCTCAAAAGGCATATATCCACCAATAGATGACACCATGACAATGTTTCCGCCCCTGACGAAAAGAAATACATCTAAAATTATACACTTTATGATCCTTTTACATTTGTGGTTCATTGTTGTGAACACTTAAGCTAGAGGACAAGACAATTTGAACGTAAAGTTGACTATGAAAGCCAGCATTGCAAATAGCAAGTGACAAGATAAATATATTTTTGTTATACATAGATATGAATATTTAACCCTGTGAAAAATCTGCGCAGATTATAAGGCAGACAAAACGCTCGACGACTAGATTTAATCTGCATATTAATCATTTAGACACTTTTCATGTGTCTCACCCTCTTTTCTCCATGAAAGGAATGGCTTCTTTACACAGGAAGAATGCAGCTTTGACATTTGTGTCGAAGATCTGAAGACCGAAAGATGGAACCAACCCCATGCATATATATCGGCAAAACAATCTGATCGATTGACTGTTCAAGCAAACATAAAATCAGCCTATCCTAATTAAAGTTAGAAACGCAGGTACATGTATGTATATATTATCCATTGTGCAAGTTCAGTGTAGGTTACGTTATGATATAGCCCCCTCTACCGGTAAACCATGTAATTGTTACATCCACGGGGTGATTAATACAGGAGAACATCTATACTGTATCAGATTCACAGATTACGTAGACACCGTAATAAATAAGTAGAAACTTACCGGACAAAAAAGGACACGTTGGTGTCATTAGCCGTACCCAAAATTTTGTACCCAAAATTGGGCCAAGAAACTTGATTCCCGGGACAATGAAATTACTTTAGATGAAACTCGCCCCAGGGTTTGTACCCAGGACTCCCGGTAAAACAACAAGCAAAAATAGATGTACAAGTAGATGTAGATACAAGCGAGACAATGTGTTTTAGTTTTTAGGTTTTAGTTGCAGACTATCAGGATTACACATACTTTGTCCCATGCATCTTCTGAAGTCTGAAAAAAAATACAGGCAAATGATTAAGTTACGATTTATTAAGCAAAAGAAAAGAAAAAGCTAAGAAGTCTACATCAACAGTTTGCAAGCTAATGTTCCTAGTTCATATTATAATATCCTATAATACTGGTATATATAAATTTGTATCTAAAATGCTTTCCTATAGTCAAAGTACTTGTTATCACTCACACTTGACTATGCCTGATAAGCAAAGTACAGCAACATTATTATGTTACATGCCAGATAACTGCATAAAACCACTCTGTTAAACTTTACTTACATCTAAAATAGGCCCAAAGGTTGGATTTGATGCTGCATTTGATATCAGTATATCTAATCCACCAAACTGCTTAACAGTCTGAAAGAAAAAATACCGGTAAGTGTATAAAACAAAAATTTGAAAGCAAATAAATGGTACACATGGCTGTGTATCACAAATCTCATTGCAATATAACATCATCATGTATTGAACCTTTTAGGATCTTACTTCATATTATATTGCAGTGTTACAGTAATTGTGTAATATAGTCTTACAGGTATATGTACAAGAATTTCATGTTTAAGTGTTTTTAACTTAAAGGTTTTGAGTCTCTTTACCCGAATTTTGATTTGCAATATGCCATTTATTTAAGCGTCAATTAATAACAATTGATGCTTCTTTGCAAGATATTTCAAATTACTATTACATTGTATAAAAGTATGGTGGGACACTGATTCTGAAAACAACATGATGCAATTTAAGTTGCATATCGAGCTCTTTCCGCCAAAACTAAAGAAGTCAAAATACAAATAATAATCAGACGGCCAAACGGAGTCTCTCAGCCTTGCCTGTGATATCAATTTACCACCGGTTTTCAACTTAGTGGTCAACGTCATCATTTGAGTGCTTCGCGATGCTTTGTTATCATTAGCAGTATCCTGACAGAGTTCTGTGGTGTCCCGGGATAGACACGCTTGCCACGTCACAGACGAAACGGCGATGTTTATCAGGTTTCCGAATTCATAGAATGAAACAATCGAGTTTTCTGCAAATTGTGATATATATGTCGCCTGGGTTTAGTTTGTTATATTGTTATAACTGTTATATCGTCCCTTCGTTCTCGGTATAAAACACTTCACAACAGACAGCAGGATCCACTACATGTATAACTATTGAGGGACATTTTATATTCGTGATTCATATTGACTATGCTATGTAAGACAGAAAACATGTACTGCTTGACACAAACCTCATCAATGAGCTTTTTGCGGTGTTCATGTTTGCCCACATGACAAACCATGCCATAGACTTTGAGGTTTTCATTTTTCAGTTCTTCTAGCGCTCGGTCCACATTCTGCTGTTTACGGCTGCTGATCACCACAGAGGCTCCTTCCAGACCCAATCTTTTGGCGACGGCAAATCCAATGCTGCAAAATTACATGGAAAAGAAATTAAATAATGTCACAAGGCGCTTAAAAAGTATAGCTTTTATTACAACAGACTATGTCAGATTTTCCTCCCATATCCTCGTGATTTCTGGGCCCGGAGTCCTCAATCATCAGAGACCTTAATTGCTCAATTATCTGGCCAGGAGCGGATATAGGATGTTAGAGAGGGGGAGGGGGGTGGTTGACTGAGTATATTCGAAAATTTACGACTGGTGGGATTATAGGGTTCGCTACTTAACTTTAGTCCTTGGTATGTCTTTACTGGACATCCACTTACTTGAGGTAGGGGAGGGATGAGTGGAGGTAACCACCCCTTAAGAGTGGTTTGCCATCCTTGCTTTCAAAGTTCTGTATCAGTGGAATCATTATTCGGTAAAGGCCATGGTGAGACACTTTGAAGTGGCAATCATGCAATGAGGGGGGGGGGGGGGTGGGGGCATGCTAATGCAATGCCGGGTTTCCAAAATTTTGTCTCATTGATCTGTTCTATGTTGCCGCTGAAAGAGATGGCATTAGTACGGATACAAAGTTTGGGAGGCAGTCCCACTCCCCTCCCCTCCTCCCCTATCGCAAGTTTTAAAATATGAGGTCCATCTTTTTTATCAGAAATGTCCGCTCCCTCCAGCATTACGAGGCCCCCAGGACCTCCCCCTCATTTGATAATAGCATCCCCTTGCTGGGCTCGCGTTAGCATTCGCCAATAGCGATTTGGCGAGAAAATTCGGGATTTGGCGATAAGAACTTCCTGGACACTCGCCAAAATGGCGAATATAAAATTTCAACTACAAACACATAACCAATGTATAACCAATATATTTGGCTAATTTTGACTAATGTTTTTCCACAGAATTAGCCAGATTGGCTAATGAAAAAATTCTCCTAGCACGAGCCCAGCCTTGGCATTGCTATTATAATAGCATCCCCTTGGCATTGCTTATCCCTGAAACTTAAGGTGTTTAGCCACAGTGGCAAAATTGAAATGAATTGCTAGAGCACACCCAGTAAGGGGCACTATATCTGCATAGCTCACATACTACAGCTTAGTGAAGATCACCACCTTTCCCGGATCACACAAGCATACACAGTTACCCTGACAGCAGGGGCGGATCTAGGAATTTGCCAAGGGGGGCAGAGGGGGGTTGCCCTCTGGAACTTTCGACCGAGGAGTGTGCGCTCTGAAAAACTGGGGGGAGGGGGGAGGGCACCCTCGGAGAATCCGATATTAACAGTGTATGTTCAGGTTCCCAAGGGGGCTGTTGCTCTCTGAAAACTTGTGACCGGCGGGAGGCAGGGGCACTGAAAACTTGCAATCTGGGGAGGGGGTTTACAGTATACAGTGTATGTTCAGGTTCCCAAGGGGGGGGGGTTGCTCTCTAAAGACTTGGGACTTTAACATGTATGTTAACATGTATGTTGTACGTTCTGGATCCCAAGGGGGGGTTACAACCCTTCAGTAAACAAATGCCGCCTGGCAGCGAGTGCTCACGCTAAGATTGTTTACTTCCGGCGAGCGGCGGGCATTCAAAACGAAACGAGAGAGGACACAAATCGCCCGGATTACAAGAAAATACACTACCGACCAAAGAAATGACTGTCCGACGAAAGTCATGAAAGCTTCAGGAATCTAATGGAGCAACTTGACGGGTAATCACTGCATATTTATTCTGTTATGAACTTCAACCTGAGCCACCGGTCCGCGATTTCTTGTTTTCAGCCGTGTCAGCGGCATGGCTCTCACCCTTGCTCCGTTTACGGGCGTGGTAAGAAAGGACATGTACCAGGGCTAAGTTACGTCTAGGCTTACGACGTCGTTCCGCTGTTACAACTTGAACTAAGTTAACGAGTTAGCGTTAGGCTTACCCTTCCGTCGAAGCAGTCACAATAGCGACTTTGCCTTCCAACCTACGAGGTGTTGCCATTGTGCTGAAAGTGTTGCTGGCTCTGACTAAAGATGGAAGCCTACAAATAGTACCACAGAGCAGCTTCATTCTTTAGTCTTAAACCAACAAATCCCCAAACTTTGAACTTTGAAGCTAACTCGGTAACCTCAAAAGAGCGCACCCTTCGGGGTAAAACACGCAACACCCTGTCGTTACATCGGATGTAATTACGCAATCTCCCAGAAGAGTGCGCTCGCTCCGCAAATCGCGCCATGATGAACTCAGGATCTCTTTTACAGACGTGGTTTTACAGACGCACTTGATGAGTGCATGATGATTTACTATGTCTAAGGGCCTTTGATCAGAATGAGACTGGCACCCACCGCTGAATTAGGGCACCCGTAAACACCGTATCTGAACACAGAATGATCGAGCAGATGTTCGGCTTTTCTCGGCTTAGATACTGTCACGGCGCCACGGGACAGCTATTGTATTCTTTAAGGTATCTCAAACATTCTTACCAGCAATGCTTACCAGACCTTGCTATGCCAGACGGCAACACTGGGTGGGAACCATATTAGACCCGTTAGTCTTCTAGTAGAATGGAGACAGGTCTGGTAAGAGTGACCCGTGCTGCCCCCTGCCCTTGGGGGTACTAAATGCATGGCTGGGTGTGGAAGGGTGCCGCCGAAATATGCCTCAATTTTTACATTTAAACTTCGGCTCTGAAAGGGATATATTTTCCCCAGCCCGCTCTACGGACATTGATTGTGCCCCCAGGAGGACACCAGAACTTTCCAGTCGTTCTCCACCAATTCAGTGTTGACTTACATGTGTCATATCAGTTCTGTGAGGTATCAATATTCTAGTTGTGAAGGGCTATCTATTATATCCGCTCTATAAGCTAGGGTATATTTTTCGTAAGAAATGTGCGCTCCCTCACCCTCCTTTCACCCCCCCACCAGATAATAGCGCCTCCCACCCTCTCAGTCCTTGACATACCGGCAGAAGTGCATACATTTATAATATTTGGGTTTTATTCGCAAATTCCATATATTTCCCTCTTATTTTTTAAAATTTGGTTGTGTCGGGACATTTAAGGGCACAGCATACGTCGTGCAGATGCGGTGAGGGAAGGAGGATGCGCGGACGGAGGGTGTGTGTAAAATGTTCCTGGCGCTGGAAATGGCCCTTCATTTCGCAATACGCATGGACGCCATTCGCACCCAGTGCATATGTACCTTGATATTTCATATGGGTATGCGCTTCCTCCCCAAACCCCCCCCCCCCTCCCCCACCACCACAAGGTAATACATCACGGTGAGAATACTAGCTATTGCAGTTACCCATAAATGCAAATTCGTTTCAAAAGAGGGTTGCTTTCCCATCCCAGTCACCCCCCTCCCACCCCCTGCACACACACACATACTCCGCACCAAACGGCTCTGAAATGCTCTGACTCGCCAATCTGCCTAACTGGTTGATGTACCGCTATTTAGGGGGGGGGGGGGGGGGGGGGGGGGGGGCGTATACTCCAACAAATTAAGGAAAACACTATCGAATCTCCCAAGATAGAGACATTTTAAAGCTGGGCGCGAAAAAATTGTTTATTGTGATATCCCTGACTGCAATAACGGAATGCGGTAAATAGGCAAAGGGTCTTCGCGTTGAACCATGAATTGTACGGATGATCGCGAATCTCCAAGACGTCCTGGATGCCAATCGCGGAGATCGGAAAAGGTACCCCCCTCCCCCTATTTACGGCGAGAGAGAGAAATTAATTCATATTGCCGACATTAACGCAGTGCAAATTGTGACGCAATACCTCTGTTGGTCAGGGTAATTAATATTCACTGCACAAAAAACGTTCTCTCCCTGCATGATCGGGCGAACAATATGTCTTCTTGACAGACGGTTTTTTGCAAGGATTCCATAACTTCGGTTGGCTTCCAACATAAAACCTAAGTCGAGCCAGTCATGACGCGCTGTAAGGTCAATGGGGGATTACACTTGATACTATTGTAGACCGGGGGTGGGGGGGGTTACTTAGCGTTTTACCGGCAAAATCCGCTCGGAAGGGATATTTTTCGCGGCAACCCGCACTATGATCGCACATTCTCAGAGCCCCCCCCCCCCCCCCCACCACACACTTCCCGGTCGCAAGCTTTCAATAGCCGCTCTATAGGGATATCTTCTTCATCATAAATGTCCGCCCCATAGATCTTTTTCATCACAAATGTCCGCTCCCTCAGGCATCAAGGGGCATCCGTGGACCCCCCCCCCCCCCCACCCCATCCAGATTCGTATAACAGTGCTCTCCCGGGATTGTAGAAGAAAGAATGAAAGAAACACAACGATATTAAGTACATTTGTACAATAACCTATTTATTTAACAGATATATAACACGTATGTACACAAGTATAGACCTCTCAAAACCAGAATAGCAAAGATCTCATTGTGGTAAGGGTATGAAATGTTCTTGGACATTTAGAATGCTCAATATCTAATATGCAATCGATTCTGCAGCCCCAGTCATGGGTAATTTGTTGACATCTGCACGTGTACTTCGTGTCATAATGCGCCTAAATGAAGGGCCCCTGAGAGGGGGTAGCCATGTCGCGTGTCGATTTTAAGAAAAAGATCCATGTCGCGTGTCGATTTTAAGAAAAAGATCCATGTCGCGTGTCGATTTTAAGAAAAGGTCCATGTCACGTGTCGATTTTAAGAAAAGGTCCATGTCGAGTGTCGATTTTAAGAAAAGTTCCATGTCGTGTGTCGCTAAGTCTTATGTCGCATGTCGATTCTAAGACAACCCCAATGTCGCGTTGTCGATTTTAAAAATCGCCGTGTCGCCGTGTCGAAAAAGCCCCTATGGGGCCCTAAATGACCGTCGTGCTCTGCGAGAAAACGAGGCAAAAAAAACACTTGCACCCTTCAAGGACTGGGGCATCGGGTGGAGTCTAACATTCCCTCCAATATATCTCCGAAGAGTAGGGTGGGTGGGTGTGGGGTGGGGGGGGGGGCATCAAAGTTGTCAAGATGGGCGTTTAATGCCGGTATTATATTCCAAGGAACGAACGTATGTGGCTCCTTATTGTGCCTAAGCATCTGGCTGTAACCAATATATATTACACATTTGAGGATTTGCTCATCATCGCTTCGCTCTGGGTCACAGTTCCTGGGTGTTGCTGACATAAGTTTAAAATTATGTGGTATTTGCGATAGTGTTTGTGATGATGTAAGTTTTCTGTAATAATGTTAGTTTTGATGTCATGGGGCGCTCCAACGCACAACTCGGCAATGTAGTACACGACCAATAATTTATACAACAAGGTGCAAATCATCTGGACAAATCCAGTCAACAGTCTCAAAAAAACAGTTCACGTAAAGTTTGCGCACAGATTGCCATCCATTCACTCTCAGACCCGCCGCTAGTGATAACTACTCACTGTCCAATCAGTTTCTTCCTTTGTGTCACTGGATCTATAATATCGTCGCTCACCAGATTTGAGGTATTTAAAGTTGAAGCAGGTAGTAACTTCGTACCGCATAGTAATTATATGTAGTAATTAAACGCATGTTTTACTTCGTTCAGGTGGTAAACAATCGGCCGGTTGCGGTAAGACACGAAATGAACAGGCTTACGGTAAGCAGAAATTCTGCCACCGCGCCATTCGACGGCGCCGCAGCCGTGAAAGCTTCTATGTGAAATGTGGTCTTAGCGGACATGACGTCATCGCTACAGCGGGTGAGAGGAGGCTGGAACGAGGTCGGCCTCTGGCTAGGATGTGTCGATCTCTCGCCATCGGTGGGGCGTTGACCCAGATACAAGAGCGTCCCATCGTGGGATTTCGTCAGCCGCACCAGCTCGTGTTCCATGTAGGGCACACGCATGCCCAGCGTCTCGCAGCCCTGGACGCTCGTAACGTCACGCGGCATACCGAGCGTCCACTTGCCGACGTCGGTCGTGCCCTGTTGCTGTTGACACTCGCGCGCGCTGTCGCTCTCGTAGTTAAGGTTGTTTACGACGCGCGCGTTCTTCGGCGTCACCTCGGCCTTGGTGACGTCGAAGTCGACTTCCCTCGCGCCGTCGACGGTCGCCGAGTGGGCTCCGTAGCGGTAGACTCCCTGGGCGTAGATAGAGAACATCGGATGCCGGCAGAATCCGTCGGCGAAGTGGTTATAGTGACCGTGCCACGTTTGGTTGTTGTCGGCGAAGGCGTAGTGCCTGGTGACGAACTGACCGTGAGGCCGGCTCTCGCAGTGGTTGCTCACCCACGAGCCCGTCAGACTCCAGTGGGGGGACCGCCGGGCAGACACCGTGGGAGGGTCGTACCCTCCGCCAGACTCTCTCAGCTCCCGGCACAGGTGGCAACCCGTCGTCTGTCAACAAAAAACATAATAGCGTTTGTAATTGATGCAAGAGATGGCGCCAGTGAAACAAAAACTTCGCATGCCAAAGGTAAGTTATCGGGTAAAAAGGAATCAAATAGCCATTCAGGCTGCTTTTTGTTGATGGGACACATTCATAAAGATGTCACGGCAGCTAGTAACATCAGTAAAGACATCTTTAACATAACATAACATAGGAATATACCCATCGCATTTTGCAAGGCTAATAGTGTCAAAAGTTGTTTCACGGTTGGCTTGTACATGAGACTGATACTCCAATGAAAGTACTTCGCGGCTAACGCCGTTGTTTTGTCAAGATTATAACCTATCGTAGGGATATACAGGATATATAAAACAGTATGCGTACAACCTAACGTTACTTACATGGGCCTCTAGCAGAGGCTCCTGGAAGCCGGTGGGTCTGTACACCGGACGGAGACGCTTATCAGTGTGAATATCGCCCATGAGCAGGGATTTGGTCACGTGATGTCTCTCAGCGAGGATCTCCAGTTTCATGAGCTGCAGCTCGTGTAGCGCCAGGTCGATGGCCGCCAGACAATCCAAGTCCTCCAATACATAACTGTCCTCGCCATCCTCCCACAGAGCCTCATCCGCGCCAGCCACCGGCACCTGCACGAAGCTGAAGATCTGATGCCGTTTGAACGGTTTCCACGTGGAGCGCACGACGCCGGGACACGTGGCATTCACCTTCCGGCTGAACTCGGCCGCCACCTTGGGTGTGTACGGCATGACGTTGACGTGACTCAGGTGGTAGTCGTATTCCGTGGCTCCCGGGACGATCCAGGAGGTCTGGTAGATTTCGTAGCGCCCTCTAGCGACTATGGCATAAGCCGGTTGACGGCAGAGGGCGTCGCTGTAGTAAAACTGACGCAACTCGAAGTGTGACCCGCTGAAGAAGGAGTAATGTCGGACGAGAAACTCAGGGCCGGGACGCACTTCGCATCTGGTGGGAGAAGATAAAAACAGAATATAAAACTTTATTTTACATAGCAGCGATCGTAGCACAGGGAGACAGTTATGAAAAGAACAGAGATATCTCTGTCCAGGTTAATTGGCAAAAGTATGGGAACGGTTTTTACTCATCTCGGCACAAGATGAAACGTGCCGCTGACACCAGAGGCGATACAGATATTGTCAATCCTCGCCAAACGGAGAGTAGAACGTGACGCGGCAACCGTGACCTTTCAATCTGATGTCCTTTTAAACACCTTTTGTATTTGTTACGTTAAAAAAATGAAGGACTATAGTTGACTCAAACGTCGTCTTTAAGCGTTTTTTTCTATTTGTATATACTTTTAGCAATTAAGCCTCCGCTCTCACGGGTTTACGCGGCATAACTCTTCACAGGATAGGCCTACATCTCATCTAGCTTTGCTTCTTTTGTCACGAATGACGAGAACTCACACATATGGGTTTATTTCCGCACTGTTTTTATAAATTGCCTATGGTGTTTAATATATCACAGAAACTGAGTTGTAAACATAACATTAAAGCTCTATAACGTACTTATGTTGCATTATTCCCTGCAATTTCTCTGCAATCATTTATCAATTTATCCACCCGAACTATTTTCTTGCTGTTAGGACGTCGCAGTTTTAGCCGAAACAATACATTAGGTGTCGCCGCCATTGGCGCAGGCAGCGCCGGCTGGCGGTGGGCCTTGCCGGAAACACGTGACTTTGACCCCGGTATGGCACTAGAGCCCGTGGGCGGAAATCGAACCGGAGGCTACAGAGAGGGGAGACCTTCGCTGCCACTTTCCGGGCCTATTACCAGGAGAGCCAACCAGGAAGCAACTCGACGGTGGTTATCTTAACATTCGGACATGTTCGTAAGATTCGTGACCTGTAGGTATGTCTATATATATAGATATATAGTCGCCAGCCAGCACGCTAGAAAGGATGGCGAAAGTATGGGTCTAAATGTGAACCCCTTAGGGATGATGGTGGTTGCGAGAGGGTGGTGGGGGTGGTGGAGGGGGGGTGGGGATTGTGGGGTCCTAGATTTGTCCTTGCTGACATATCCCCCTCCGGTTCAGGTACAATCCGCGTTCGCGTTGCACCTTATTCCACGGAGACATTTCAATTCATTCATGACGTTAAAGATGATTAAATATTGTCTTACACACGTTGATACTTCATTCTGTATTTTCTGCCATCATATAATGGTAGCGAAGCCTTTGCATCACCTGGCGCGCACCACTGAAGTTTTACATCTGCTGCATTTAAAGTTACTCATTCAGAAATATTTTCCTTGAGAAACAATTTGAGAAAAATATTTTGGACTGAAAATGATGTATTGATATTCTTAGCATATAAGTACACATATATTGAATGCAATACAACTACGTCATCCACATTTGCATATTACGGCCGTTATTTACCTTTAAACATATGATGACACATCTGTCAGACAGTGTGTCCTGAACGTACGTGTTGCCAAAAATATTTCGAAACTCGTAATGTAAGTGCAAAAAATTGCTGTGTGGGCAGCTTTTATGTCGTCTGCGCAGAATATACCTGCGGGATCATCTACTATAACGGCATACTGTCTGTCGCCAGCCAGACTCTGCTCGTAGAAGGGACTTATTATTCACGATCACGGAGCGTACGCCATTAAAAGCACGAGTGCCAGCATGCGCTAGCTCAAATGTAACGTTCTCAAGCGCTCGTTTAACCAAACACCCCGCCATCAAATTGGTTTTATTAACAATTTTCCGCCGCTGTAGAGTTCCCGAACTGGAATTCCCAAGTGGCCGTCAAGCTGTTGTGTTTCCGCAGTTGAATGCCCAGTGTTGTGCCAAGCCCCAGTGGCCGGCTACGCGGTCGCCAGCTACCCGGTCCAGATAGAGCACAGAGACAAGCTAGCTACCTGCGGCGCTACCCGCCGAGTGGCGACAGAGATGTGTTACCAAGCTGGGGTAAACAAGAGACACTTCATCCCCGGGCTGACAAAGGACCGGGCCCGATATTCCTCACAAATGTCTTGAAAAGGGAAAGTTATTGAAAGGAAATCTCCCGTGGAGAGGTCATAGACTGATAGACTAAACAATCGAAACCTTTGCCTCTCGTGCTGAACAGCAGGTGCGTGACGTGTGAAGTGACTGACTGGCACGTAGACGTAGAAACGTAGAAAACCGGGAATGAGGAGTGGTGTGTACTGACAGAGGGTATAAGGAGTGGTGTGTACTGACAGAGGGTATAAGGAGTGGTATGTACTGACAGGGGTATAAGGAGTGGTATGTTCCCGGGGTATGTTCTGACAGGGCATTGCCTGGGGTATAAGGAGTGGTATGTACTGACAGAGGGTATAAGGAGTGGTATGTACTGACAGAGGGTATAAGGAGTGGTGTGTACTGACAGGGGTATAAGGAGTGGTATGTACTGACAGGGGTATAAGGAGTGGTATGTACTGACAGGGGTATAAGGAGTGGTGTGTACTGACAGGGGTATAAGGAGTGGTGTGTACTGACAGGGGTATAAGGAGTGGTATGTTCCCGGGGTATGTTCTGACAGGGCATTGCCTGGGGTATAAGGAGTGGTATGTACTGACAGAGGGTATAAGGAGTGGTATGTACTGACAGGGGTATAAGGAGTGGTATGTACTGACAGGGGTATAAGGAGTGGTATGTACTGACAGGGGTATAAGGAGTGGTGTGTACTGACAGGGGTATAAGGAGTGGTGTGTACTGACAAAGGGTATAAGGAGTGGTGTGTACTGACAGGGGTATAAGGAGTGGTGTGTACTGACAGAGGGTATAAGGAGTGGTATGTACTGACAGGGGTATAAGGAGTGGTATGTACTGACAGAGGGTATAAGGAGTGGTGTGTACTGACAGAGGGTATAAGGAGTGGTATGTACTGACAGAGGGTATAAGGAGTGGTATGTACTGACAGGGGGTATAAGGAGTGGTATGTACTGACAGGGGGTATAAGGAGTGGTATGTACTGACAGGGGGTATAAGGAGTGGTATGTACTGACAGGGGGTATAAGGAGTGGTATGTACTGACAGGGGGTATAAGGAGTGGTATGTACTGACAGGGGGTATAAGGGGTGGTATGTTCTGACAGGGGGTATAAGGAGTGGTATGTACTGACAGGGGGTATAAGGAGTGGTATGTTCTGACAGGGGGTATAAGGAGTGGTATGTACTGACAGGGGGTATAAGGAGTGGTATGTACTGACAGGGGGTATAAGGAGTGGTATGTACTGACAGAGGGTATAAGGAGTGGTGTGTACTGACAGGGGTATAAGGAGTGGTATGTACTGACAGGGGGTATAAGGAGTGGTATGTACTGACAGGGGGTATAAGGAGTGGTATGTTCTGACAGGGGGTATAAAGAGTGGTATGTACTGACAGAGGGTATAAGGAGTGGTATGTTCTGACAGGGGTATAAGGAGTGGTATGTACTGACAGGGGGTATAAGGAGTGGTATGTACTGACAGGGGGTATAAGGAGTGGTATGTTCTGACAGGGGGTATAAGGAGTGGTATGTACTGACAGAGGGTATAAGGAGTGGTATGTTCTGACAGGGGTATAAGGAGTGGTGTGTACTGACAGGGGGTATAAGGAGTGGTATGTACTGACAGAGGGTATAAGGAGTGGTATGTACTGGCAGGAGGTATAAGGAGTGGTATGTACTGACAGGGGGTATAAGGAGTGGTATGTACTGACAGGGGGTATAAGGAGTGGTATGTACTGACAGGGGTATAAGGAGTGGTATGTACTGACAGAGGGTATAAGGAGTGGTATGTACTGACAGGGGTATAAGGAGTGGTATGTACTGACAGAGGGTATAAGGAGTGGTATGTTCTGACAGGGGTATAAGGAGTGGTATGTACTGACAGGGGGTATAAGGAGTGGTATGTACTGACAGGGGTATAAGGAGTGGTATGTACTGGCAGGGGTATAAGGAGTGGTATGTACTGACAGGGGGTATAAGGAGTGGTATGTACTGGCAGGGGTATAAGGAGTGGTATGTACTGACAGGGGGTATAAGGAGTGGTATGTACTGACAGGGGTATAAGGAGTGGTATGTACTGACAGAGGGTATAAGGAGTGGTGTGTACTGACAGAGGGTATAAGGAGTGGTGTGTACTGACAGAGGGTATAAGGAGTGGTGTGTACTGACAGAGGGTATAAGGAGTGGTGTGTACTGACAGAGGGTATAAGGAGTGGTATGTACTGACAGGGGTATAAGGAGTAGTATGTTCTGACAGTGCATTGACTGGGGGTATAAGGATTGGTATCCACTAACAGTTCACTAACCAGGAAGTATTTTAAACACAGCCTCATTTTCTACACATCGCGGGGAGCAAATCTGCAGAAATATATCCTACACAACCCGGAGGCCAAGGAGAAAAGCCAATAGGGTCACAAGCGCAGATATATTAATCGGGGGGGGGGGGGGACAAGGGGTATTTTCGTTCCTCGGGAATGGGGTTTTCATTTCACCGTCAACTGGGAATGATCAATATTTTTATTAATCGTGAACTGGGAATTTTAATATTAAATAACCCTGAAACGGGAAATCGCTAATTTATATCATGTGTCTGCCCGTTCTATGTATGCTGGTAGTTACCCTTTTTAATTCATCGTGACCTGGGAATAAAGACATTTATTCTTCGTGATCTGGACACATGACCCCCCGTGACGCCCCCCCCCCACCCCCTCGCCTCCCTCCCCCATTAATGTATACCAATCATTGTATCACTGAGCCCACATATACAGGTGAAGTGTGCCCGTGGCCGTTGAATGAAGGAGACTGCCCATCCATCAGGTCTAATTGGATGGGACATGACGTGTCTGGCTGTGAGTGAGCAGTGGCGGACGCATCCCGTGCCTCAGATGACGGCTGCAGATTCCACCCCCTGATCTGTTGCATAACCGATGTCAGTCCTCATTAACCACTGAAGTAGTGGCATGTAGCCAACAACGAAAACATCGCGAGCGACGAAAACTTCTTTTGCTCGCTGATGAAGTTGATGAGCCATCACCCACGCCCATGGCATTTTTTTCCCTCGCGTAATTTGTGTAACGATGAAAAAAACAACAGATTTTTCATAAAAAAAAACATTTTTTAATTGCTGGTTAAACGCAATGATAATAAACAGTAAATGGTCATAGAAAAATTGTGGGTGTATCCCCTTTGATGCTGAAGTTACCTTTAATTGCTTTCCTTGTTATCGCCGCCGATAGGGCTTGTCAGGTGTGATCATATCAAATGAGCTGAGGCGTGAGAGAGGCCGTTGGTGGGAGTAGGGTGGGGCTGGGCAGGGTGGAGGTGGGGTGGGGGTATGGCTTAGGGCTTATATCGATGGAACAACCCGGTAAATCAGACTTAAGTCCCATTTGACCCCTATAGATGGTCTCCCGGCAAGTATGCATGCGTAGCTCAGGCAAGTGGCGGTTATATCTCCTCATCAATATTGGCATCGGGCACGCCTCCGATAAACCTTCAGGATCCGTGGGGCTTTTTAACCCGTGGTGGATCCCGATAATAGAGTGCCGGGGATGCTGGTTTGATGGGAGTCAAGCAGCCGAGGATACATAGGCTGGCTATGTGCGTGGAGCCAGCCGTGCGGGTGATGTATACAGCGTACTGTGCCTGGTGGACGCCCGTACCTTCCGGAGCGAGCCGGAGATGATCCGGAGAGACCAGCATGGGGCGGCGCACCCCCTCCCCCCCCCCCTCCCACCCCCTGCCGGCTGGGACCACCCCCAATCCCGGTAGCGCGTCCACAATCAGTCCCGATCTATTCCGATGTCCGATCTCATTCACTTACTCATCCCCTCATAAGTCACCCACCCACCTACCCACCCACCCGGACCTTCCCCTAATCAGGATCCCCTCTGGGGCACCGATCCAGAATCGCGGTTATGAAGATAAATCCACCGCCAAGTTCAAAGCGTTCTGGATCCATAATCCCGGGGTAAGAAACCAGCTAGCTGTCGACTTATCCCCGGGCGTCGTAATTATTGCTGAGTCAGCATTTAGACATTTTCTGCGGTCCTGGTTGCGCCCTCACTGCCCCGGTCAAATGTGGATCTGATACAGGATCCCGGAGCATCCTGGTAGACGAATTTCGCATTCCGCTGAAGTCGTCCGACCAAGATATCTAATTTCCGCTTAGGGAGCCGGGGTTAATAAACTGTGCGATCCATCAAAATTAGGACGGACTGCAGATAAATGTAACAGTTATGGGGAAGATATTCATTTCCTTACTTTCGTAAGGTACCAGGCATTTATATTACGACAATCGTGCGTTTTATGCCTGCAGTTTACGGCAGGCTTCTTTCGTGGTCTGCCCTCTAACGATGGGCGTCCATTCATTTGTGAAGGGTCTTGTACTGAATACATAACGGCATGAAGTCGGTGACGACTGGTGTGTCGTGGGTACAATACGCAACACACTCACCATGTTTTATACATAATATATTTATACAGGTATGTAAGCTTTCTTATATGTACAGGTATGTATGCAGGTAAATGAACTTCAAGACTGAATTTATTTCACAAAGAATGCAGACAAATCACAGAAGAGAACCTTCGTGTGAGCCATCTCCTCTTGTCACAAAAAGGTCCTTTCAGACTCGACGTGAAGATACTGGCGCTTGGTACAGATAAGCCCCAGGCGCCAGCAAATTCGCATGAGAGACTCGTAATAGTAGACGTCAAGATCTTCTCAATGATGAAGGCGGACGATTTCCCAGGAGAGGTCAGATGACAGCTTACACACTAGCAGTGTTACCCATAGACGAGATGTGAAGACGTCGGCTGACAATGTCGGGTCAGTGCACAATATATATCCTGTATATATGGCGAGACACACATATATATATATATATATTCAAGTTCTAGTTGAGTGGTCACGAAAGGCCAAACGTAAACCGCCAGATAAAGCCTTCGAAGACGCCGTTTTTAATTAAATGTTCAGAGCGACAGATAATTTGTAGAAGCCGCAATTATCAATTGAGAGGAAATTCTGTCTGCCCGTCTAATTCGATCAATTTGGAATCAATTTGTTTGGCTAGTCTGCTCTGCGCTGTGGCCCTTTCTCCAGTGAGCGGTTTCTTGTCGTCACGCGAGCGCGCTTTCTGCTCACTCTCACGCAAGGGACCACGTGGTCAATTTGACCCCTAGTGTGACCTTGACAGTTGAGAGTGATGACCGGAAGTGCGAGATGGACGGGTCGGGGTAATCACGAGGTAACCCCGGCGGAAGAAAAGCCCCGGGGCACCCCACATCCCCACCGGGTAGATAGGGGTAAACGGAAGACCTGCGAGGGGAGTTCAGGTGCAGGTGAGTGTTAAATGGGGGGAGGAGAATGCCTGGACACCACGAAGGGGCATAGGAGGGAAAGGCTTGGAGTGATTACGTGTGAGGGAAGGAACTGAAGGAGCAACCATGTTTATCGAAAGCTGCTTTAGAGAAAATAACTGTGAGAATGAGTTCATGAAAGCTTGTTGCGAAAAGTTCGCTTAGAATGTTAGGTTCAGGTTAAAAACACGCATTGGTTATTTGTTATTTAGTAAAACAAACAAAACTTCTTCTTTTTTATAAACCTGAGTATATTCTTATCGAATGTTGCCGCGGGTAAATGAAACATATAGAGCAAATCCACAACACGAACCCTTTAATACGTGGATTGATACCTGCTTCAAGACATACATTGACACATGTAGAACTATGTGACTGTGTACAGACACCAGGTGGACATGCAGGAAGTTCATTTACAGCCAATCAGGGACTTCGCTATTACGTTTCGCTACTTCGTGTCAAACGTAATGAGCCAATCACAGCCGCGCGCTTAAATGAAATAGTCAATTACAACTTCCGTTCTTGCGGCAGCGTATCGTGCCAAGTTACAAATGTTGCACTAACGTATCATGACGTATTTGTGACTCGTATATAATGATATATTTGTGACTCGTATATAATGATAGATTTGTGACTCATATATTATAATAATATATTTGTGACTCATATATAATAATATATTTGTGACTCATATGTAATATGTTTGTGACTCACAAATAATGATATATTTGTGACTCATATATAATAATATATTTGTGACTCATATGTAATATGTTTGTGACTCACAAATAATGATATATTTGTGATTCACACAATGAAATCAAAGGAGGCCTTTAAATTGCCTTATGTAAAATAGCGGTGGTGCTTACAATACTGTTTATAATAATCGATCATAGGTTTAAGCAAAAAGTCAAAACGGATGACGCGTCTTCATTTTGATGACGTGGTACACCAGAATTAAAAGCTTCAAAATTTTAAAATTTCAGAGACATGTACATGACAAAAAGCTGCTCGTAAAGTTGACTTATTCTTGCACTTCAATCATGTTTTAACTCGGAAAAGGGTGGGATAGGGTGGGGTAGGGTAGGGGTGAGGGTGGGGGCTGGGTGGGGGTGAACTTGGGGTAACTGAAATCGCATGTCCGAAACCCCAGGGGTGAAACCCAGGACGGCTTTCGGGGACGGGGTAAGATGGAATACAGGTGACAACTTGGCGGCCCGACATGCGATCGAAGTGGTTGTGGACACGGGCTCAAGTAGAGGACTGGCATCGGGCGGGGCGTTTGGCAGGAATGCTGTCATGCTGTCATGAAATGCGGGTGTTTGAGCCCACATTCGGCTGGAATGCCGTGACAATGTGGTCCAGGCGGTCCCGTTCTCACAAATCGGGTGTAGCTATGGGAAGGCACGAAAATTAGGATTCACAGGGTGTGGGAGGGTGTGGGTTGGTAGGCGTGGGGTGGAGGGGGGTAGGGTTGATTAGACAGATGGGGTGGGTAGCGTGGGTAGGATAGACGGGCTGGCCTCAGGGTGAACGGGGTGGGTAGCTTGGGTGGGATAGGTGGGCAGTACTACCTTGGAATGGGTAGGCTGATGGGCGGAGGGGGGGCAACGTCCCATAGGCTGGGGTGGTATAGGAGGGGTGGATGGGTTAAACTAGGCGTGGCTGCGACATCGAGATCGTCAGACCCAGGATTTAGCCCCCCCCCCCATCCCTTCCCCTCCCCCAGCCCCCTCCCCCTACCCCCCGCCTCCCATCCTCCTACCAGAGGCACGCGGGGCTGAATGGCGGCCTCGCGGCCTGTGCTACCCACCCACGGGGCTCTTAATGACGCCCGACACGGCCAAGCGATGAGACCACAGCGGCTGGTCCCTTCTCACTGGGCACGGCAGGACGGCAGGCGGGCGGGGGGTTGGGCGGGGCCTGGGAGGCTTGACGGCCGGCCGCAGGTGCCGCCCCGGGCCCCGGGGGTACTAAAACCGACCGTGGTGGGGGGGATCGGTGTGCACGCTGACGGCTTAACGTTGTAATCACGGAGAGTTGCGGGTGGCGTCGGCGCTGATGGCTAGTAGCTGGGTTTGCCAAAGTTGCGTGAAAGCTTTCGCCTGGCACAAGACCAGGAGCCCCCCACGCGCCACCCCTCGCCCCACCCCACCCCCACCCCATGTCCGCTCCGACCCGCCACCCTTAACCCCTCTCTCTCCACTGCCCATTTGTAACCAGTGAAGGCTACAATCATCTCTCATGTAATGTGGGCTATTGTTTCCGCTCAATTACCGCTCCTTTCAGCGCCTTCTAACGGCCAAGCGGGGGACCAACCAGCGTGCCCCCTCCGACCCCCCACTCGCGCCAGCCGTCGCGTCCCTGGTACTACTGGGCGGAGGCCCCAGGGGTGGGCCCTAGCTACAAGGTGGCCAGACGGGGGAAAGGGAAGGGACGAGTGGGGTATGACAGGCGCAGGTGGGGGGTGGGGGGGGCCCGGGGTGGGAAGCTGGGCTCGGCTTGGGTCCTGGGTGGGCCGCCCAGCCATCGTGACAGTTGGAGCATTCGAAGAAAGAAAGGTAACGTGTGTGGGGGGAGGGGAGGGCGGGGGGGGGCGTATCAGGGGGCATGGGAGTCAGGACCACAAACTGGCTATCGCGGGTTCTGCATGAAAGACAACTGAAAAGAAAAGTGTCACCCTTCATTATCACATCAGACAAATGTTGGGCGACACCGGAGGGCACGGGTCAGAGAAGATGGGTGGGGAGGGGGGGGAGGGGGGAGGGGGGTGGCGGGCCTGGACGTGTGTGTGTGTGGGGGGGGGGGGCGGGGTATAGGGGGCAGGCTGGTCGGGCCTTAGATGTAGGGCGTACCGTGAAAACTGGGACCTGCGAAGGGTGCGGTATTCAAGGCTATACCATTACGGCGAAAACCAAATGGCGAATTACCGAAAAAACAGAGACAAAACCGAACATTATAAAGACGATACGGCGACAAGGGAGCGTATCAGTAAGCCGATCTATATGGAGCGCGACAGCGGGGTGTGATGATGAGAGAGGGGAGTGGCGGGTGTGGTGGGGGTAGAGAGGGTGAAGGGAAGGGGGAGGGAAAGGGAAGGGGAGGGAGAGGGGGAGGGAGACGGGGGGCGTGGTGGCCAGCGTTGATAAACAACAACCATATTTACCCCGAAAAGAGTGTCAAAATGGTGATAAATTACGTCAGAGAAGTCCATTTATCTACACCGACGCGTTACGCCATCTGACTTTAATACCGGGGACAGGGTTGTCCCTGAGGATAACCCCACCCCCCCGGCGGCGGAGTCTATTATGGTGCCGACGGGGGGGAGGGGAGTGGGGCTACTGTGCTGGGCCCAGGTGCCGGAGAGCCCTCACAGACCGCCTTTCACACCCTGTCATCATCAACATAACTCGACATATGTTAGTGTGACGTAAAGAAGACAAATTATGGACTCTCATATAGAGATATTCATTCGTCATGCGCACCTGTGGCGGTAGGCTACCTACATGGGGGCACACATGTCACCATGCATATAATATATATACGAGTATATATGAGAAATATCTACTTACATACAGTTACGTTACGTTTGCGACGCCATTTTGTTCGCGAGAATCGCGGTATTTCACTGGGTATATTTCCCGAATCTGTCCGTGCGTATTACACAAAGTACCCACTTACAGGCCAATAAATGTGGGGAGGTACCCCGGGACATGGCTCCGCTTCTCTGAATATTTAACATCTTCCGTTGCCTATAAATCGTCGGCTATAAATCGACATCCATAATGGATACCATACAGGGTAGTTGAAAGTCTTGGTAAGCTTATATGAACCAGAAAAAGATTCTTCCTAAGCGGCTGAGCCGCAGATCAACATGTTGAGGGTTTTGATCCTGGCAACCGTCTATGGGGCAAGCTTCATTCAACCTCTTTTCAGTCTTAGGTGGTTTCTTTCCCAAGTTAGCCTTTATATACGTTCACATTGGGCCTAAAGCACCACCCTTTCGACTCATTTATTCAATTTTCCATCAGGTCTGTAGGCTAATAATAGGTTTTATTGCCATAATGTATAGGTACATTATATGTTAGTAGACGTGTAGTCTTGAAAAAAACCTGAAGTGTTAATGGATGACCTTCCCCATTGATCCTCGACAGGACAGGACAGTTCAGTCTAGGTCGGCAGCCTATGGTGTGGGGACGTATTAAATGAAGGTTCGCATTCGCAAAATAACAAAAGTCGGTGCGCAGAAAGAGAACTGACTAGTTGATGTGTTTTTATAGCGAAAACGTAACGAAAGCTGTTTGTTGACACTGTAATATCATTTGTAATCTGATGCGTTAAATTTAAAGCAGCCTACTTACATGCGCCATCTTACGATTTTTTACATTTTAGAATCAAGACTGAAAGTATTTTAAAATTATGATGCATATGTGTCTTATATCTCGTTGAGTCTGTAAAACAACAATTTCAACATAAAACTGCGCGGACTAGTTTATCGCGCGCGAACGTCCTAGTGAGCCGCGGTCGACATCACACAGAATACCGAACAGCGAACAGGCGCGCAGGGAAATAAAGCCGGCCACTAAATTGTGCTCCGGTGCAGTGGCGGATCTCGGGGTGGGGGGGGGGGAGGGTAGGGGGTGCCCCCCCCCCCTGGGAACCAGAACATACAACATACATGTTAACATACATGTCAAAGTCCCAAGTCTCCAGAGACCACCCCCCCCCCCCCCTTGGGAACCTGAACATACACTGTTAAAGTCGGCTTCTCCGAGCACGCCCCCCCCCCCCTCCCGGTCGCAAGTTTTTCAGAGAGCACACCCCTCGGTCGAAAGTTTTCAGAGAGAGAGCAACCCCCCGCTTGGCAAATTCCTAGATCCGCCTCTGCGGTGAACAAATATGCTTCTCTCCGGATAGCCCACAGGCTTTCAGGATTTAAATTCAAGACAGAATATACTTATTTGACATGGAGAAGAGGTTGGTAATACAACAAATTACAGAACATATTACTTTAAATTTAAGTATTGACGTTATCCACAAAGACAACAAAAATACTATACTTCTGACAACGACTTACTTGCTGGACGTCCAGTCGCCAGTGATATCCGGTGGCGAGGGAACGGTCACGTGACCTTTGTAGAGACGCTCCATCTGCTTGACGCATGCGCTCTGTGTGTGTTCCGGCAACAGCTTTCGGACATCATTTTCTCGCGTGTGGAGGCCACCGACAACCAGGACTGCGGGAAGACGGAACAACAAGGAGATACACATGTCAGCGGTCAGGTCAGTGATTAGATCCCGAGAGGTGAGTCCCGTCTGGAGTCAGATAACATAGATCAAGATGGGAGCCAGAACAGCTTCTGACCAGGGAATTATTTGTACCAGAGCTGGAGCCAAAAAAAGGGTTCTGAGCAGGATGTTATTTGCACCAGAGCTACGCGGAAATGTGATAAAAAGGATGACTGATGTTGAACTTGAGGGCCCTGTGTGACCTTGCAGTGTGTAGCAGACGGCAAGGCGAAATTGGCCGGAAAGACATTTAACGAGGGGTTGAGTTGTGAGATACATTATGAAGTGTGAAATGCGGTTGGTCTTTCAATTATCTTAGCATGGCTCTTTGATCACTAGAGTTCGAAACGAGTAGTCGGAACGTTTCACGATTTAAGTTAGTAAAAGAAGAGATGAAATGGTAATATCGCCATGGGCCTGATACTTTCTACGATACATTTTTACGGCTAATTTCAGTGCGTTTCCGAGGTTGTCACTCTACAGAGACTTATTAGAATTCCACACCAAATTGGATTCGTGAATTGGCAGCCATGTTGACATCGACAACCTTGTAAAAATAATAAAATGCACCCATATTGAACGTGTTTACTTTGAACTCTGAAGTTAGAACTGTCTCACTGACTGAGCAGCAGGCCTGATGTAGGAGCTATATCTATAGCCGAGCTAGCGTTCTCTTGGACAGGTATCGTTTATTCCAGGTCCGCCTACTTTGTTCCTTTGTGCTGATACCAACGTCCGCCATGTTATCAGACCGCCCAATGGAGGGGTGTGGGGAGTCTAGCGGGGGGGAGGGGGGGAAGCATGGCACCAGCCCAGCGTGCGTATAACCATTTCCCAGGTGATAGTATTCTGAATGACTCTCGGGCTGTCGGTAGAGTGGATATTTGAGAAGAGGGTTAGGTGGGAGAGGAGGGGGGGGGCCATTTATGTGATGGGTCAGTGACTGGGGGCGGGGGGGGGGTTAGAGGAGAAGTGGGGGGGGGGGAGGAGGAGCGATAGTGCTGAGTTTACCCAGCTCACATTTATCGCCAATCATAATAGGTGAAGTGAACACATGTTTTATCTTATCGACAGAAGTCGAAGCGCGCGGTCTGAGCTGACTCGCCGGTCCGGTGATGCCTTCTCCGAGGGGTGTGGGTGAGGGGAAGGGGAGGGCGGGGGGCGAGGACGGGGGGATGAGCGGCGGGAGGGAAGAGGAGAGCGAAGGGGAGGGGGGGGGGGGCGGAGGACCTCCTTGCCTGGGCTGTGTCTCTGGGCGGCTATCTATCGGGGACTGGCTTGATACCGCGCCACTTGAAGGGTTGGGCAGACCACGCAGGGAAAACGATCCACAAAGTCTCTGGCCGCTAAATAATGCGGATCCACAGAGCGAAGCGGGGAAAACAGGGGTGCAGATGCCCGAGCATAGGTTGGGTGGCAAAGGACGGGAGGGCGCGCATAGAGCTACGGTATAGTTACTTTTATACCGGAGTCGGTCTGCCGCGTTCATGGGTATCGCAGGACCCTCTCCTTAGGTTCATGAGTGCCCCACACCCCACCATCCTTTTTTTTTTAAAGAATAATTAACAGATCAAAATAGCGATTTGACTTTTACAACAGATATGGTTAAGTTCCTTGTGGGTGTTGCCCCGCTAGTAAAGTGATGTGCATCGCAACCCCACCTCCACGACTACCCCGAACACGGCATCCTGTCCCCCAACGTCCGCTGACAGCTAGGGTGGTCCGAGGGCCGGTCCGAGTAGCTCGTCTGTCTTGGGGTGGGGAGGTCCCCGCTGAGAGTTGTCGCCTCCAATTCCTGGTCGCGTCAGTCTAGAAGTTGGCGCCTCGCCACAGAGGCTTCCTTAAGAAAGGGGGACCCACGTCACCCCCCCCCCCCCCCCGGTCCTACCTCCTTCGCCCTTTACCAGGGTCGGATCCAGATATGCTGGGAAAGAGGGGGGGCCGGTTTTGAATAATGGCCCAGCTTTTTGGTTTTCGTATGTCAAATGATATAAATTTCGGCCCTAAAAAGGGGTGGGGGGGGGGCAGGTCGCCCTCCCCCCCCCCACCCCGCCCTGGATCTGCCCCTGTTTATGTAAATGCTATATTCTCTTCATATGTGAGTGTTCATTATTAGTTAATCGTTTACATGTAGATATTGCACAGGTTTATGCACAACCAAAAGGAGAAACTACATTGCGTGGTTGTATCTCGACACTGTTAACATACTGAGAAACTCTCCAGGTTATTGGGATGTCTTTTAGCGACTTTGGTTACTCGTGTAGACTGAGACAAAGCGCAGTTTCAAAGAGCGTTTAGCGAGCTGTACCAGTTCCCTCCATAATTAATCTAGTAATTGACGCGTTAAACAAGATACGGAGTCGTTAACTGGGGACCAGGGGAGGCATTAGCCCAAGTGGGGCTTGACCCCCACGGGTCTGGCGACCTGCCTGGTCTGGACCAAACCACGACCACCGGTTACCAGTGAGGTCAAGCACAAGGAGCTGACGCCTCACTGAAGGCCGCTCAGCACCCTGATTGGCTGGGTCGCTGAAAATAGCGCCGGCTAGAAATGGCGGCTGATCCATTGGTGTGGCGGAGAGGGTGGAAGGGGGTGGTGGCTGGCAGGGTGGGGGTGGGGGGGTTAAATGGCGCCGAATATAGGGTTGCGCCACCTCTCGTGATGAGCCACCAAATAGAGTCTTTTAAATAGCGTTTTAATTAGCGTTATTATCAGAAAATGGTGTTACACCCTGCGTTTGTTTCGACTCACCATCTGGTCAATGCAGAGGATTAACACAACAATATGATTATTGCTTTTTTTATGAGAGGCCAAGATGTTGTTTTCCTAATATAATATAATATCATATATAGGCTGCATACTCGCTTTATTTATTGATCCGCAACAAGTTGTGCGTTGTGCTTGTTATAGTGTGAAGTGACCCTTCTGTCAAGTTTCTGTGGAGGTTTGCGCATTGCCACCCCAACGACATGAAGGGCTGATACTAGATTTTCCAAATGGGAATTGAGTGTGTGTGTGTGGGGGGGGGGGGGGTCGCCCTTATAGAGTGACGGTCCACGAAATTGCAACATTAAGATATCTCATATATGATATTTCATATATCAGACCCGTCGGTGCATACCCCGATGCCCGTATGTTGCCCGTGGGTATCACATTACCAAGGAAGGTATATGAGGTACCCCATCTGGGTCCTACAGGATGCTCCCAGCGTAAACTATTACATAAAACAGCGGGGGGTCTCAGGAGTTATGTGTCCTCAGGTGTCTGTCGCCCCCATCGCAAAACACCCTCACGCCACCACTTGACACCCTCATCCCATAGATTGGAGTGTACCCCTCCCTCTTACAACCCCCCCCCACCCCTCCCATTAAATACCCCCTCATTGATTCATGGAGTTCATAAAGTTTTACATTATGTGTCTATATAGTGTGCGGGTGTCATCACACCTACGATGGGAACATCCAATGCGGGAGCCTCTTAAGAACCATCAAATGCAACAAGACCCCCCCCCCCCCAACCACCCCACCCCCCACCACCCTACCCCACCTCACCCCACCCCTCCGCACCCTCACTCCCCCGCACCCCCACTCCACCCCTGGACACTCCACAATTTTTTTGGTGGGGTGCGCGACCGTGTGAACCCACTACGTAACTCGGGGGTAAGAAAGCCATGCAGACACCCCATAGGCGATGTGACTCGTAAGGGCGGGGAGTGAGGGGTGACAGGGATGAGGGGTGCGGGGGGGGGGGAGGGGCGTTAAGTGGCACGGGCTCGGGGGTTGAACCCTGCTGTTTTTGCCGCGCGGGAACCGATGATCGGCAGGGATTCATCCACAATCACCCCCACTGACTTATTCCGCAGCGACACCAAGTGTTGAGCGGCCGGGGTATGACTGGGGGGTGTTAATGACCACCGACCTGCCCCCTAGCGACTGACCCCATACAGGGTTGCCGGGCAGTGAAATGAAAATGAACCGTCATCCCTCTTTGCTGTTTGCCGCCCGACGATCTGACTACACCCACTTACACGCTAGAAGGGTGTTTTTCTTTCGCTCGAGATGTGGTTCAAAGTACCAGAACGCTCATATTAGTAGCTCTATCATGTGTGCCTATGTGTAAACTTACTTTCCACTCTCTTTTTTATAACGCGGACCGCGCAGTTGTAGCCGAGTGGTTTCAGATCGACAGGTCCCCGCGGGGGTAGAGCCTGTCCCGGTGACCTGGGGTTCCTTTCAGATATCAATCATCTCATTAATGTAGCGGGCTTCCTGCCCCGGGTTAACCTTCGCTGGCATACATCACACACCATTCTGTGACCACTCTCCTCTCAAGTCGAGCGAGGCCTATATTGGTCTAAATACCGCTTTATTCCAGGGATACATGCATGTCGCCTGCGTTAGATATTCCATTTGAACTGAATGGCTTGAAACACAAACACTGTTGGCGAAGTGACAAAGATGTTAATCAAGCCAAGTGCACAATTTTAAATCCGCTAAGAATCGTCTAATGATGTTGATGGAGGACAAAGTGAACCCAATTAAGGACCTATAATTACTGTATGACCACGCACCGCCCCCAGACAGCCAACCCACCCCTCCACCTACCCTCTTTACTACCCCCCCCCCCCCCCACACACACACACCCTCCCGTTACTCATGCTATGCCTATTTAAAAAGGCCGTCCGACTTATACTTTAATTTAAGCCTACCTTAATTGAACAGATCACCGTTTCACCGAAGGCACCCAATTTGGCATTTGACACACCTTTCAAGGTATGCAGAGAACTTTCCCACGTGTTCACCCTCCACTAGTACAGAGTCTAACTAATACATTGGGTAAGAGTTACATACATTGGGTATGAATTACAAACGAATATCCGCAAGAATTAAGTATTATTATAGTTGAGGATATAGTGGTCGTGATATTCCAGTTTTCGTGGTATTACCCGCATTATTTTGCGGTGAAACGTGGTTTCTTTGAGATTGAAATGTGTTACAAATTGGCAGAATACATGTACCTAATTCTGGTACAGATGAGGAAAAATAAGTGAGAAATCACTCTGGACAAGCCAAGTTAATGTTATGCAGGACAGAGATTTTTACGGCGAAAAGTGGGCTCCCAGTCTTAAAATTCAAATAATCGATAAAATAATAGTAGAAGTAGCAATGCTTTATGTAAAGTTAAATATATTTAATGTGTTAATACAAAGATGTGACGCCTACGCCGCCTCCACTGCAAGCGCATAAAAGTGAAGGGAAAGAGATGTTGAGTGAATACGTACGTGACAGCAAATATAGTTGCTGGGTTTGATGTAAGCCGTCAAAGAAATTTGTTTTCAAAAAGATAACAACCGCACCGTCTGCACAATATAACAGGAAAAAGCCCCAAAGCTATGTTGAAGTAACACGCAACAATGTAGTCCGTGCTCAACCGAAACTTGTATACCCATTTTTTTATGCCGCACAAATAATCTGATGTAGGCCTATGTTTCTTTTTTTCATGGGTCTATCTATAACACTTAACTATGGTCCGCAACTGATGAATGCCAACCCGAGACGGGGGATTAGGGATGTAGCCGTATTTTCTCAGCTATAGCGGGTGTGGCTATGTTAAAGGCGTATATATATTTGTGTGCACACGTCTCCCAGATCTTTTGTGTGGGTTTCTGATGGTACCTCTATTAGAACTTATTACGGATACATAGTGGTCATGTGTTATTGTAGTGACTATAACCTTAGTTGCACAGGGCAAGCTAGACGCCTTGTACGCCAGTGTGAGGCGAACACCTCCAGTAAAAACAACGTGTGTACATTGGTGTGAAGCTGTCTATGACAAGACTGCCTTGTGCACATTATTCTGTATAAAAGGTTTATACCACAAGTCAACCCCGTGAATATTTATATAACGGTTTATATCACACGGGTACCCCGTGCACAGCTATATAAAGGTTTATACCAAAAGGTTACCCTGTGTACATTGATATAAATGTTTATACCACAAGATTGCCACGTCAATATCTATCTAGTAAAGGTGTAAAAACACACGGCCACCCTGCGTACATTCACAAGGATAGTTTGTACCACACGGCTACCCTGCGTACATTCACAAGGATAGTTTGTACCACACGGCTACCCTGCGTACATCCACAAGGATAGTTTGTACCACACGGCTACCCTGCGTACATTCACAAGGATAGTTTGTACCACACGGCTACCCTGCGAACATTCACAAGGATAGTTTGTACCACACGGCTACCCTGCGAACATTCACAAGGATAGTTTGTATCACACGGCTACCCTGCGTACACTCACAAGGATAGTTTGTACCACACGGCTACCCTGCGTACATTCACAGGGATAGATTGTACCACACGGCTACCCTGCGTACATTCACAATGATAGTTTGTACCACAGGGCTACCCTGCGTACATTCACAGGGATAGATTGTACCACACGGCTACCCTGCGTACATTCACAATGATAGTTTGTACCACAGGGCTACCCTGCGTACATTCACAAGGATAGTTTGTACCACACGGCTACCCTGCGTACATTCACAAGAATCCGTCAATGTGGTGTGGGAGTGGGAGGAGAAGGGGGCATTCACCAGCTATGTGTCAACGAGGGAAGGAATTTGGTGGAATGTATCAGATACTGTGCAGGAAGGGGGGGGGGTACATATGCCACATATGCACCCCCCCCCCCCCGCAACCCCGTTCACACCAGACCCGACATTTAAAAGAAAAGAAATGACGATGGAGAATCAATGGAGGGGGGTAGGGTGGGGGTTGGGGGGGGGGAGGCGCTTCGACTGACACTCGGGGATGCGCAATATATAGAAGGTGGAGGGGGAAGGGACGCTATTCCCGGTTTGCTTCCGTCTCTGTGTATGTATAGCAATGAACTATTAGTGAAAACAGTAAAAAAAAGACAAATTCCCAGTCTGTTTTCACCGGATTCGATCATGATATACCCATGCACCCAGGCAAAATCTCCGTGTTATTGGCAATAGGACATCCCCATGGCACTGGGGTTTATCAGTCTAGAGCCTCGTAGCCTCGTAGCTATAGCACACCCCCATGGCACTGGGGTCTATAACATAGGTTCGTAGCTATAGGACGTCCCCGTGGCACTGGGGTCTATAACATAGGTTCGTAGCTATAGGACGTCCCCATGGCACTGGGGTCTATAGGTTCGGAACTATAGGACATCCCCATGGCACTGGGGTCTAGAGCCTCGTAGCTATAGCACACTCCCATGGCACTGGGGTCTATAGGTCCGTAGCTATAGCACATCCCCATGGCACTGGGGTCTATAGGTTCGTAGCTATAGCACATCCCCATGGCACTGGGGTCTATAGGTTCGTAGCTATAGCACATCCCCATGGCACTGGGGTCTATAGGTCCGTAGCTATAGGACATCCCCATGGCACTGGCCTCTATAGGTTCTCAGCCTCACTGACGATCTCTCCCGGAATGACCGTGATGATTTTTTCCATGTTACGTACACAAGCACGACGATAAGGCTCCAGGCATGGCTGATCGGGTTTCACCAGCAGGGCCGAGAAAAAGTGTCGTTATAGAGGATGTTTTGACATGTACTAGTAAGAAAAGGCTTAAAGTTACCAAATAAATTCTTGAAAAAAATTGTTGTGTTTACGGACGCGGGGCCGATTTGCCAAATGAAATATAGCAGAAGTTAAAATGGGGACTGGTAGGAAAGCTGAATGCATTTTGGGATCGCAGATTTCATTCTAAATGAACCAATTACAAATATGCTATTATAAATAATAAAATATTCCATATGGGATATGTAATATAGCATATAGATAACAATCAATTGTAGAAGTTGGCCATTATACAAATACCAAATGATCGAAGATTAGTTCTCTCGACAGATATAGACATCGTAGTTTTACATACATGATCGAAATAATGAAGTTTTACCTATCGGAATGCGGCATCAATGACAACACATTGGGGTTATACCAGTTACTAACCCCGTTATATCATATATAGATATGTAATACACACCTGTGCTATGCACCCCCCCACCCCCCACCCTCTCCCTCCATATACCCAATTGCCGACATATTGCACCTACTCGCTCGATCGCCCTGTGCGCTGACTTGGTGAATCGCTTATTTCGCTCTTGACACCGGGTGACACTGACAAAGACACAGCATCAGGGGTAACTTATACGTAAAAAACAAGATTGATTTGGCCCCCTGCTGATACCTATATATTTGTAGTTGATAGTTTCTTTGGTATGTTATACGCCAGCGTGGCCCCATAGCTTCCTGCTCTCAACATGTGAAGGGAAGGCGTCTTGGGAACAAAAGCGTGATTTCAATTTGAGTTGGTGTATTTATGGATTGACAAAAACATCAAATTTATGTCTGTATCTGACTGGAATATATTGGTAAATTCTTTGAAATATCATGCTTAAAAACACATTACTTTGCTATCGTAACACTGGATGGTATACAGCTTTGGACGCTTTAATTCTTTCTCCTTATCAGATTTTTTAGTGATAACAAAGTAATTTCCGGGTTGCCGCTGGTTGTCTGAGGGCTGATATCACGCGGCGCTATAGAACGAGGGTTCCACATTTATCTGATCCACAGTGTGGGATTTATCTCTGATATTTCATCTCAAATGTCACACGAGTGGGTGACAGCTAGGGGACTTTAGTACTGTGGTGAGGCACTGTCCAGGGAGACATTTCTCGCCATGGGGACTTGGAATTGTCGGAGATCTAGCCGACCGAAGGCGCTACAAGTTGATTTGTATTATAGATCAGTCGTCTTTAGTAATAAAATAATATTTGGAGAGATCCCCGTTAAAAATAAAATACCGATTCTGATCTCCAAATAATAATGAAATTTATCCTTTAATGAAGCAGTAGGAACAAAGGGTGCGTCATAATTTAAAATGGCCACAAAAGAACCACATTTTGGCCCACAAATATCACCTAGGCCACACGGAAAACTCCCAATGCCTCCCGCACAGATTCAAACTTGATAATGGCCGGGGAGGAGGAGGGGGGTGGGGGGGGGGGGGTGAGGTTAAAAGGGGGTTCCTTCGGTGCGAATGACACAGTCCCCTTAGAAATTTCAACCTGTTTTCATCGGATGTAGTTTCTTGCCTTTTTGATAAGAAAACCCCGTGGCGTCGGGGGGTTGGGGGGGGGGGGTGCAAATTGGATTCATTTGCTTTAAGAATAGGGATTATCTTACATTTATTAAGCATAAACGTCCCACCGTTTTCAAAAATGGCTGACAATATTATCCTTCGCCTGAAGCTTGAATTACAAGTTCTCTCACTCCCAGCGCAATTCAGATGGTGTTTGCATTTAGTGCCAGGGTGAGAGAGGTTGGTGGCGGGCCCGAAGTGGGGTGGGGGTGTATCCTGGTAGGTACGGTTGGCCACGGGACCAGTTTTACATTTTACATGATTGAGTAAGTAGTTCTGAGCAAGCGGTTAGTTTTCTCTGCAACGGTTGTGATCTATGACTATCAGTCTCTATAGAAAACAACGCCCCGCTGTTGGTGGCAAGCAAGTCAGAAGCATCGTAGCGAGGGTGATTGATGTAAAAGTATACTAAAAACTGACTAAGAAACAGAGTTTTTAAAGACGGTTATAGTTGGTGAGCTTACCTTGAAGGACCAGGTTGTATATGAGGACGTGTCGCTGCCGCCGTGGTACCCCAGCCCACGCCATGTTGTGGGTAATATCCCTCTCTGTGAGTCGAGGCTGTCTGGGTGAGAGGGAGGGAGGGAGACTAGACTCACTATCTCTCCTGTCTCTGTCAATCAGGGACTGTTGTCAGTCGCCGGGAGCTGGCTGTCAGCGCTGCTGCAATCACCTCTCAATCACGGAAGGACGTTCCTCGCCACCCGCTGCCAGTCAGCTATATACTCTCTGTCTGTGTATCTGTCGCGCATCAGATTCTTAGGATGGCCCTGCGCCCGTCTTTCACACGCGTTTTGACAAAAACCTACACACTTTTCTCTATCCACACAGAACTAGTATATGTAATAACAGGTGACGGACTGAGAACCAAAATATTAAGCTGCCAGAAAAATATCCATTGTGTCTCCCCCACGGACAATTAGCGTGGTACGATAATAGCTTGAGGGTGGACGAGGTAACGAGGCGGGGGGTGGGATGGATCTGCTGGGTGGCAGCAGGGTGTTTATCCTGTTACCGCTGTAAGTAGCTGGTTGACAAAGGGTATTGTCTCGCGCGGGTGTGGAACTCTCGCGAGATCGGCCGATATCACGCGTTTACCGGCGCCAATGAGCTGCCCGTGACGTCACAGATCGGTGTAGTTATTGGTAATTATCGCCCATCGCTTATTAGCGACCAATGTGTGTGTGTGACACCCACATGTATCGGGTGGCGACTATTCCGTGCTACACCCGGCCGTGACAAACAGCCAATGGGCGTTTAGACTCTGTGCGTCACCTGCAACAAACAGCCAATGAGAGTGTGTATCGCCTGCAATGCACTTTCTATGACCGGTGTATGAACCAACTGTAACACACAATCCAGTACGACGCTCTACAAGTCCCAGATGAGGTAGTCGATGTTATTTGTCACTGCTGCTTTTTGTCCTTGTCGTCAATGCCAAGCCCTATGGATCAGTGCCATTACGTAAGAAATCTCATCAGCTTAGTTGTTAAAGCCTTTCATTGACGCCGCTGTGACGTCACTATCATTCCTTGCAGCGCCCCGTGACGTCATTTGCTGCTGGTTTCAGAGCTTTTGTGATGCCTGTTTCAGTGCAAAGCGTTCCTTGTTCCGTGTCGCCATTTGCAGCTATTGGTCTGAATTGGCCGCGACGCAATAGCTGCCGTGATCGCAAAAACCCGGGTGAGAATGAAAACCAGCGGGCACACAGCCACGAGGGGTGGTCGGTGGTGGGGGGGGGGGGGGGAGTGTTGGATCTTCCCGTCCTGTCCCCCAACGTCCGCGGACGGCTAGGGTGGTCCGAGTAGATCGTCTGCCTTGGGAGGGGGTGGGGGGGGGGGGGGCGGTGGAGCAGGGAAGCGGTGATGCGGCGGGGTCTCCCACTGAGATTTGTCGCCTCCGATTCCCGGTCGCGTCAGTCAAGATGCTGACGTCTCGACACCGACTGACTGACACCGAGACTGACACTGAAACCGACAACAAAATCCACCGACCGTCCTCGTTGGGATCTACATCGACCTCCGGTGCCGATGCCACCCGCAAGTGACTATGTTTGTATGGGATGACGGCTAGCCCAGCTGGAGCGGACGACTCCAAAAAGGTTCGTCGGTTGGTCCTCCGCTGGTCTCAGCGGTGAGAGTGAGTTGCCCTGCCCTGCGAGGGGGTGGTCGACAGGTGTTAAAACGGCGAGCTGCCGGCCCCGCGGCCACTGGCGGCTGCCTACATGGGGAGGGTGGTCGTGGCTGTAGGCCGGCTCGGCGGTGGTTGGTTGGCTGGCTGCAGGTCTGGCCCTCAGACTCTACTCGCTAGGTCGTTCGCTGGCTTTTGCTGGCAGGGGGCATCACAGAAGAGCCGCCAGCGCCCCAACAGTCTCCGTTTATTTATCACTCTAACTGCTGTCAAACTTTGCTGCGATCACCTGGGAGAGAGGGTGGTGGGGCGGGGAGCGGAGCCCGAGAGACGGCCGGGCGGGGTGTCCTCACCCTCTCCGGCGGGGGGCGGAGCCAGAGGGACGGCCGGGCGGGGTGTCTTCACCATCTCCGGCGGGGGGCGGAGCCAGAGAGACGGCCGGGCGGGGTTTCTTCACCCTCTCCGGCGGGGGGCGGAGCCAGAGAGACGACCGGGCGGGGTGTCCACATCCTCTCCGGCGGGGGGCCGAGCCAGAGAGACGGCAGGGCGTGGTCGCCTCACGTTCTCCGGCGGGGGGCGGAGCCAGAGAGACGGCCGGGCGGGGTGTCTTCACCCGCTCCGGCGGGGGGCGGAGCCAGAGAGACGGCCGGGCGGGGTGTCTTCACCCTGTCCGGCGGGGGGCGGAGCCAGAGAGACGGCCGGGCGGGGTGTCCACATCCTCTCCGGCGGGGGGCGGAGCCAGAGAGACGGCAGGGCGTGGTCGCCTCACGCTCTCCGGCGGGGGGCGGAGCCAGAGAGACGGCCGGGCGGGGTGTCTTCACCCTCTCCGGCGGGGGGCGGAGCCAGAGAGACGGCCGGGCGGGGTGTCCTCATCCTCTCCGGCGGGGGGCGGAGCCAGAGAGACGGCAGGGCGTGGTCGCCTCACGCTCTCTGGCGGGGGGCGGAGCCAGAGAGACGGCCGGGCGGGGTGTCCTCACCCTCTCCGGCGGGGGGCCGAGCCAGAAAGACGGCCGGGCGGGGTGGCCTCACCATCTCCGGCGTGGGGCGGAGCCAAAGAGACGGCCGGGCGGGGTGGCCTCACCCTCTCCGGCGGGGGGTGGAGCCAGAGAGACGACCGGGCGGGGTGTCCTCATCCTCTCCGGCGGGGGGCGGAGCCAGAGAGACGGCAGGGCGTGGTCGCCTAACGCTCTCCGACGGGGGGCGGAGCCAGAGAGACGGCCGGGCGGGGTGTCCTCACCCTCTCCGGCAGGGGGCGGAGCCAGCGAGACGGCCGGGCGGGGTGGCCTCACCCTCTCCGGTGGGAGGCGGAGCCAGCGAAACTGCCAGGCGGGGTGTCCTCATGCTCTCCGGCGGTGGGTGGAGCCAGAGAGGCGGCCGGGCGGGGTGGCCCCACCGTCTCCGGCGGGGGGCGGAGCCAGAGAGACGGCCGGGCGGGGTGGCCTCACCCTCTCCGGCGGAGGGTGGAGCCAGAGAGACGGCAGGGCGGGGTGGCCTCACCCTCTCCGGCGGGGGGCGGAGCCAGAGAGACTGCCAGGCGGGGTGTTCTCACCCTCTCCCGCGGGGGTGGAGCCAGAGAGGCGGCCGGGCGGGGTGGCCCCACCGTCTCCGGCGGGGGGCGGCGCCAGAGAGACGGCCGGGCGGGGTGGCCTCACCCTCTCCGGCGGGGGGCGGAGCCAGAGAGACGGCCGGGCGGGGTGGCCTCACCCTCTCCGGCGGAGGGTGGAGCCAGAGAGACGGCAGATCGGGGTGGTCTCACCCTCTCCGGCGGGGGGCGGAGCCAACGAGACGGCCAGGCTGGGTGTCCTCATGCTCTCCGGCGGTGGGCGGAGCCAGAGAGGCGGCCGGGCGGGGTGGCCCCACCGTCTCCGGCGGGGAGCGGAGCCAGAGAGACGGCCGGGCGGGGTGGGCTCACCCTCTCCGGCGGGGGGTGGAGCCAGAGAGGCGGCCGGGCGGGGTGGCCCCACCGTCTCCGGCTGGGGGCGGAGCCAGAGAGACGGCCGGGCGGGGTGGCCTCACCCTCTCCGGCGGGGGGTGGAGCCAGAGAGATGGCCGGGCGGGGTCGCCTCACCCTCTCCGGCGAGGGGCGGAGCCAGAGAGAGGGCGGATGGCAGGGCGGGGTGGCCTCACCCTCTCCGGCGGGGGGTGGAGCCAGAGAGATGGCCGGGCGGGGTCGCCTCACCCTCTCCGGCTGGGGGCGGAGCCAGAGAGACGGCCGGGCGGGGTGGCCTCACCCTCTCCGGCGGGGGGCGGAGCCACAGAGACGGCGGGGCGGGGTGTCCTCACCCTCTCCGGCGGGGGACGGCGCCAGAGAGACGGCCGGGCGGGGTCGCCTCACCCTCTTTGGCGGAGGGCAGAGCCAGAGATACGGCAGGCCGGGGTGTCCTCACCCTCTCTGGCGGGGGGCGGCGCCAGAGAGCCGGCAGGGTGGGGTGTCCTCACCTTCTCCGGCTGGGCGGAGCGTCCTCAACCTGTCCGGCGGTGGGCTGAGCCTGCGGGACGACGAAAGCGGGGCGTCCCTACCCTACCCGGCGGTTGGCAGAGCGAAGCCTGAGAGACAGCGGAAAGTAGGGCGGGATGTCCTCACCTTATCCGGTGGTGTGGGGAGCCTGAGAGAAGGCGGACGACGAGGCAGCGAGTCCTCAACTGATCCGTCGGTGGGCGGAGCCTGAGAGGCGGCGGAGGCGGGGCGTCTTTACCCTACCCGGCGGTGGGCAGAACGTCACAGACAGCGTGGCGGGGATTTCACCCTAACCGGTGGGGGGCGGAGCCTAGGAGACGAAGAGCGAAGAGGCGAGGTGTCCTCACCATATACGGGGGTGGGCAGAGCCTATTATTGAAGGCTGACAGTGTCATAATGTTTGATGCATGTATTGATTAGCTACATGTTTCTGAATCAACCACCATGATTTATTCGCATAATGAAATATAATTCAAGTTATATATTCTGAACATTTTGAAATACTTGTGCATTTGCTCAGACTGTGTTTTAAAATAATTGTATGAATGACAAACCACTAAACATTATTATAATTATCCTTGTTTTAAACGTGTACTTTGATATTGATACAGGTGGGGTGGTGTTTGCGAGATAAACCTCAATGCATAAAAAAAGACATCCCCCCCCCTCCCTAGGGCGGCCAACTAACCACACTGCGCTCTTCTCCACATCGCCTGCAGCTGGGTTTTTTTCACATGGAAATAAACCAATGTTATTTTTTGCCTACACGCATCATTGAAAGTGCCTTCTGTAGGTACTCCGGGACAATCCGTGCCACCGTCCACCCCCGTCCACCCGGAGTTTCCTGCCCATCAGGCAGGGATTTGCGCTTGTACATGTCCACACTGCGACCCTGTTCAGGCCGAACATACGGGTTACTCATACCGGTACCGGGCGATCAACAGACGACTTTTGACGAATGAGACCTTTCACCTGTTACGAGGGCGGCTGGGGGTTATGGTTGGATGGGGCTAGTGAGGGGAAGGCAAGGTGTGGGCTCAGATGGGAGTGACCCAAGACACCTGTATTTTCGCCGGTTAAGGTGAGCTCTTAGACATGCGTTTCTTACTTCTGCGTACGAGCATGTTTACTCTTCGAATTATGTCCATTGGTATTTATAATTATTTTTTTTAAGTGGTCAACGTATCAGCTGAGGACACTGACGGATACAGGGTGCCCCCCCCCCCCCCCATTCTTCCAGAATCAGCGATTCGCCCTTGGTGCAAGTGGTAAATTTCGCCCAAAATTAGGTACTTAATACTTGATAGGCTTTCGTTCAGACCGAAATGGTCGATCATTTTTTCATAATGCGACTCCATCGATTGGCTGACCTCGTAATGGCAAACTAGGTCAAGGGAATAGCGCACCTGGCGAGCCGATCTGAACTAGATTCGCACACCGTATTTTGACGCGTAATTCCGTATTTTCGCACTTATTGTTTACACTATTATTGCAAGAGCTCGCGCCTAATGCGTTCTCACGTGGGGAGTAGGGGTGGTCAGCACTCCTGTGCCAACAATGCGCCAGTTGTTGGAGTGTAGCCTTTAACGCCTCAGGGCATACACCCTTTTAAGACGGCAGGCGTTAAAGTGATTTGTGAGCCCCGACCCCCGTCCACCCCATAAGGCCCAAGACAAACATAGGACTGACCCGTTGGGTCCTACACACACGAATACGTGGAAGGGGGAGGGGGTGAATAGAGAGGGGAGAGGAGGAGCTGTGCCTAATACTGAAAAGCGGCTCAAGCCTCTTGGGGGGAGGAGAAGAAATATATCGCTTTTCAGATCTAAGCGTGGGTATGGAAAGCCATTCCTCGGCATAAAGAGAGGCAGAAGGGCTTTGGAATACTCGGACAAGTCTGCACGTGTGTTAAACAGGTGCACGTCTGTTATTGCCTCACTAGGCTAAGTATGCCTCGCTATCTAGTAATATATATATCTATATCTATATATATACATTGATATATATATATACATTGATATATATATATACATTGATATATATATATGCATTTATATATATCTACAGCTACGAATTCAAATAATGAAGCGATAAATACTCTTTCGCACTCCTTACAAAATGACGGTGTTTAAGCCGAATCTGTTTCATGATGGGATTGAGTTCGGTATTAAAAGGAAAAAAAGCTTTGGCTGCGTAAACAGTATAAAACATCCGAAATATAAGCTGACAAGGAAAAAGGCAACGTTGAATAAACAATTTTCGTGCAACCGCAAATTAAATCTGAATTGCTCGTGGAGTACCCGCTTCAACGAATTCAACGGATGGGGATGGGGGTGGGATGGGGTGGACTTTGGAGGGTGGCGAGGGGTGGTAAAAGGGTTTAGTAGTAGTGGTGAGGGGTGGGCAAAGGGTTTAGTAGAAGAGGCGAGTGTGGGAGTGGCCTGTAACATAGGGTCACTGAGTGAATAAACACCCCTTCCCCTCCCCCCACACCCCGGCGAGGGTTCGGTATAAACCCGATTCTTGGATACATGAATAACCTTTACACCCTAAATACCCCATCCCCCGTCCACCCCGGGCCTCACGCCGCCCCCTCACGACACCCCTGCCTTACGTCGCCCCTAACCCCCTCACCCCCTCATGACACCCCTGCCTCACGCCACCCCTCACCCCCTCACCCCCTCACCCCCTCACGACACCCCCGCCACCCTGCTCAGCTTTTCGCTTCAGCGCCTTTCGTTTCACAGCCGGTTGGCGCGACAATCAAATAATTTTTCTCTAATTGAAAACAAACAAAGGGAGGAACGCCAACCGCGGTGGAAGTTCAAAGCCCACAAATGTCTACTCACTGAGGGTACTCATGATTTATCGAAACCATTCACACCGCCGGGGTGGCAGGCCTTATATGGCCAGGCAGCGGAGGAATGGGGTGGCACTTTGCCACCCCCCCACCCCACGCCCCCCCCCCCCCCCACGCACACGCCTACCCCCTGGATGGCAGTCGAACCCACGTGTAAGTGTGAAGCCTCATGCCATCCAGGCGAGCTAAACACCCGTCGACAGCATTAAGGAAGAGACCCTCGATGAAAGGGCCAACCCCAAAACCTCTATCATGTGTCCTGTAGACACATTGACTCTCATAGCCTGACCCTGACCCTCACTATCACCCTCACTCTCAAACACACCTTCACCCACACCCTCTCCCTCATCCTCTTCCAAACCCTGACCCTTGGCCTCAGCCCCACCCTGACCCTCACCCTGACCCACCCCCTCTCGCGTATGCTCTCCCACACCCTCACCCTGGATGAGCCCACCCCCCCCCCCCTACCACACACAGCGAGACTGGGCGTTAAATGAACATTTGATGGCCATCTCCACCACTAGCATTCCGATGAGCAGCTAGATTTGCCCGCAGCTAAGTCTTTACAGACGCTGGAAAACGTGCAAAAAACAACCAAACTAACATACTAACACTGCCGCTAGCAACTTACAAAGGTAACACGTGTATGTGAAAGCGGTGGTGCGGGTGGATGGGGGGGGGGGGGGGTGGAGGGGGGGGGATCTAGGAGTGGGGGAGCGGTCGGGGGGTATATTATATAGTTTTGTGGTGGTTTTATGGAGGGGTGTTTTTTTCGCAACTTGGGTGACCAGTCTGCGGTTTGTAATTTAGAACAAACATTTATATTGATCAATAGACGCACTTACTTATTGCAAACCGCCAACCTGAGTGGGTGGGCCACCTACCCCCGGGGGCTCGCCGGCCTGGCGGTCTCTTCTGTTCGTTTCTGTGGCAACGTAAGGGTCATTATGAACACGGCCATTGGTACGCCGCGGTGGTATCCATAATGAGCAGTTGTGGGCTGTCTGTCGAATTGTGTGGTATTTTTACATGTTAATTCAATTATATAGAGACATGGATGCAGGAGACTATAATACAATGGCCTGTAATAGTCACGGACGTGGTCAGTAGCAATGTGATACAGCATTTACTTAAATTAATTAAGTGATAATTCTACATGAGGAATCTACGTGGCTTTTAATTTAATCTGTTTCTGCTGTCGTGTAACGCGGAGATAATTGCTATTACTTTGCAGTTGCAAAAATATGCAGGTCTTCCTGCTATTTGGTTCTCCATTTTTGCTATTATATAAATTTGTCAGATATTATGATGTGATATATGGATGGAATTATTACTGAATACCCGTGAGACCAATGTGATAACAAGATACAGCAATACCCATGGGCGGATCCAGGGGGGGGGGGGTCCTTTTTGAAGAAGAATGCCGCTTTTCAATGCAAAATTTAGGCCATCTGAGGCGTGGACCCCCACATTTTTGAGGAAGAACGCTATCTGGGGCGGCGTGGACCCCCCCTCCCCCCGCCCCCTCCCCGTCGCAAGTTTTTAGTGGACCCACATCCAGTCGTCGAAACATCGAAATTTGCGAAAAATTCGCAATTGTGTTCATGCACATACCCACTGGAGCTCCTTTAGTGTCTGCGAAGGTCACAGAAATGTCGCATTTTATTTGGTTCATAAAAAGAAGACGATTCCAAGTTGTAGCACAGACCAATTATAGTGTCTGTGTCACAGATACGACGCATAGTACTCTGTACATATATAAAGAAGATACGTTGTCAGATTTCAAATAGTATGTTGACGTTACGACAGAATGTGTGCATTATGACAACATTCGTTTACGCTATGACAAGCGATTGAGATCTTATGACGACATTCATTCCATCCTTCAATAGAACGGCATCTAATGTTCGATCGAAAAAATAGGTACATCATCGTACTAAGCATATCGAGAGAATAACGCAAGACGTCAGTATGACATTTAATTCGATTTATTGCTCATGCTTAACTACGTGGCATTTACAATGCCATTTGTCAAGGTTCAACATTTCACATTCATCAATATTCAACATGGCTGTGTTCTGCCAAATGTTCACATGTATATAAAACATGACCACCTCTCAGCGAAAAAATACATCAATAAAAAAGAAACAACAATCGCAGTGAACGCGGGATGATTTCATTTTCATTTCACAGTGCTGCCCTCTATTGTCCAACCAAACTAAAATAACCCTGCCATACGTAGAGGGCACCAGTTCGCCCCCCAACCCCTATTTGAGGACGAATTTGAGGAAAGCCGGTTTTTAATGCAGAATTTAGGCAATCTGAGGCGTGGACCCTCCCCCCCCCCCCCCCCGCTTTCTTTTTGGGAGGAAGAGCGCCCACTGAGGCAGCGTGAACCCCCGTCGGTCGCAAGTTTTCAATGGAGTCTCCCCCCCCCGGGTCGTCAAGTAAATAGTGGACTCCCCGGTCGCAATTTTTCACAGCGCCACCCCCCCTCCACTCCCCCCGGTCGCAAATGTCAGTTGACCCCCACCTTCCAAATTCCTGGTTCCGTCCCTGCATGTAGTTTCCCCGGCGGCAAAATGGAAACACTGATTATCCACCATTTGTCATGCTTGCAATGCCCTATTTCGCGTAACCGACCATCACATTAATATTTAATACTTAGCATGGAATACCAGAGCACTCCCCCCCCCCCCTCCGCCAGCCTGGGGTTGCCCTTGTCCGGGGTGAACCTCAACAAATATATATCCGTTTAGAACAGGCATAAATACCTACAAAAAATGCAAGGTACAAACGATACATGTCTTCAGAGAAAGAATAACAGAAGAATCATAGTCATAACGGTAACATACAAATACAACTTACAAACACTACATCGGTTAAATGGTTTGCCATTACAAACTGTAGTTGTCTTCACCAAAGGAATAACAAAGAATAAACTTATAAAATACAAAAGCACCATCTTAACATTGGAAACTAAATTTAGATTACATCGGTTTAATGGTTTGCCAATCTGCGCATAAAGTACGAATTTAGGAAACTGAAAAAATATATATCGTAATAAATAGCATCGCTTCAACAAACGCATTTATCCAATAAAATATTGCTCTTCTGTTCATAAAAAAACAAAAACGTATAAGAACTATATATCATGGTCGATCTCATCAGTCAGATAGACTCAGACTTCTTCCGGCTGTTATCTCTAGAGACATCTTTAAATGTCTGTTACATCTAATACTCGAATAAATCATTTAGATCCATCATTTCAGAACAAAATGAGAACTTTCCTGGCCGAGTCGTAGTAGACTGGACGGCAGATCAATAGGTCCCCGGACATAAGTCCTTCAAGCCATTCATTGTCTCGGGAGGTTCCTTTGTCTATTTTGGCCCTTATGTGCACAAAACGTTCCTAAAACCACAATCATTTCATTTCATAAAAAGAGTAAAAATAATCACGATAATGGTAATAATATCATATCACCATGTGTCACATTACTGTCATCTTGTGCTATTATTATGCAGTATTATAGATGCCTCCACTGGTATGTACATACATACATACGTACGTGCGGGTGTCAGCCCTGTAAGTCCAGATACACCGGCGCCTGGTCATGGTCAAAGTTATCATTCTGATAAATCTTATCGCGTGCTTCGTTTGAGGCGGTTTCGTTGTCCCTCCATGAGTTGATGTAGTCGAGGTCGGATCCATGACTTCCGCTCATGTCCAAGTAATTATCGCTCTCTGTCGGAGGCCCGCAATCCGCCTGCCGGAAGTACTCGACGCGCATGTCCACCACATCTGTGACGTCATTCATGTTTGTCTCCTTGGCGCGGTTCTCGCGGGAGATTGCGTCTTCCTGACCGAGAGTTATCGGGTCATCGCTGCCCGGTCCCAGTGTCGTTTTCAACCCTTCGTCGGTGATCTCGAAGCTTAGTGTGATGCGCTTGTCCCAGATGTCGCTGTAGGCGTTCTCGACGCGACACCTGTTGGTGACGTTGGAGGGCACCTGGCGGTCGTTTTGGGGCTTCTCCCGGCGAATGTTTTCCTGTGGATGAACGGGTGTTAATTCATGACTACGTGCATCAATCATGGTGTAGATCTGTTAGTAAGATATGTTTAGCTGCCACTGGTGGATCTAAATCTTTGGATGCGCCCTTAATTCAGTAGTATGGACAAACTCCATAACATAATAACGCTGCTATTCTGCTGACTTCCAAAAAAGAGTATTCGTGGGATTTATTAGGGTCGAGGAGCCATGTCTCCCGGAGTAGCTCCCTACTCTGCGATGAACAACAACGGATCTTACTCGGCGCAAAGATAGACATCTGCACAGTTGGAGTTCGAACCACGCACTGACCGCTTGGGCTGGGCTAGCTAGCAGAGCACATTCGACAATAATAGCCGAACCCGCTACCTACTGGACCACGGAGTGACCCAGCCGAGGCCGATAGAAACAGGATTACTTACCGTCGTCGACGACGTTGTCAGCGATGTTATAAACTCTCACCTGGTATTTTACGTTTCTTCTGACGCGGCTTCGTCGCCGCACGATACCGACAGAAGCTATGGCCAGGAGGATGACCAGCAACCCAATCACCGGCAGAGCCACTGTCCACGTGGGCTGCACAGAGCTGGGCTGAGTCTGTTGGGCAGTCTGAACTTTGGGGGCTGGAATACAAACACACGTAGTTAAATTAGGGACCCCTGTGGAAATCATAAAAGGGGGAATTAGACATGGTTGCCAAGACGGTCGACGGTAAGTACTGCTTGAAAAAGTATTTTTGATATCATGAGCTAGCTCTTTTATAAATAGCTATATCAAATAGCAGTTAGTTTACATTGATATGTTGATGTTTTTGTTTAATTTTTTTCTGTTTTTCTGTGGATACTGTATAAACAAAATGCTAGTGGAAATACAAAATTCATACTAACATATGTCAAAATCTGCAGCTTATAACCATGTCATTTTGTAAAGGCCTGATAATTGCAGATACTTACTAAGCGCTGAAATGAACTTGGAAGAGCTTCCCAATGAGTTGCTGGCAGTACATCTGTAAAGACCATCGCTGTGGGTCTCGATCACCGAGGAGTTATCCGGGAGTTCCATCCACCCCCTCGGGTGCTTCTCGTCCTCCCCAGCTAGCGCGCCAATCCGGTTACCATCTTTACCGCCATGAGCAGCGTCTCGCTCTGTGACGTCATGGATGACGTTGCTATTGTCGTCGGCGTTTGAGTCGTATTTCTGAATGTCCCATTGGAAGTCGCAGGCAGGACTGCAAGAAGCCGAACAGCGGACCGTAGCTGTCATCCGGTGGCCATCAGACGGGAGGCGTTGTGTTACGTCTTGCTGCAATGTTACCTCACTAGGTGCATCTGAAACATGTACACGACGTAAAACTTACTTACTGAATCTTTACAAAGACACACATCGTTATCATTAATCAGTGAGATGAATTTTCATGCTCATGGTATATATCTTGCCTATGTATTGTTATATAGGGAGGATACACTGAGTGATATTTAGCACTTTAAGTAAAAAACGATAGTGGGATTTTATAGTGTGTGTGTGTGGGGGGGTGGGGGGGGGCATGCTCCGCTCATGCAACAATCCACTGGGACTCTTCTCACAATGTTACCGGCCCCCCTCAGAGCTTTCATTCTGCGCCCCCCCCCCACCCCTCCACCCACCCACCCCTCTACCCCCCCCCCCCCGTCACCCTAGCGAGTGAGATTCCTTGATCAGGGTGTAAGCCATAGACGACGGGAGACGAGAACCAAATTAAGCAACTAACCATTACAAATCCACCCATGAGAAAGAGACACGAAGCTGAAGGTAGGGGGTCTGATACCCCGCGGCCTATTGGGCAGCGCGCTCGGGCTATTTTCGAATGTGCTCTGCCAAGGCCAGCACAAGCGGCCGGTGTGTGGTTCGAATCCCGCTTGAGGAAATGTCTATGTTTGTGCAGGATAAAGGATCCCATATATTTGTTCGCAAGGAGTATGCGTGTACTCCCCGAGACTTGGCTCCTCTCTCTCTCTTTCTCTATCTTTCTTTCTATCTATCTTGATCTTTCCCATTTGTCGCTACGTGACATACACGGATTAACGCGTCCTACTTTAATTAATCAATCGATTACAATGTACCACTCACAGTTGACTGTGACATCCACAGCCGTCTCCCCACGGCCCATGCTGTTGTTAGCGATGCAGAGGTAGCGTCCGCGCTGTAGCCGTGTTATGGCTGACAGGTTAAGGTGTCTCCCAGCCTGGATCACGGTCGTCTGCACCCTGCGCATCCAGGACTCATCCAAATCCTTGGCCACCCCGGAGGCCAGCGGAGCTTTCCCCCCAGTTGAAGGTCTCTGGTCGACCGTCGCCTCTCTAGCCACAATGTTGCCGCCACGTTGTGCCCCGTTGGAAACCGCCGAGTCCAGGTCAAGGTCGTTGGGGATTTCCGGTCGGAAGGTCCAGTGGAAGTCGCAATCCGGGGAGCATCGCGCGAAGCACGTGATCATGACGTCAGCGTTCTCGACGAGCGTGATCTCATCTTCGGCGGTTGTCATGGTGACATTTGTTGGCGCGTCTGAAGAAATAAGAATAGGAGAACAATATTGAGATACAAATGTCAAGTCGAATGTGTGTAGGTTTGTTCTGACTTTGACTGATGCTTGTTTCAGGCGATGGCATCCGGTTGTCAACATTCAAGATTGGTTTGACGTAAAGATCTGATACCTCCTTGAAAGCCGACGAGACAGACAGGGGTTTATTCGGGCCATAGAATCCGCCCGTAAATCGTCTTTAGAACCAGTTACGTTTCCGTCCATTAACGAGACAGAAGCAGAACAAATTCACATAATGCTATCGTGGAAACTAACATTTCCCCGTTTTAGAAGGAACTAAACCCCTTCGGGCTCGATCATACTGGAAGAAACAGCTCAGACGCAATTTGAGACTCACGGTGCACGACTAGCGAGACGTTCATAGATTTGTTGCCAAGGCTGTTGCTGGCATGACACGTGTACAGCCCCGCATCGTCCTTGTCAAGGTCATCCAGCTCCAGGAGCTCTCCGCTAGATGGCAGCATGCGTCCCGACAACGACGGTCCCGTCCAAGTGACGTCACACGGCGGGCTGCAGTCGGCATGGCAACGCAGCGACAGTGTGTCTGACTCTTGCGTGATGCGGATAGGAGGTCCAGGCGGTGTCAGTGTGAAGGTGTCTGGGCCGTCTGGAAGGGAAATAAAGGCCAGGTGAGAAATCTGATGTCCTAATTAAATGATGTGTTCTTTGACACGTATGACACAAGTGAGATACACGTGCGATGCACGTGCGATACACGTGCGATGCACGTGCGATACACGTGCGATACACGTGCGAAACAAGTGCGATAAGACAAACACGTGCCATAGAATCAGACGTGGGACGCCACGTATCTGAATTCTAATAACCATCGTTCTTTGATGACAACGTTGACCTTTCTTACCATAAACGTTGGTAACATTACTGGAATATTTCACCTTTCGTATCTATACCGGAATCTTTGACATTTCGTACCTTTGTTGGAACCAATGCACACTGCCTATTCTAAGTAGGACTAGTGCAAAGGACTAGAACTATTATCCCTACTTTTATTGGGACTCCAGATGTTACTTACTACCGAGCCACCAAATCAAACACTGAGTAATATATATCACGGTGTATATATAGATATACATATATATAGATATACATATATATATAAATACATATACATGTATATCACATTCATGGTAGAGCACGCCCCGTGTTCACGTTTGCCGACAGAGTTTAATGCTATGCAATCCAAGGAGTCCCCATACCAGCATCATGGTTCAGATCGTAGGCCTACTTACATGCGCAAGATACAGTTATATTCTCGTTGAAGTTCCAAGGATACTTCAAGTTTCTGTCGCTCATATGAAAGTATCTGATGACACATGGGCTATCGGCAATCAACCAGACATCTCCACCCAATGTGAAGAGATAGCGGACTGGCTCTTCCAGTCGCCATTGGGGGTTTCCATAGCAGGGTTCTGTCAGACTGTAAGTCCCGTTGCAGAATCCGTAGTAAGCTCCCTGCACTAGCACGTGGGAACAGATCTCCTGGCCTGGAAATAAATACCGAAAACACATGGATGTAATCGAACAAATATGGATGGTGGTTGTTATGGATGGGCGGTTCTTATGGATGGGTGGTTGTTATGGATGGGTGGTTCTTATGGGTGGGTGGTTGTTATGGATGAGTGGTTGTTATGGACGGGAGATTGTTATTGATTAATGGTAGGTGTGAGTAGTACGCGAGCTATGCTGAATCAATTGATCGCCCTAACATGGAAGAACGACCGAAAGATGGATAGCATGAACGGGATGTCCTTTCGCATGGTGTTGGGTATGGACTCACAACGAAGAAACATACAAGAACCATATAATCATTGCTATATTTACCTGCTGCTCCCTCCAAGGAAGCCACTGCAGTGACCACTGCTAGTGTACACATCACCCTCACTGTCGGCCATGTCGCCATCGTGCCTGCAACAGAATCGATCGTGTCTGAACTCACTTTTATTGTCTCGCTAACTGGCATGTTGCTTATACTTCAATACCCGGCATAAGAGAGTCACGTGCATCTCACAATGTTATGCTTCAACCTGTTCTTTTACTTAATTTCCGAAATGACATAACATATCCTCCTCTTGGCGTTACCATGATCATTGCAATATGAAAGTAATAAAAGCGAAGAAATTGTTAATATGTAAATATGATGGCCGCCATTTTCAGTTGCTGTTCATTTTGCAATTTCGCAAATTTTGCTCATTAAAAAGTCATTATTAAAACTATTGTGAGCTTACAGTATTGTAAAGCTGTAGATGACAGGAAAATAAATATGTTATCGTAACGGTTGCAGACCTCAATTTGAATATAAATAAATTGCGTAATCGCTATATAACGCACTGTATCGCTGCTCATGTTCGATCAATGGTTAAAGCTGTATATCGAGCCCTTTTTACCGCCAAAACTAAAGAGATCAAAATACAAATAAGAATCAGTACTTGAATCATTCAAGATTTCTTTTATCTATACTCCACCCATACCAGATTGCCAAATAGAGGCTCTTACAGTACAAAATCCATGCAATGTTTCACAATACCGAGACTAACAGCCGCGCTTATCCTCTAAATTATGTAAAGCGATGAAGATCGGTTCAATGGGTCCCCATTTCTTTACAAAGGCAGTGTGGGACATTGCAAGTTTCTCGAGTTTATAACTATAACTAATTGCATTTAAAACACACATTTGAAGCTTGGCTTGGAATTACCCCAGTTACATTTATAAATAATAAATAAGTAAATAACAAAGATTGTTAAAAGCAGGGTTACAAGCTTGTACCTCTTCAGTATTCCCCTGGTATGATGCCGATAGTTAATCCTTATTTTCCTCAAATCTAACCCCAAAATCTAAATTCATAATATATTGCGTCAGACATTTCCATGTCACGGTTCAGCGCATGTGTGGATAAAAGGTGGCTTAAACACCAATCCGCACGTCACTATCCATCAATCGATCCCAATACAGCAATATACACAATGCTGTTCAATGCGTGGTCATAGCTTATATACTATACAAACCTTGGATGACGTCTGTACGATAGGATGCGCTGCTATTCCAGATGGTATGTTAAATGAACAGGTCTTTAAAGAACCAGTCCTAGTGATATCGCAGAGATCTTTCCGTCGCGGTTCTGTGGCGAACTATATACCACCCCTGTTCTCTCTGTAACGTTACGTCTCACCGCAGTGCTTTCTCACTAAACGGCACTCGTTCCAACGGTGCTATGACGTCATCAAGCACAGTGGCTTCTAAAACAGTGACGTCACGCTGCCGGTTCTGCAGAAAGGAGTCTGGCAGCATCGATGACTGATGTATAAACGTTTGACATCGATGGGCTCTAGATGTAAAATATGACCACTGACGCCGAGGGTAGGCAGCCTACATGGAACTTTGAACGCGGTCTCTATATGATCCGGGCCCACACAGTGCGAATCAGACCCCCTATCTCGTCCTGGCTTCCTTTTCCACTGTCGCCGCTGTGGTTTAAGTTCACACGTGGTGTCTCGCTACTGTCACATTGGGTTATGTCCGACACACCAACAAAGGCTTAGTGTCCGGGTACACGCATACATATATATAAAGCGATGTGAAATATGGGGTGTATATCCCGTGTGGGTGGGTGAGGGCAAGCTATATACACGTATTTGTATCCAGGGGTATATCCAGGGATTCGTATTTTTATGAACCCAGTTGAGACCCAGGGTTGGGGTGTTTGTGTCAAGACTGCGCTTCACTGCACAGCGCCCTCCCCACAGGGGAGTAATAATAATGGATACTATACTGGGACTAGCAGGATCAGGCGACCAGTGGGGGTAGAAATTGGGTAGGAATTGGTTGGGGTGTGGGGTAGGGTAGGGGGACATAGCCACGCTCCTGTCACGGGTGATAGGACAACCACTTCCGGTTCAGCAGAGGCCAGAGCCTCGTGGTGCGCGGTGCGCATGCGCGGGTTCGCCATGGAGATCCGGATCATACAGGACGCCTGACACCCCGAACAGTGCGACACTCGATCCTGGTCGCCTCCAGTGGCCTCTGCACACACAGACAGTCGAGGGGGACGTCAGTCGGCGGTATACCAGCTGCGTCGAGGTCAGAGGTCAAACAGCTGTCGGGATGGTGGGGTGGGGGAAACAGCGGGGGGGAGGGGGGCGGGGCTTACTTGCTCAGTTGTTCAGTTGGCTGAGCTATAGATCAGCAGGTCTGGGGTTCACTCCCTCTTTGTACTTTCATATGCGGGATATTTTATGCAACATTCGACCCACTTTAACCTTCATTCGGCCTTTAGCCCACTATGGCCTAAAACACAAACTTTCATGTGCGGATCGTTCGTATGACAACTGTATGTGACCCTGAGACCCGGCAATAGATTGATAAAAGCATGGCCGCTGCATGACAGCTGTATGACACTTGTATGACCACTGCATGACAGCTGTATGACAATTGCATGACCACTGCATGACAGCTGTATGACAATTGCATGACCACTGCATGACAGCTGTATGACAATTGCATGACCACTGCATGACAGCTGTCTGACACTTGAATGACCACTGCATGACAGCTGTATGACACTTGTATGACCACTGCATGACACTTGTATGACCACTGCATGACAGCTGTATGACACTTGTATGACCACTGCATGACAGCTGTATGACAATTGCATGACCACTGCATGACAGCTGTATGACAATTGCATGACCACTGCATGACAGCTGTATGACAATTGCATGACCACTGCATGACAGCTGTCTGACACTTGAATGACCACTGCATGACAGCTGTATGACACTTGTATGACCACTGCATGACAGCTGTATGACACTTGTATGACCACTGCATGACAGCTGTATGACACTTGTATGACCACTGCATGACAGCTGTACGACAATTGCATGACCACTGCATGACAGCTGTATGACAATTGCATGACCACTGCATGACAGCTGTCTGACACTTGAATGACCACTGCATGACAGCTGCATGACACTTGTATGACCACTGCATGACAGCTGCATGACAATTGCATAACCACTGTATGACAGCTGTATGACACTTGTATGACCACTGCATAACAGCTGTATGACACTTGTATGACCACTGCATGACAGCTGTATGACAATTGCATAACCACTGCATGACAGCTGTATGACAATTGCATGACCACTGCATGACAGCTGTATGACAATTGCATGACCACTGCATGACAGCTGTCTGACACTTGAATGACCACTGCATGACAGCTGTATGACACTTGTATGACCACTGCATGACACTTGTATGCCCACTGTATGACAGCTGTATGACACTTGTATGACCACTGCATGACATCTGTATGACAATTGCATGACCACTGCATGACAGCTGTATGACACTTGTAGGACCACTGCATGACAGCTGTATGACAATTGCATGGCACTGCATGACAGCTGTATGACACTTGTATGACCACTGCATGACAGCTGTATGACAAACAATTGTGTGACAACTTAATGAATAATAACTGTATGGCAAATGAATGAAAACTTGTTTGCTGTGTTACAGATGCACGGGTTATGGGGTAAGGACCGAAGATGGCAGAGAGGGTGAAATTCGTCCCACTTACGAGCACAGGAAGTAGACGTCTAAATACTAGAATGCGGTTACGTCGCACGAGATACGGATTTCTAAGAAGCACATCCGGGCATTGCTGGAAGAGACGTCGAGACGGTGGCGACATCACATACGGGCGTCCGAGTCATTAATTCTGATAAGTTGTGGTGGAATCTAATACCCCTGCCCGCAAAAACCATATGACTGCGGCTTAACACAAGCCGGTCATGTTCTGGGGCGATGGAGTGCTGGCTTAAGCCAGATTTATGATATTCCACCTCTTGTGAACAGCTACAACCGACTGACTTCACATAACACTGAAGAGGGTGGCTTTGCCATATAATATATGTTACCTATGCAAATATTGAAAATAACAAGTACTGTAGTAAATGCTATGGTATATACTGTAGTAAATTCTATGTTATGTACTGCAGTAAATTCTATAGTATGTATTGTAGTAAATGTTATTGTATGTATTGTAGTAAGTTCTATGATAGGCTATGTATTGTAGTGGATTCTATGGTATGTATTGTAGTGAATTCTATGGTATGTATTGTAGTGAATTCTATGGTATGTATTGTAGTGAATTCTATGGTATGTATTGTAGTAAATTCTATAGTACTTTCAATAAATAAATAAGTTTTTCGCTCTTACTAACATAATCTTGCATCGTTCTATCCATAGTGCACATTTGTACTATATAATTCCCCCTTCCCTCGCTTTTCGTGGATATGTTGAGCTCCTGGATATTCACGATAAACAATGAAATATTCAAAATTGTTTTTATTTACACCATGTATATCAGTAAAATGACCCCCCCCCCCCCCCCGCCCCCAGCCACTTTTTTTTTCGGGCATCGACTCTCGGAATGCCCCCCTGCCCCCTTCCCTTGTTTTAACTCCTGGTTCCGCCCCTACATGCATGGGCCAATGTGTTTACAAGTGTCCCCATTTCTGTTGCTGTCACTGTAACGTTACCACTTTACTGTGGGACTATGTCAGTTTGTCTGACTTAGCAGGCGGTCTTAGTAATGTGGCCCGCCACCGCCAGGGGCCGTCGAGGGTCTCACGCGAGCCTCGAAACACCCGGATGCTGTAGGTAACCTGATCAATCTGCGACCTGCATAAATAGGTCGGGTCACACTGGGTCAGAGAATTCGCGCTTACACTAAACAAATACAACAACAACAACGCTTTAGTTCAAAACAAATATCCGTTATTGCTGTTGCAAGGTTTTATGGGGCGGGACAAATCTAGAAACAACAATAATGCTCTAGTTCAAAAACAAATATCCGTTATTGTTATTATAAGGTTGTATCGAGGAAAAAGGCAAAGATCTGAAAGCATGACGTGGGCGGCATCAAAGAAGTATTTTGTCACTGGTGTACATGGTGTAATTAAAAACTATTCTAAATAATATCCAGGGGCTCAACATATCCAGACTTCTGGCAATAAAAGCACGGTTGATGTTTCTATTTGTCCCATACTGGTGTACATGTTAACGTACAGAAACATCACTTAGTTAGTATTACACGAGTCTTGCCAAGACGACGTTAATTTAGATATTGCATTGGAAGAAGGTTTACGAAACATCGTAATTGAATCGAAGAGTTTAAATTTTGGAAGGTGTAACTGACGTATATACAGTATTACATGTAATCTAGTATAGAAACTCATTTATCTAAAAGTTGCTCTGTTTTCCTTTTAAATATTTTGGACTTTATTGCCCCTATTATGGTGTAAATGATTTACCAAGGGTCCGTAAATGAAAACCAACTTATTCGAAAATGGGATATCATTTTTTCAAAGGTAACTGTATTGCTATTCTACTTGTTCATAAATTGGTTGGACCCCCCTTTTCGTCGTAGATTCCTGCATTAATCGAAAACACGGTAACTTATTAATTTGTAGAAGGAGAAATTGTTGCTGTTAACTCTATACTATAAAATTGTTGCTGTTAACTCTATACTATAGCTGTTAACTCTATACTATAAAATTGTTGCTGTTAACTCTATACTATAAAATTGTTGCTGTTAACTCTATACTATATCAGTTTTGCATCTTCTGTTATCTATCTGTACCTTTAAGTGTCAATATAATCTTGATGTAGACCGTGAAAACAGAAATCACCCGAATGCGCCGCCGCCATCTTGGGATGAGCGTAACTTAGCTTGCGACAGACTGCGCCCCCCTGGGGAGGGAGGGCAGGGGGGGGGGGCGGGGGACGGGGGACGGATACAAAAAAGTATAAGGAGGTCCTTCTGGGATCCCCAAGATCTTACCCATCCAAGTACTAAGAACTGTGTAAAATTAGAGCCCATTCACGTAGGCCTACCAGCTGAGAAAATTGCGCGACTTTGGCAAAATCCTAAGGAACGGACAGCTCTAGCTCAAGCTTGAAAATTGAGCCGACCCATTGGCGTACCAACTGCCCCACAGTAGATGAATGCAGGTACCAACAGGGGATAATTTAGGACCCATCGGCGTACCAAAATGAATGAAAATAACACCCCTTCCAACGGCACGCCTCCAGCAACAATAGCATTTCCATAGTAGCTATTGGAGGATGTATTTATACAGGTAAATGTTAGCCAAGTGAAGACCAGCTCGCCTTCACCTCCGTGACTTTTGGCACGTTTTGTTTCCTAGTTTCCAGAACCCCCGAGGACTGGCACATGAATCAGTTGTACCACAAGGTCACCATGTAAAGAATTGCTGTTCACCGATGCTTCCGTCTAAACACGAAATGAAAAAACATGTATCTGGACTGGGCGCTTGGGTAGCTCCACCATGACCACACACATGCGCACACTGCTACCGCCAACTTACATCAAAACTACTTAATACTTAATCCAATGTACTTAATCCAATGCTGGGTTTGGGGGGGGGTGGTCGCGGTACAGCCCCCCCCCCCCTTTCACCTCCAAAATCCACTCGGCGAGGGCGTTTTGCTGGCAAAATCCGCTCGGAAGGGGTATTTTTCTCCGTTGACCCGTTAAATGTCGCAGTTCCATGCAGACACCAGGTCGACCAACTTCTTTGTCACGGCTAACCCGCTCGGTTTACTCTTTTTTCACGGCAAACCTGCTCTGTGAACGCACATTGTCAGTCCTCCCCCCGGAAGTATATCGGGTATCTCACACCTCAGGTATCAATTTGCCCCAACATAACCCCCCCCCCCCGGGATTTTAGTGTGACTATCGCTGGCCAAACAAGATTTTTGAACCGCTAGAAGCTGTTAATGAACCATTACAGACTAACGTTAAATCCTTCATGTCTGGGCCGATGTAATTTGTATGTAAAATGACGCCAAAAACCTGTTATATTTATTGTCCATTGTGTGATATGAAAGCAAGCTTATCTTGTCTTGTAAGGATGTGATAAATTTGCGAAGAACCCCCTGACTTTGGTTAACTGGGTAGAAGAGGGTGGTTTTAAATGATGAAACGTTGGGTGCGCAACCTTATATGTTCCCTTCTCAAATTTTCTCTTCTCCGGGCTGGTCATTTTCGTTCCATATTCATTTGATTTTTTTTCTTAATTCTCGATTTGCTATGGAACACACAATTTTGACAATAACTTACTTACATTAGTATTCTTTACCCAATTTATTGATATTTGTGTCATACATCGCCTCTCATTTTTTCACAGAATGTGACAGGCAATGTAATTAATCTACATAATATTTGCATGTATTCAAATACAATATATACAGATATAAACACAACAATATAAAAACATTATATATGGTATCAATAGATAGACTATATGTCAACATGTAAGTTAGGCGGATGTACTTACAATTATTATTTATAGGTGACACATATCAACATACATATATATATATATAGCTTCTCTATATGGGGCGATCCTGGGGTTAAACCTTCTGGATTCGGTGTGTAACATAATGATGGAAACTAGGCGGCGGCAATCCCATCCAAATCCTGTTTGTGATTGAGTATTTGCGCGATATATAAACACGAGAGTAAGTTTAATAGAGAATTAGATCAGGTTACCTCAGTCCCTGGATGGGCGGATGTCGACGCCTGTTAGTTCAATGTGCTGATGGGTGTGACTATGTCATAATTAGTACAGTACAGTGCATCCAGGGTTTACATCGCCTCCTCTAATTGGAGATCACCATCCGTCAGAATAAGGAGGAGGGGGGGGGGAGAACCACAGATATATCACTTTTTAGTCCTGCCTGTTCGATACCAAGATTGTCACTTGTCCATTCAGCCAAGCCCCCAGCTGGATCATATGACTTTTGGTAGACATTAGTCTACCCCACACCTATATCCTGATGCCAGCTGTCAGCTCAGCCTGTCTTACAGTTAGATCGCAACTAGATTATGGCATCTGCCACTTCAGCCTGTCTCACAAATAGATTATGTCATCTATCACTTCAGCCTGCCTCACAAATAGATTATGTCATCTATCACTTCAGCCTGTCTCACAACTAGATTGTGTCACCTGTCACTTCAGCCTGTCTCACAACTAGATTATGTCAGCTATCACTTCAGCCTGCCTCACAAATAGATTATGTCACCTGTCACTTCAGCCTGTCTCACAACTAGATTATGTCATCTGCCACTTCAGCCTGTCTCACAACTAGATTATGTCAGCTATCACTTCAGCCTGCCTCACAAATAGATTATGTCACCTGTCACTTCAGCCTGTCTCACAACTAGATTATGTCACATATCACTTCAAACTGTCTCACGAATAGATTATGTCAGCTATCACTTCAGCCTGCTTCACAAATAGATTATGTCACCTATCACTTCAGCCTGCCTCACAAATAGATTATGTCACCTATCACTTCAGCCTGTATCACAAATAGATTATGCCACCTATCACTTCAGCCTGTCTCACAAATAGATTATTTCACCTATCATTTCAGCCTGTCTTACAAATAGATTATTTCACCTATGATTTCAGATTGTCTCACAAATATATTATGTCACCTATCACTTCAGCCTGTCTCACAACTAGATTATGTCAGCTATCACTTCAGCCTGCCTCACAAATAGATTATGTCACCTGTCACTTCAGCCTGTCTCACAACTAGATTATGTCAGCTATCACTTCAGCCTGCCTCACAAATAGATTATGTCACCTGTCACTTCAGCCTGCCTCACAAATAGATTATGTCACCTGTCACTTCAGCCTGTCTCACAACTAGATTATGTCACATATCACTTCAAACTGTCTCACGAATAGATTATGTCAGCTATCACTTCAGCCTGCCTCACAAATAGATTATGTCACCTATCACTTCAGCCTGTATCACAAATAGATTATGCCACCTATCACTTCAGCCTGTCTCACAAATAGATTATTTCACCTATCATTTCAGCCTGTCTTACAAATAGATTATTTCACCTATGATTTCAGATTGTCTCACAAATATATTATGTCACCTATCACTTCAGCCTGTCTCACAAATAGAGTATGTCAGCTATCACTTCAGCCTGCCTCACAAATAGATTATGTCACCTATCACTATAGCCTGTATCACAAATAGATTATGTCACCTATCATTTCAGCCTGTCTTACAAATAGATTATTTCACCTATGATTTCAGATTGTCTTACAAATATATTATGTCACCTATCACTTCAGCCTGTCTCACAAATATATTATGTCACCTATCACTTCAGCCTGTCTCACAAATAGATTATTTCACCTATCACTTCAGCCTGTATCACAAATAGATTATGTCACCTATCACTTCCGCCTGTCTTACAAATAGATTATTTCACCTATCATTTCAGCCTGTCTTACAAATAGTTTATTTCACCTATGATTTCAGATTGTCTCACAAATATATTATGTCACCTATCACCTCAGCCTGTCTCACAAATAGAGTATGTCAGCTATCACTTCAGCCTGTCTCACAAATAGATTATCTCACCTGTCCTTCCGGCTTGTCTCACAACTAGATTATGTCACCTATCACTTCAGCATGTCTCACAAATAGATTATGTCACTTATAACTTCAGCCTGTCTCACAACTATAGTTTATGTCGTCTGTCACCTCAGCCTGTCTCACAACTAGATTATGTCGCCTGTCACGCCAGCCTGTCTCAAAACTAGATTATGTCACCTATCACTTCAACTTGTCTCACAAATAGATTATGTCACCTATCACTTCAGCCTGTCTCACAAATAGATTATGTCACCTGTCACTTTAGTCTGTCTCACAACTAGATTATGTCACCTATCACTTCAGCCTGTCTCACAAATAGATTATGTCACTTATCACTTCAGCCTGTCTCACAAATAGATTATGTCACCTATCACTTCAGCTTGTCTCACAAATAGATCATGTCACCTATCACTTCAGCCTGTCTCACAAATAGATCATGTCACCTATCACTTCAGCCTGTCTTACAAATAGATTATGTCACCTATGATTTCATATTGTCTCACAAATATATTGTCACCTATCACTTCAGCCTGTCCTACAAATAGATTATGTCACCTATGACTTCAGATTGTCTCACAAATATATTGTCACCTATCACTTCAGCCTGTCCTACAAATAGATTATGTCACCTATCGCTTCAGCCTGTCTTACAACTAGATTATGTCACACTTATCCTCATACTATAGTGCCACCGTACGTATTTGTCAGTCGCTTGCCTGATCCAAATACAAAACATTATTTATGTTGTGTTCGGTTTGTAAAACATTTTATATCTATTACAGGATGCCACTTGGGCTGACAAGATATATATAGCTGATCTATACATAGACTGTTAGTTCAGGAGGTAAAAGTTTATATGGCTGCCTTTATGGGATTGTCATCGTGGAATTGCAAGATTTGGCTAAGAGGTACACGTGAAATGAGATGTTTGTGGTTTAGGTCGCTCTTAGGGCGGTATACGGCAGTGCAAACTTCTTTGAAAAAGCAAGGCGGGGAGGGGAGGGGGGGGGTGGTATAGTGTGGTTCTTTGTATTGATAATATCGGTATTTAAGGTCATCTTCATCTTGCGTGTACTGCGTATTATGGCCATGAGTCACACCAAACAAACAGGCACTATTTAGCTTTCTCCCTTGCCATTTCTATGTTATTTTAGTCCAGTACATGATAAGACCATGGCAGACGTGCGCTGCCTTCAGGGTTCAACTATAATACGAAACGAAACGTTGTGGTATTATTACGCTATGTCAGATCGTTAGAACGGTTATGGTTGGCATGCGGCCGTCTGCATAAGACGATAGATTTGCAGCTTTTTTGTGATTTAAGAAGTCCGATTTGTTTCACGACATAAGCGCTTATGACTGAACGGAACGTTATAAAACACTTTGTTATCCCAGATGTCATAACGTTACCATCAGACCGTCGACTATTGTAAACAAGTCACCTGATGTTGCGTAATACTTACAACGTTCTGGCGATACCAAAATGCTACAACCTCAAGATGATTAGTGTGCGATGTTCAGATAACGTTCCCACAACGTTTCACACATCGCAATGTCATACCTTTAGACGTGCGGTGGTTGTTGGAAGGATTCGTAGTGCGGAGGGAGCGTCGTAAGGCAGACGTAACCTCTAACACTGAACTGAACACCAATTAAGATCGGGAGAAGTCTACTAATTGCATTGAAATGTGCTGACATCTAGCGGATCATTTAGTATCAACTGATACGCAATTATCGCCAGATATTTGAAATATGAAACACCGGAAATGCGTCATCTAGCGCAGGAAACCAGAAAACACTTCTGACGAGAATGACAAATCGATTTTCCCCTCAATTTAAATGCGACATCGAACCAACGAGGCGACTTAAAGGCCTCCGCCTACACAAGTCTAATGATGGAAAACAAAACCATCGGTCTATTAAAAATAAACTGCACCCCAGCTAAATGAAGAGAGAAAAATATGAAATCTGACGCCACGCTTTTGACTTTCAATTTACTTTGTCAATCACTAATTTTAATGATATTGTAGCATCTGATCAAGTTTACCAAAAATATTGTTGATTAATTAATGACACCAGGGAGCCGTCGTAGTCAGGTGGTAGTGCGCTCGACTGCAGACCAACAGGTTGGGGGTTCAAACCCTGCCCGTGTCTGGGGGAGTCGCCGTGGTCGAGATGTAGTCTTCTCGGCTGCAGACCAACAGGTTGGGGGTTCAAACCCTGCCCGTGTCTGAGGGAGCCGCAATGGACTGGTGGTAGCCCGCTCGACTGCAGACCAACAGGTTGGGGGTTCAAACCCCCGCCCGTGTCTGGGGGATCCGCACAACAGGTGGAGTCTGCTATCTGTCACCCACACTAATTCGACACGCGCATGTTGACATTTGTACAGGCAGAGATGTTAGTACACCAAGATAGTCATACGGCGATTTCCTTGTAATCGTTCTCCGGTGGCGCCGCCAAGCGGTGAGCGTGTAGTGTTGCACAGAACCGCCGTCGGCAGGCATCAACTTCAAGTTTGTTCTGCCAAAAATTGCGCGAATTCACGAAAGAAATGTCCATTTTTGAGATACCCGAAAGAAAAAGGAAAGGTAAGACCGGCTTCTTGCGTTAATTTATCAGTCATTGATATCGTGCATCGTTTATCACCACCACAATTTCTGATAATTCTCTGTTATCGCCCACATCGAAGCGGGCGGCTCATGTGAGCAAACCAAGTCAAAGATCCATCGTTGCCACTATCTATTACTCAACAATTACCAGAAGACAACAAGCTCTAAGTGCCGGCTAATGCCTAACGAATGTGTAATGAGGTGTCCTAATCGATGTCCTGGGGTTTGAATAAAAATTGGGTGAACTCATATAGTATGATCATGGACCTACTGCCTTGGCCTGGGTGTTCGGCTCCCGGGCTCTGGTTACATTTGACAGAACTAGCCAGAAAGGGGGAAAAGCCAAGTCTTTGTCTGCATTTCTACTGTACGCATTTGCATTTATAAAATGTTTTTTTTTTATTATTACCTTTTAGATGCCAGAGCTAGATGGGTGGTCAATGCAAGAAGGAAAGACTTGTTCAATAAGTCCAGTAGGTCAGGGGCGGATCCAGGGGGGGGGGGCGTCCCGGCCCGAGCCCTCCTTTTAGGACCGAAATGTATACCATTTAACATATAAAAACCAAAACCGCCCCCCCCCCATATCCAGCATATCTATATCCGCCCCTGAAAGCGCCCCCCCCCCCCTATCCAGATTTTCTGGATCCGCCCCTGTAGGCATATCCCTATTAGCTGACGTAGTTTATATTCTTAAAAGCTGCTCATGTCTGAGAGTTTCTGTAGAAATGAACAATCTTGTTTATTTTCGTATTTTTGTATTAAAAATATCAATTGGTTGAGCATGGCTCTGTTGTTTTCATTCATATTTAGTCTCAGAATATATCTCTGGGCGGATCTAGGAATTTTGAAGCGGAAGGGGGGGGGGGTTAAAAGTGGCCGCACATGTCCACCAATTTTTACAACCAGTGGGAGGGGTGGAAAAAATGTCGACTTTAACATCCCTAAATAACCCCTCTGCCCTTGGATCCGCCTCTGGGTTTCATCTACAAAATGTCTCTTTCAAGTGTATTTCGTCGGAAAGCCCGAGTTTTACTTCTGAGACTGAACTTCGGGCGTCGTTGTGTTTGTTGTACACTTGTTGGGAAACTGTTTGCAGTGGCGTTGAAGGGTAGACGAATCTATTGTCCAACGAAATATGTCAATGAAACAAAAACAGGAGACCGCTAAATGCTAAATAATTATGAAGTTGTGTTTTATAACCCATCAGTCCAGGGTACATCATAGTTTTCAACCAGCAAAGTTATCAGCGAATTAGAGAAGCCAAACTGTTGACTGCCAGAAAATGACGTTCTCGAAATATGACGCCTTGATGACACTATTTATCGCCGCATAAAAAATACAAAATTATATATATTTAATGTAAAATATACCTGAAAGCATGAAAGAACACCACTAGGCTGTATATCACCCGAATTAATAGCGCTAAAATCCAATTTGTAGTTCACAGGGCGCCGCTTATCACGCAGTCTTCGTTATCGTCAGCGCAGTGGCAGCCCAACGTTACGCGCTCGCCGCATAGCGGCGCCATTTCTAGCCGCATAGCGGCGCCATTACTCGCCGCATTACACATTTTACAATAGGCTTTTGCCGTATGACCTATCTTGATGTACTAATATCTTTGGTACAGGTTGCGTGCGAACCCAACCGCCTGCGGCCGGGCGAGCTGACGCCGGTCAACGAGCTACCAACTGGGCCGCGGGGTGTGCCCTACGTTGAGGGAATTACAGAAAAGGTTCTCATCCATAACGGTGGTGGAGGACCGAGGAAGGGGGTCATATGTCATAGTCACCATGAACTTTATATATAGACAGGTAGTACGGGAGAACAATATATATATATCAACAACGTGCATTATTAATATTTATTCAGCTTCTTAATAGATACATATTGACATAGACTTGGCATCAAGCCCTTAATTTTAGGTGCTAAAACCGCCTGAACTGATTGGAAGTTTAAGGCCACTTTTGTGCACACGCCGGCGCCCCAAAACCTGCTTCATACCTCCACGTTGACGTGCACGAGAACGAGAAAAGAGGAGCGGAAGTAATAGGTCTAAGGGGGCCACAAGCGGGCCAACACGCATACGTAGCATATGTGTGAAGATATCCCATACAAATATAACGTATATTTATATATATATATACACCATATATAGAGAGAGAGAGGGAGAGAGAGAAAGAGAGAGAGGCATCCATAGATTGAGGCATCAAAGTAATAGTGCGCATGACACGTACTGGCGTAAATAAATAGGTCTCAATCAATATGCTGTCGATATCTGTTTACATAGTTATCATCCATTACCCCCTGTCTCCGCCCTCTCCCCTCGCCTGCTCTCTTGTTGCCCCATCTCTTCTTGTTACAGATGCTCTAGCTTTATCACCACCCCCCCCCCCTAAACACACATAAGCACGCCCCCCCCCCTCATTCTAACATCATCTCCCCATACTTCCCTCCCTCGCTCTGTTGATCCATCTCGTGTGATAGATCCTGCAGCTTTATCACCCCCCCCCCCACCCAACACACCTACGCACGCCCCCCCCCCCTATTCTAACACCACCACCTCCCCACCCTTCCCTCTCTCGCCCTGTTGCCCCATCTCTCCCTGTTACAGATACTCTAGGTTTATCACCCCCCCACCCCCTCCCCCGCTCTCACCACCCCACTCGCCACGGATTTGGCCAAGAGGCGGTCCACCCTCACATTATTGAAATGTCAAATGGCCAATCGTTGAACATTACTATCGACTCGTTCGTTTATTACATTCCGGAGCCTATAGTCAATCTCACTCACCAACACCAACACCAACACCAACAACGCAGGCCACACGACGTCATCCCACCCACCTCCAACGCCAACCCACCGCAGCCCACCCGACCCCACTTAACCCGACCCCACGCTACCCCACCCAGCCCCGCTTCGTTTCCCTCTAACACTACCACCCGGCGCCCCAGACACCGCCACCGCCCCATCGCCAATAAATAGTCATTCAGTAGTTGTTTTGTAGTCGGATCAATACTTCGAACGCGGGCTTCAGTTAATCGATAGGCTATCGACGGTGAATTGCTTGTCATCGTCCGGGTGCCAGTCAGTCGCTCGCCAGAACACACGACACGGCGGATGTTGCGCAATCGTTGGTTCCGCTACAAGGGACCCGGATATGATACACCCCCCTGGGGAAATGATCGCGTGAGAAGTGGGCGAGGTAGGTGCGCCTGACGTTGATATTAGGACACGGTAATTTCAGACAGTTTATGTCGTTAATGGATGCTTAAACAGTCGCTCGCGGAATAGTACTTGCCGCTTCATAACCAGAAGGTAACTATCCATGAATTCAGGCGTGACTATGTAAAATATCATTCATCAAAAGTGCCTTAATAAAGTCTTGAATTACCTGATATGATACTGGACATTTTATTTATAGATGTTATTACTATACTACGTTAACTTTGTTCTTTGGAAGATAAACAATAAGAATTTGTTTTAATGAGAGTTAACAGTTTTTATTCCACGATATCACTATAAACGCGTTCGTCAAAGTAGCAACAGTGAGGTCTGGCGGGTTTATTTCTAGGAGCATTGCATCTGAGCGTTATTTAGAAACTCCCCAATGATGTCACAAGATTGACAGGTGAGTTTTGATGCAGTGCGTAGGCATCTGTTGTCGAGGGCGTGTATTGTTCTCGTGGTTGAGTGCTTTTCGTTGAGTTCAAGCCAAGGATCAGAGAGATTCTGAGTCTCACTGTACAAGCACACGCGTTTGTATTTCCCTTTCACGTCACTTTCCTCGCTCCCAGAATTTAAATTGCTTAGTGCGAAAACACGTGGAACAACACGTCGAGATTCGAACACTATATAAAACATTTTAGTTAAATAAGTCTTAAATAAGAGTGATTTGATCGTACTCGTTGCAATGCGATATAACGTGGCGTTATGCCCGGTGTTTGTCTTCTACCTCTCGCCATTGCTTTCCCTATATATATACTGCCAATGTGATAGATATAGTTGTCATACTTTAAAGAAGAACATCAGGATAGATATGGTCTTAATAGGATAGCATGGTACATATGGCATGTTTCTGGACAGAATAGTATGGTAGATATGGTATATTTCTGTTACAGTCCAGTATCGTACATATCATCATAAATTTCTTACACATGCCTTTGTGGTAATATGAGTGTCTCTCTTGAAAAGATGGTATGGAAGATATGGCATATTTATAAAACATGAAGTAGTTGTTGTTTATTTCTTGACCGGAGGGTACCGTACATACACTATGCATATCGGGAGAAGATAAAAATGTTCAATCAGATAGATTTATTGGACAATCTAGTGCGGTATATATGATAACTGTCCTGACAAGATAGTTTGTTATTTACGGTGTCTTGCTTGACATAACAGTGCCGGGGGCCTCCCTGGTGTAGTGGTTAGCGCACTAGACCGCAGATCAATAGGTCCTGGGTTCGAATCCGGGCTCGGGCACCTAATCTGGGGCATGTTTCATTCCTTCATCCTTCATCGTCTCGGGAGGTTCCTTGGCCCAATTTAGCCTGTATGTGCACAAAAGTGGCCTAAAACACCAACATTCCATTCCATAACAGTGCCGTGGTTATGGCGCGTTTCTTGACAGAATACTGCGGGCATAATGATGGAGATATCGGACATTCGTTGACATGGTACTGTGCTGGCAATGATGGAGTCATCAGCAACTAGATGTTAGACACAACATGTTTATTGACGTATTGTGCTAATGGATAATATACTTACATAAGATTGACGGCGTGCTTCTCGACATGTCAATTGGTAGATTGATTGACGTAGCAGAGACCCACCGACCAGTCAGTATGGCAGTCATGATATCATGTTCAATTATATCCCAGTATGGTTCTTATTATGATACACTCTAGAATTGTTCTCTTTTCAAGACGGATTGTTTTGTAATTGGTTAAGGAGTCTTCAAACGGGAGTTCATTGAAGCCAGGTGCCATTTAGGATACACCAAATGGTCCGATGGCCTTCTAATCCAATTCGTAGTCTTATGTTTTTTGTTGGGTGCGAAACACATGGAGCTTCAATGTGTTCTCCATGTTCAGATAAAAAAAATATCAAAAAAGGCGAAAGTGTTTAACGGGTTGTGTTTTCTTCGAAGGATGGTTTGGATTAGCAAGAATCGCTCACCTTTCATGTATATATGTTATCGAATGAACAATTATGTAGTATGAAGTATCTTATGTTGTATCTTATATTTTATAAATACTTACCCCAGACTTAATTATTTATACCGATATTTTAAAATATTAACACCTACGTCGAAATGTAATTCTGAGGTGTATGAGCATCTAGCCAATGACTCTCGACCTTCTTTATGCATATATAAGAATTCCTAGCCTAAAAGAGAGAATTGGACCTCAGTGATTAGGCCTACTGTCTGCTTAGTCTAATATTTCCTTCGTAAATTTTACGAAATATCTGTTTCAGTTGCCCACTTTTGATTAAGAATCATATAGGCCTACATGTTTAAGCTGGTTTGTCCCAAAGTGCGTACAGTTTAAACTGCCCTGTTCTCCTGAGTGAATGTTAATACCTTATCCAAATGTCATGCAAGCCATATAGCGATAGTTTCTATTGAATATGTATGTACACGAGGCCTATGTTCATACATCCGCAGCTTCAGTTTTGCGCACTCTCCGCGCAGTGATCTGGTGATGAGGTGGCGCCACCGGTCTGGGTGCACGCCTGGGATCTGTCTTTGATGCACGGCGCGCCAACAGGACAGCAGTCATGCCGCGACTCAACATAGACCGTCTGCTGCTCTTCTGTGTCGTCATGTCCGGTGTGTATGTCGTCCTCTACAACACCTCCACTTCCGGCGGCGGCGGCGGCGGCGGCGGCCGCGGGCCGGGAGGTAGGACAACAGGTGAGCAGATCGACTTAGCGCACCAGTTAGCCGGTCGTTATTAGATGTTAACCCATCTGTTGGCAGATGTTAACCTATCCGTTAGCGCATTCGTCAGCTAGTCGTTAGGTGGTAATTAGCTGCTGCTAACGCACCCGTTAGCTAGTCGTTAGCAGATGTTAACCCATCCGTTAGCTAGTCGTTAGCTAGTCTCCAGCAGATGTTAACCCATCCGTTAGCTAGTCTCTAGCAGATGTTAACCCATCCGTTAGCTAGTCTCTAGCAGATGTTAACCCATCCGTTAGCTGGTCTCTAGCAGATGTTAACCCATCCGTTAGCTAGTCTCTAGCAGATGTTAACCCATCCGTTAGCTAGTCGTTAGCAGATGTTAACCCATCCGTTAGCTAAGTCTCTAGCAGATGTTAACCCATCCGTTAGCTAGTCTCTAGCAGATGTTAACCCATCCGTTAGCTAGTCGTTAGCAGATGTTAACCCATCCGTTAGCTAAGTCTCTAGCAGATGTTAACCCATCCGTTAGCTAGTCTCTAGCAGATGTTAACCCATCCGTTGGCTAGTCGTTAGCAGATGTTAACCCATCCGTTAGCTAAGTCTCTAGCAGATGTTAACCCATCCGTTAGCTAGTCTCTAGCAGATGTTAACCCATCCGTTAGCTAGTCGTTAGCAGATGTTAACCCATCCGTTAGCTAAGTCTCTAGCAGATGTTAACCCATCCGTTAGCTAGTCTCTAGCAGATGTTAACCCATCCGTTAGCTAGTCGTTAGCAGATGTTAACCCATCCGTTAGCTAAGTCTCTAGCAGATGTTAACCCATCCGTTAGCTAGTCTCTAGCAGATGTTAACCCATCCGTTAGCTAGTCGTTAGCAGATGTTAACCCATCCGTTAGCTAAGTCTCTAGCAGATGTTAACCCATCCGTTAGCTAGTCTCTAGTAGATGTTAACCCATCCGCTAGCTAGTCGTCAGCAGATGTTAACCCATCCGTTAGCACATTTGTTAGCTAGTCTCCAGCAGATGTTGACCCATCCGTTAGCTAAGTCTCTAGCAGATGTTAACCATCCGTTAGCTAGTCGTTAGCAGATGTTATCCCACCCGTTAGCTAAGTCTCTAGCAGATGTTAACCCATCCGTTAGCTAGTCGTTAGTAGATGCTAACCCATGCGTTAGCTAGTCGTTAGCAGATGATAACCAATCCGTTAGCGCATCCGTTAGCTATTGGTCAGCAGATGTTAACCCAGCCGTCAGCTGGCCCTTTGGTGCTGCTAACGCATCCGTTAGCGCACCCGTTAACTATTCGTTATGTGGTAGTTAGTTGCTGCCAACGCATCCGTTAGCACATCCGTTAACTAATCGTTAGCAGATGTTAACCCATCCGTTAGCTAGTCTTTGTTTAATTTTTTTTTTATTAATTTTTTTTTATGTTCTTATACTTTTTAAACTCGAGAACCCCAGAAAATGGGGGAAATAAAGTACATACATGCATCCGTTAACGCTTCCGTTAGCTAGTCGTCAGGTGTTGCTAACGCACCCGTAAGCGCAGGCATAAGCTAACTGTCATCCGTTAACGCAACCAGGCTGCAATTAGCTTTGTCAGCCTTTCAGCCCGCCTAGCCGTTATCCATTGTTAGCTCCGCCACCCGTTAACTCAGCTACCCGTTAGCCCAGCCACCGTTGGCGCCAACACCGGCGCCGACGCCGGCGCAGCCGGCGGGTATATGACCTTTTCTAATGCACGTAATCTCCTTGATTGATACATTTTCGATCGATTATCGAAATGTGGCCCGGCAGTAATTTACGTATTCATCGTCGACAATATCGATCTGTTCTGTGTCGAACCATGGTTTTGAATCAGAATTTGGATACCCTGTTTCTAACACTACGGATATTTTCCCCGTGCAGCTGTGATTCAAATGCATCCGGGGTATATACCATTGCGGACTTTTTTTTCCCGTTCTGTTGGGCGTTTACGCCATTAGCTGTCTATGCTACTGGTGTCTTCACGACTGACCACCGAGATGAACCCATTATAAGGTGCATACGGTGAACGACAATCTCCCATCACCTGTATAATGTTATACAAAATCTCCATTACAATTATTATGCCCATGGCTTGCCTTTATCTGAAGCTGGATTACTCGTTTAGGCCCTTCAAATACAATTTTGAATAATAATAGTTATTGTGGATATTCATATATAATCCCCCCCCCCCCCCTTACTCTCTCTCTCTCTCTCTCTCTCTCTCTCTTTCTCTCTTTTGAAATAAACCCGCGTATTGGCTATTAACGAAGCAGACGTGCCCAGCCATCTCGGTCGCTACGCAACGTCACCATTAAATCATTCGCATCAACGAAAATACTCATCCTATACGTCTTCTTTATTTACGTAGAAAAGTCCTTTTTGTTCCACCATTCAGGTCCGCATCACCCCCGGCACCACCACGTGGCTTCCGGTATCGATATGACGTCTTCCGATGAAGAACCGCGTCCACGTGACGTCACCAACAATAAGCCGCCGGGCGTCTGTTCCAATGACGTCAGAGTGCGCGTCATGCGTTCCACGTGCGAGGAGCGCAAGCTGGACGAGATGACGTTCCCTAACGACGGAAACTTGTCCATGAAAATAGCCGTAGTGGACGACAAGCGCAAACTATTCTATTGCCTCATCGGCAAAGCCGGGTCGAAGAGTTGGTTAGACTACATGGCACGCCTGACGGGAAAAGTCCGGCGCTGGGACGAGCAGCACTATCGTCAGGATTACTACCTGGAGAAAGTGGGGCTGAAAATGCTTCGTCGCGTTCCGCTGGCGGAAATACAAGCGAAATACGCGGATTATTTCAAGTTCGTGGTTGTGCGTCACCCGCTGCAGAGGGTCATCTCGGCGTATTACGAAATCATCCAGAAGATGAAGAAGTACAAGAAGCCTGATGGGTCGCTGCTGGGCATGAGGGAGTACCTACATAAGGTGTCTGGCGAGCTGATGGACTATAACCCGCACTGGAGGCGGTACATTAACCGCTGCAAGATCTGCCGCCTGCAGTACGATTACGTCATCAAGACGGAAACGATGAATGACGACATACCGGATTTTAATGACGTCATCGGTGCTCCGAAGTCGCTCGGCGTGTACCACATGCACTCCAACGAGCAGCTGGGGGGTGGGGAGGAAGAGGACTTAGAGGAGGGGGAGGAGAGGGATCGGGAACATATTTATAAATATGACGTCATCCTAAGCGACATGCAAAGGAGGTTTCCAGAGGGCATGAAGCGGTTGTTGGATGTTTACGGCGATGACATGAAAGTGTTTGGCTACCAGTGGGACTGGAAACGCCGAAGGAGTTCTTGTCAGATATCTCGAAATGGAACCGGCTGCTGCTAACACATAAGCTCACATAGACTCACATTGGAATCATGACAGTCTGAGTAAACGTGATTAAATGGCAAGCAGCAGCTGCTAAAAATAGATTGTCCTAGTTTATCCCTGATAGCTTGAGATTATGCTCTGATATAACGCGATATGACAAGCACCTGTTGCTAAAACTATAGATTGCAGTTCATTCCCAACAGCTCGAGATTATGCTATAATATGACATGGAATGGCAAGCAACCTGGCAACATATATGTACAGAGGGGGGGGGGTCATTATCCGTACAATTCCTGGTTCAACGCGAAGACCCTTCGCCTATTTACCGCGATCCGTTATAGCAGTCTGTGAATTCCTCGATATTCGCGATATCACCATTAAGGCGTTTTTTTTCGCGCCCAGCTTTAAAATGTTATAATATTGGAGATTCGATATTGCTATCCCTAATTTATGGGGATTCGCGATGCAGATGGGGTAACCCCACTCCCTGGTACGGGGTTCAAAAATTGCGAATCGTCAACATCGGTAATGATCGAAGATTATCTGGATAACTCGACATGAGAGCTTCATGCACATGATAGCATGACAACACGTCAGCTAATGATATACGTAGGCAGGATTGCAACATTTAGATTTAGAGAGTTCTTGTCAGATAACTCGAAACAGAAGCTACACGACCTTTAAGCCAACTCAAGCCTTATTAAACACAATCGTAGCTGAAATGAATGAACATTTATGCCCTTAATATGATATTGTAAATTAAGCCTGCGATTAGCTACCTTAAATATCGATTTCGTGTGGCTAATTTATAGTAATTTGGAGTTGAATGGTTGCAATGGCATAGCACCTACTCAATCACAGTCAAAGCTAAAAGGTATTTTATGATATAATCAGATAATGCGACATACCCATGAACGAACCAATACGATTTATTAGGAAGTGATTGAAAACTAGTCATTAAAATCTGCTGCTATCGCCATGTAACAGGGAAGGATAAACGAGGGACATATCCTGGCAACTGTTCCTTCTCTTTGGCTGGACTCCAACAAATTCCACATGTTGAAATAGGTCATTTGCAGGTCGCTTTAGCCTGGATAGAATTAGGCGACATCTATCGTCAAAAATAGACACTGCGTATTTCGGGTTAGAAAGCAGATTCTCGCATGCGTTTACCATGCGTGCCTATGGAGTTGGGTTCAGATGATATTATTTGATAGTCGAAATATTTATCTGTACTAAGAGGGTTTTTGTTTTTAGAAAACACTCTGTTAACCTATGATAAACTGTTGAAAATTATGCAGCTGTAAGTCAGTACCCGCCTTTTACATGCTACGCAGCGCAGAGCGAGCTTGAGCTACCCGAAACAAGCGCATGCCAGAATATGCCCTGGAACGGCCTATTAAGCCTGGTGAAATGTTTGTAAGGGCTGATACCTTATCATGCTATATACTACGAGATGGCTTTATATTAATTGTCTATATGTTTATTTTATCAAGAGGTCACCTTAAAGACATTCACAACTATTAAGATCTTTCCTCGTTTAGAGTTGGCCTAAAGGATATAAATAAATAAAATGTTGTACTTGTGTAGCTGTTATATCACAGTTAAGTAGAACGCTATACAACCTTTGTATGCGAAGTTAGAAAGGAGCTACATCTCCTGAAGTAATTAACCGCTACACTTTACCAAGACGTGCCAGGGATTTTGTTCGGCAACAAACATTTCTATTTCCACGGGTGGGTTCGAACCAAGCACCAGCTGGCGACTTAATTAATGATAACTCACGCACGTGCAATTATCATAAGGCAGCCACTGGAAACGGGCCTTTTTTATGAAAAAAGAAAGAAAACCATGCTAGGCCTTTCGAGCGGTGTTGAAATCCGCAAGGTGGCGCTACCAATGCCCATTTTCTCATCATAATGCACTCAATAATCGTTGTCGTGTGTGCTTGCAGTCAGTTCTTACTGCGAGTTGAAGAAGTCTTCGCAGCGGTAGAATGGGTCATGCTTTAGGTTCACCAGAAAGGTTCAGCGTACCACTGTCTAGACTGGATTTGCGAACATGTTTTTTGCCAATATGTCGCTCGGCACTGTTTGTGAGTTTGTTTGTTAGCTAACGGCGTAACTAAACAAAAAATGACATAGTTACAAGACCTTACAACCGTCAAAACTGTATCAAAAGATGGGGAATGCTAAACGACAGGTTCGTTTATGAGCAAAAACGGTCAAGAATCCACATCACAGGATTATTTTTATTTTCGCAATGGTAAAATATGTAACAGGGTTTCATAAAGTCCACACAAAAGTTTGAGATCTAGTTCTTGTTTATTTACATCCCCTTTAGAGTTCGATATTTAATCACAAGGTGCATAATTAAGGTATCTAAAATAAGTAATAAACCTATAACAAAAAATACGTTTCTTAATATAAGGCAAGGGGGTTAGTAGGAATACTGGGAAATTACTTGAAGTCATCTTTCGTACACTCGCACATCTTACTTATATATTATATATTTCATATATCATATCATAATTCATACATGACCATATCATATTTCAGACATCATATCATATTTCAGACATCATATCACATTTCAGAAAACATATCATATTTCATACATGATCATATCATATTTCAAAAAATCATATCATATTTCAGACATCATATCATATTACATGCATCATATTATATTTCATATATCATATAATATTTCATAAATCATATGATATTTCCTTAATGAGCTGCGTTGGTTGATTAATCCATGTATGGCAATATAAATCCGTTTCACTATAACATTTCTTATCTCATTCCGCTCTCACATAATCAAAAACAATAATTCGCGCGCCCCTCTTGCACATGCGCGCTCGATCATCCAATCACATTTAATCAATTTCAACCAATCGTATTAAAGCTTTTAGTTTAACCGCGCTTTCTGTCACAAGTATATTGATATTTTGTCGCTGTATATTACATGCCCGTTGCCATATATGTCACGTAAGGAAGTCTTTGTGACGTCACCACGAACGCATCCTAAAGAAGTTGGTTGGCATCCGTCCGTCTGCGAAAGACGATGGGTTTGCAGCTTTGTTTTGGTTTAAGTAATACGATTTAAGTCGCGGCATCTGTGACGACAGAGCTTACCGCAGTCGACTCATCGATGACCGATGACCTGTCGATAGGTCCTGGAATAACTCGGCTTTTATGCGTCACAGCGACATCCTGTTTCTTGACAATATTAACTTTTGTCGTGGTTAACTTTTTTGGCGATACTGATAAGTGTGCGTCATAAATGACGTAAAAGTTAACGTGACAGACAGGCTTAGCGTGCTGACTATTGTTCACGTTTGCAGCCCTCGATTGTAGATATAATGATAAGATCTGTATCAACGACATCTGCTACAGATGCACAGGCCAGCAAGAACTGCATTAATACATATCCAACACAAATGTTCGGCAGTAACGTAATGTATGTTTTCATTTTACGGAAACGTGCAGTTATTATAAGGTAATCACGGGAACGGGAGATTATGGATGTAAACATGATCGATTGTAGCCAAGGCCAACAATATATGGCACTCATATATTTGCTTTACTGATCGAGGTCTCATATGACAATTTACGATGTACTGTCTACCGTTAGAATTGTTATTAGCTGTATCTCTCCCATCTCGGCCGCCAAACATGATTGTATTGACAGAACATATAGACCGCCGCCAAACAGATGCCTATCAGCAACCAGCGGAATGTTTATCAGTCGATGTTCCAGGTATTAAGGCAGTGTAGACAGTCATTATATTGACACCAATTAAGCAACAGGAATCAGATAAGAGATTCAAGCTCAAAGAATGCAGGAATTTATAATCAATACGCCGATATAGACGTGTTTCATAAAAAGAAAATACATTAACAAATACTGAACTTTTTGTAAATTTATCTTGGGTCATGTCTTGACGATAGTAAACAAGTTTATTTATAAGTGTAGGTGAGGTAATTCCAAGCCAAGCTTCAAAGGGGCTGTAAGTACACTTAGTTAGTTATAAACCCGAGAAACTTGGATTTTCCCACACTGCCTTTGTAAAGAAATGGGACCCGTTACACGCTTTCTTTATCGCTTTACATACTTTAGATGCTAAGTGCTGCTGTTAGTCTCCGCATTGTGAAACGGTTGCATTTTTTTTGTACTGTTATGGATATTATTTTTTTTAATTTTGGGACAGACAGCCGAAATGATTACAATGGCCGAAATACGCCTTTTGCTTTATGTTTAGTTCAGCGCTGCATAGAAGTACACAAGATTATCAACAAGATTAGGGCCAGTAGAGCGTAAAGTACGCGAGGCCGTATGCAAATGAAATGTTCACAACGGTCATGTCCGGTGCATTTAGGGGCTGCAACGGAACCAGCCTAGTCCCTCAGTTTACAATCAGTCGCCATCTTTTCTCGACTGCCCCGTGCTGTTTTGAACGGGATAAAATCGGCCTACCGAATGAATAGGCGCGCACCCGACTCGGGTGAGTGAAGTGTCAGGATGTACACCGATGCGTAATATGCGTAATCAGTTTACATTGGGTATCTATCGGGGGTTACCAAAGAAATGGACCCGAAGACAGTCAAATATCCCTAGAAGTTAACATAATTCATTCAGTGCGTCATGCCGTTTCGCGTAATCACCTCTTTTGCCGATGTTGACGGGTGAGCTGTGCCATGTTTCTTTATCTCGAGAAAGACAGTAAACAAATTTTAATGCGTTTTTCCGGAGCTATCCATGGTCATGAACGAAGGAATAAGTATAAAAAGACATAATATGAGTTGGTCAACTGTTTTATTCATTGAAAGGACACAAGGGTTCCACACAACACTTTATCTGCATGAAAACTCGTCACATCGTCTGATGATGTAGTATTTATAATAACGTCGCGAATACGTGTAGGAAAAAAGAGGAGAACACTTTACAATGTATAGGTCACGGCTACCATCACAATCAAGTCTATATATCACAATGCAGGACAGACGGTTAGGACACAACCATTGTATACGTGCTCAACATACGGGGATTTCAAATACAATCTGGTCTAAGCGAAAAGAAATGTATCCTCAGTAAAACAAATCACAAATCATAAAGCTGACTCGATATTAAAGATATTTGTCAGCAAAATCTCGTTTTATTCTTTGCTGTTTGTTAAAGGTTTGGGGCATACCCTTCAGTAAAACCACCATATTGGAGACATGGATATAAAACAGATTAATAGGTACCCTTGCATTAGCACTACGAGCGATTTGTTAAGTAATATCACCGAAGGCATTAATCTGTTTATATGATGGACATATCACCCTATCTATGCACTTTAAAAAGCTTAAAGCTTTCAGCTTAAAGAAGGGTTGCTGCCATCATTAAACGCAAATAAAAATGAATATGCCCCCCCCCCCCCCCCCCCATCGGAAATTGAACGCAGGACCCTCTGATCAGATATCTGTCGCTATAGCGACGGAGCTATCAGTGCTTTATTCGGTGTTTGAATGCGTGTACTTATGACACGCTTCCTGTGGCCCCGCTCGCCCACTGTTTCTAATCTCCCTTCAAGGAAAGGAACATTGTGAATATCTCAAATGCCCATTTCGCTCATATATCTGGGTGAACGAATGAACGCAAACGAATGCAAACTATCTCAGGCGGTAATGTCTAAAACTTGTTGTCGAAGAAGAGAAAGAAACTTCCAAGAGCTGCTAGTGAACTGTAAAGACCATATATACCATAACAAGATGCAATGATGCAGAATAACCATCTTGATTGTCACAATGACGTCACAAAGAACAATATGTAGATCTGTATCTAGCATAAGCACGCACATTACGCATGTCTAATATCCCAATCGGTATAGTAATACGCGCGTGTTAACAACTGATGTCACAACAAAACTGTCCACAGCCGATGAGTTTCCTTCTGTGTTATGTATGGCACACTTATTTATAGCAAAATAGGCAAAAGTGATTTTCATCAACCCCACACAACGAGGCAAATGAGACCATATGCACGAATGCCTGAATTAGACTTTAATGTTACCTCCGTGCAATAACAATTTCGTCCAGAACTAGAGAGTACATATATATATATATATATGTACAGTATGAAAATGAACAAACGCTGAACAGCGTCTAGACGAACGTCATTACCACCGCAGGAAGCGTCCGTGGTACTGCATGAGTACTACTCTTGTGCTAGTGCATGTGGGTGGAATCAACCCAAGATTTGTTTCAAAACAATGCGGTGTCAAACGCACGTGTGGAGTGGAGAGGGGATGGGAGGGTGTGAGACGGAGGAGACGGGGGGTGGGGGTGGTTGGGAGGGTATCGGGGTAGGGGGCCGTTACGGGTATCGATAACTTATTTCAGCATACTCGCTGGTGGATCGTCTTTACCTCATAAGCTCGATCAACACCGATCCCCCGCTATTTCATCTGTGTACTCTTTGGAAGGTGAGGGGGGGGGGGGGGCGGGGCATAAATCATATATGTTATCCCGTCCCATCGCAAAGTAACAAGCACCTCGCGGATCGGCTGGGATGAACCAAAGCGCTGATCGACAGGGTTTTGAAATGGAGTGAAATCGCAGGGCAGGGGGTGGGGGTGGAGTGGGGATGGAGAAAAACTTTACCGAAAACGACTCTCCGAGGTCGGGGGGAGGAGGGGCAGTCAAAAACAGGAAAGGGTCCAGAACAGAAAGCAAAATCAAATGTACACATCGAAAATGGCCCATAATTTTGCATTAAAAATGCGGAAAAAATGTGTGTGGGGCAGGGCGTTTCGGACACTCATTGACCCCCCCCCCCGCCCCTGGATCCGCCAGCGCACCTCCCCCCTCCCTTCTCCCACGCACCCGCCTCGCATTTCAGTAAATGTTACCCTATCAGTGGCATTGAAGGATTGTTGGTCACACTAGTGCTATACACAATATCAAACTGGTCGATCCATATGGACCACGGCAGAAATTGTACCCACCTTGCCGCCAGACAGGTAAGGTGGAAAACAGTTCAACGCCATCTGGCGAATGACGTTAGAGATCACACACATATGCCCGTGCGAACACAACACAACACCACGTGCGTTCAGGAGAATTCAAATATATATGTATATATTATGTTATGGAAAATGTGACACTTGTTTAAGTGATTTTAAAATTTAAATAGTGTGGGTGTACCAGTCACAGCGAGCGGCCGGCCATCTCCGGCTCTGACTGACGTGCCACAACACCAATCATACCACTTGTATTGAAACAGAACGCGCTCCAGATTGGCATATGGATTCATCTATACACCGTATGTATATTCATGCATACACTGTATGAATATTCATGTACACAATGTGCGTTGACATACGCGTTTGGAACATGTAATGCTTGGAGAACTGTCCATACTGTTCGGCGCGCAATGCAGACGTTCTGAGAAGCGTCATTAGAACCGTCAAAGTGCCCGGTTCTCCGCGCTCATACCTCCAGTTGCGCGACGCTGCGCTCGGAAGCATGAGAGCTGCAGTAATACTTCTTGTGGGCGATAAAGGAGGTAAGATACATGAAGCTGATGTCGCACTGCCGGCAGTAGTTGGCCCCCGTCTTGTCGCCCTTTCGCTCCAGGATGGAGTCCATGTCGTGGGCGTGGCCGACCGGGGTCCGTTTGCCGGGTGGTGGACCCTGTCTGCCAGAGGGCGGGGCGGGTGGGGAGGGTGGGGTGGGTGCTGCCGGAGCGGGCGCGGCGGGCGAGTTATCAGGGGGCGGCGAAGGCGGAGCCGACCGGGCGGTGATGGTTGGAGGGGATCCCGCCGCTGGAGGGGGAGTCCCGTCAGGATTATCAGGATCACTTCTCGCGCCACTCTCCTCCGTTTTGATTATTACACGCTCGGAGTCAATCGGGGAACTTCTACCGTTCGCCTCTTGAGTATTTTTGGGAGCTCCTGGTGATATTATTTCTCGCGAGTTCTCCCCGCCACGTGACTCCCTACGCGAGACATCAGCGAGAGTACCCGAATCATGGACGGGAACGGTCTCCTGGCTGTCTTCTTCCATCTTTATGACCGTATCTTCCGGTTTTCGGTGTGTGACGTCAGCGCTATTATCCCCGTCATCTGATAGCGAATCTGCCACATTTACATCCCGAGTCACGTGATCTTCGTGCCGAGCATCTCGGGAATTACTGTCCGCTTGATTCGTTTCTCTGTGATCGGAAAGGTATTCTCCATGTCCATTGGTTTCTGCCTTCAGCGCTGAGTTACCTCTACCACTGTCGAGGGCGGCGTGCGACACGTCGCGGACATCGGAGGAATTATTTCTCTGTTGACACGCGGTCGGTACCTCGTGCAGCAGTTTAACATGGCGAACCAGATTTGACTTGACATTGGTAACATACGGGCAACACTTGCAGGAGTATGACTTGGTATCCGGCAGGTGGCACTGGTGGACGTGAACGCGCAATTGCAACGCGTCGCAAAACACGTGATTGCATTCCGCGCATGCGTGCTGCGGCGGTGGCGGCCGGACGACCGGTGCCGGTGGCGGTGGGTAATCCACTTTTTCGTAGCTCTTCCGGGATCGGCGCCGCTTGTACGGCTCATTCTTCAACCGCAGTAGTTCCTGTTCCAGATCACAGACGGCGCCAGCGTCCACCGTCTTGAGTCGCTTGGGAATGAGCGGCGGTTCCTCGTACTCCAGCATATTGTCGTCCGTGAAGGTCTGTCCCGAGTCCAAATGCATCTTGCCGTGCATGCGCATCCCGCGCACCGTGTTGCCCCGGTAACCGCACAGCGTGCACTTATAGGCCTTGGAGGGCGCATGCGCCTTGATGTGTTCTATCAGGCGGTTGTCGCTCTGGGCGATGTAGTCGCAGTAGGGACAGTGGAAGAGCGGTAACCGCACCGCCATCCCCGTGCAGTAATGCAGCTTGAGGAGGCGGATGGTGGCAAACTCGCTGCCGCAGTGCGCGCAGCTCAACCCGCTCGCAGCCACCGCGTTCGCCGGCTCGGCAACATCTTCCACCGCCGCTGACGTCACTTCCCCTCGTTGTTGTTGTTGTTGTTGGTCTACATCCGGGTTCCCGTCGTCCGCTCCAGCCGTCGTCGCGGCCGCCGCAGTGGAGACTCGGCCGCGCGCCGGGCAGTAGAACTGCTGGTGTGCCCGCAAGGTGTCAGCACTGCTGAACTTTATTTTACACGGGGCGCAGCAGAACGGCAGAGCGTGTCCGCGTTCTAAGTCCGGCTGGATATAGTCAGCCATGGCGTGGGCGGATCCGGGGCTGAGGGCCGCCCCGGGGGACAGGGACTTGCCGCTGGCCGGGGACTTGGATTCGGAGGGTCCCCCAGGCACCCCCCGAGAACTCCCCGGAGACGGGAGGCCGGGGTACGCCTGGGGTATGTCGGCCGCTACCAGGGACGCCGCGGAGATCAGGGATTTAATGGGCAGTTTGCTGGAGCAATAATGCTCCTTGTGTGCTAGGAAGTTCTCGTGTTTGTAGAAGACGATGTTGCATTGTTCGCACCGATTGACAGATTTCGGTCCGCCAGTCGGCGCCACTACGATTGGGGACACCGGCATCAGCTGAGGCTGAGGCAGGGCGGAGGGCAGGGCGGGAGGCAGGGCGGGGGGCAGCGGGTGGAGGTGTGAGAGCGCGGGGGGCATGCGGTGGTGGGTCATGGGTACGGCGGGGTGCGCCTCCATGGGGGACGGCACCCCTCCGTGGGGGGTGGAAGCCACCCCACCGGACGGGGGTGAACCAGACTTTGGGGTGTGAGAACCAATGCTAGAGTCATCCTCGGGGGATTTCTTCACGGTGAGGTCCAGGGGCTCCTCGCTCTGGGGTCCACCCCGACCACCGGGGCTGCCCCGACCCTGGGCGGCGGCGGGGGTGCCGGGGGCGGGGGTGGCGGGGTTTAGTGGCGGTGACTGGGCGGGCTGAGAGCGGCGCCGGCTGCTGGGGGACGGCATATCCCCCAGGGTGCTCGGGCTGACCATGGGCTGCACCACGATGGCCGGCACGTTGAGAGACATGCTGGTCAGCCCGCCTGACGTCATCACCGGGGCGTTCAGCAGGACGGACGCCTGGCTGGAGGTCGCGCACCCCCACCCGGCCGCCGACGGGGTCAGCGGGGGCGGGGGGTGAAGCGGCGGCGGGTAGGCTCCGAGTGGACCGCCCGCCGCCGTGGCCGCCGCCGCTCTGCCCAGGGCCAGGGTGGAGGCCTGGAGTAACTGGGAGGGGTCGAACCCGGGCACTCCGGACGGCAGGAAGGGTAGCAACATCCCCGAGGCCGCCGCCATCGACGCCGCCAACGTCGCCGCCATTTGCGCTTGCTGCTGCTGGTGCTGCTGCTGCTGCGGTGACACTTCCTCTTCCGCCGGAACTGACGTCATCGGCGGCTTATCGGTCGTCGGGTTGACCTTGACGGCCCGGCCACGTGCCTTGGTGTTGGCGCGCCTCTGCTTGCAGTAGAACTCCTTATGACCTTGGTACGTGCTCGGGGACGTGAACTGAATGCTGCATTCGTAGCAGTAGAGCCTCTCCAGGGCCAGGGGTCGCTCCTCGGCCCCCGGCGGGGTGTCGGGGGCCTCTCGCCCGCCGGACGGGGGGCCGCCACCGCCACCGCCCCCGCCACCGCCCCCGCCACCGCCGCCCGGGCTGTGACCCCGGACGTGACGGGTCAGGGCAGTGGGCCGGTCGCTGGAGTAAGGGCAGAAGGGACAGAACTGCACCTCGCTCTTCACCGCCTTGGCTAATGGCGGGTGGAGGTCCGAATCATTCTCCAAGGGAGACATTCCAGTCGGGCTGCGGTCAGGTGCTGACGCCTGGCGGGACTCAAAGGAACCAGCGTCCTCTTCGAAGGCGCGCTTCGAATTCGATTCTGAAGAACATTACGATAGAAAAACTTAATTAAATGTAATAGTTTAAATTGGTTAGTTAAATACGCGGATTAGACGAGTTATGCGGTAAATTCGTAGCGTTCACTCGATGGTCTTTCTGCGGCTATCTATTTCAACAATAAGTTCATCTGCTTCATTGAAGCACAATGATCTAGAATCAAAGTAAAATATCAACTGTTTTCCTAACAGTGACGAGTCCAATTCTACAGAACCGTTTTAATAGCATTACGTTATAGCATGACGAACAATTTGATGCACATAGCATCGCGAAATATCCCGAAAACACGATTTCCTTACCTTTCTCTGTCCGGCTTTCTGTTTCGCCTGCTGGCAAACTTTTGTTGGAGTGGTCACGTGACACGGGTATGGCCGCTTCCGGTCTCTTGGAGCAGTAATACATGATGTGTGCCTGCAGTGTAATGAGGCTGCTGAAGCGCACACCGCAGAACATACAGGCGTGAATGAGTCCTAAAACACAAACATAAATGTGTTATAAGCCATTTTTTAAGCAAATTTCGGCCCTGAAACTTGGCCGGACAATACAATTGGTGAGATGAAACGTGACCCATATGCAGGTGTCAAAGGGACGAAAACCTCGACCTGTAGACCTGCTTACCAACGGATAAATGGTGAGAAACATATAGAAGTTATACGGATTTAATGCAACATTACCATTAATTTAACCTGCTGTCTAAATAATATTAAAATTGTGTTGCAAAACAATTAATAAAACAAAATCAATATAAATTAATGTTCTTGCTGGATCTAGGAAAATATATATATGCAGCTCGAGCGATGCAATTGTACTCTTTTTTCTCTTTTTTCTTTATGTGTTTTGTGTGCAAAAGCCCACGACAAGGCCTACCGTACAAACTAACTTCATCCGTCCCCTTGTACACAGCAGACAAAAGACTACTTGATGGCTTTTAACATGCATTTCTGAACTGCGAAGTCAAAAGCAGTTTTTTTAATGGCTGGTTGACGTACGAGCCAGAGGTCGATGAAAACTAGAAAAAAAATAAGCGATGCGTGAGTCGCCCGCAACGGGCAATCCGCAGCGTCTATGGTATCGCATTCTGATTGGCTGACCCCGTGTGGTCACGTCACTTCCGGCCCAAGTGACATATGGCGGTGCTGCCATCTGTGAGGCCATCGAGCGATTGGGAACCTTGGTAACCACGGAGCGGCACTACAGCGATACCCAGTGGTAATGTGTCTAAGGATCGGGGGAGGGGGTTGAGGGAGGGGTGGTTGTGTCCGTGATATGTGACCAACCTCGCCGACCTAGCGGCTCCTTCCATCATCATGTGTTTTGTCTCCATAGCCACCCGACACTCTCCGAGATTCAAGTCTCGCCCGCCCTGGGGAAGATGTCACGTGACCGGAAATCGCTTACAACGTGTCGGCGAATCAGGCACTTGACTTCATAATCCACCATCCATCCAGCCGTCACCCTAGTAGAACCCCTCTTTTCAACCCCGCGATCTTTACCCTACCCCCGCCCCCTTCTTAAAAAAGGGCAACAGAACAGCTAACCCTATTGGCTGCCTGGCACAAACATTCCATCTTGCCCCCCTTCTATGACTGCGGCTCACCCGCCGATGTAGCCCGGACGGAATCTGTCAGCGCCCCCTATTAAAAGATTACTCTTTTGCAATTTTAGTCTGGGCGCCTAGCCGCCATCCCGTTTGTAATCAACCGTGAAGGCTGACAAAGGGAACCAACTCGTCCATCCTGCGCCTCCCGCTCAACAGCCAACGAGATGCCCGGCGGAATGACGGACTTGCGCAAAAACCGATCTTGTATGTGTCGGGGAGACGGCGGCGTGAAAAGTATAAGACAATGTCACACGCCGCCTGCGCCACGTACCGGTAACTGAGCCCCCCCTCCCCCCTCACCTCCCTCCCCACCGGCTCAACACCCCCACCAAGCCCAAGCCCGCCAATCCTCCTCCCCTCCATTCCCCACCCCCTACAACCCCCATCCATTCCAACAACCCCCACCCCCTCGAAGCCCCAGCCCTGCAACCCCCATCCCCTCCAACCCCCACCCCCATCCCCTCCAACAACCCCCGCTCCCTCCAAGCCCGAGCCCTCCAACCCCCATCCCCACCGACCCCCAGCTCCTCCAACACCTCCAACAACCCCCATCCCCATCCAACCCCCACCCCCACCATCCCCCCAGCCCCGCCACCCAGGGTATCTCCCCCCACCCTCCCCTGCCCCCTGGCCCTATGACTCCCTGCCCTTCGGCGCGCCCGGTCTGACCTCACAGACACCTCCCTCCCGGACAAACATCTCTCAGCCAAACGGATGTCGTTCATTGCACAGCACTGATGCCCGGGCGAGAGCTGACCATGCAGGTCACCATCTCCGACACCCTTACGCTTGCACCCCCCCCACCCCTCCCCCCAAACCCTCCCATGCACCCACCCCGACACCCTCATCCCACCCAAAAACATCGCCCCCTCCCCCTCGTCCCCCTCAACCACCACCTTCGACTCCTCCGCCCGCCCCCCCCCCCCCAGCACCACCCTCGCCCCCCCACACCCCCCCCCCAGAGCGGCGTTTTGACCGCTCGGATCGGGATCCGTGATCCATCATAAAAATACATCTGAGAAAGTGAGAGACAGAGGAAGACACAGAAAGGAGGGATAGGGCTGGGGGGGAGGGGGGGTGCGTGGGGAAGATGGGCGAGAAGGGGGGGGGGTCGAGAGAGGAAGATGAGCTGGCGGGATGGGTGGTGGAGAGAGGGCGATGGGGGGTGGTTAGGGGGTTATTGATGAGATTCGTAAATTTGGTGGGGGGGGTGCGAGGAAGGCGGGTGAGGAGGCGCTGGGGTGACACGGGGTGTCGTGAAGGGGGGCGGGGGGGGAGAGTGAGATGGGGTGGGAGGGAGTTAGGTTTTTTTCTAGATGGCGCCTCGACCCCGCATCCAGCTCACCGTGAAGATATGAAAGCGGGCGGCGAGGGTGGCGCAGATAAGGGGCAACTCTCCTCCCACAAACCTCATTATTCCTCCCAAATAAGGTTGTCAGGAGTCTCGATAGTAGATGATTACTAGGGCGGAGGGGGGCGGAGGGGGGGGGGGTGAGGGGTGAGAGGGGAGCGGGGGGCGGAGGCGGAGGGGAGCTCGAGTAGTGATACCCGACCCCTCCATCCCATATACCCATCTCGCCCTTAACTTACCCTCTCCTCCCTCGCCCCCTTATAGTCCGAATCACCATTCTGACCGTCACGCCAGCAGACTTTTAACCCCCCACCCCCGACATGGACTCAATCTCTCACCCCGAACCGGCACACTAACTTTATTCGCTTCCTCGGACTTGGCCCCCCCAGTCAAAGGGTTCATGGGGCTCAATTCCTCCCTGACACCACCCCGTCACCCCAGCCACGCCCATCGCCGCCCATCCGTCGGCCGTCTCCATGTGTCGCCCCCCCCTCCCCCCTCCCTCTCCCACACCCACACACCGGCGGCTTTCTCTCCCTTCTCCCGTCGTCTGCTGCTCCGTAGAACCAGAGGTGGAGGGGGAGTGGGGATGGGCAGACTTAGAGGGGAGACGGGAGGGGGCTTGAGGGCTCGACCCCCCCCCCCTCCCGCTTTACCCTAAATCTGATCCGCGGAGTAAAGAAGTCAAACTTTCTCCATCTGGTGCCGCCACCAACGACGGACCAATCAAGTGAAGTCTATCCTGATGTCAATAAGTTAACCCTAACCCCAGTCCGACCTCCAGGTGCCCGCACCCCCCCCCCCCCCTCTTCCCGACACCTCCTCCTGCCCTTCATCCACCCCTGGTGGTGCCCTGAACATCCCGTTGAATCGTGAAGTCGCACCCCAGGTCTCCCGGACAAGTTATTGGGGACCCCAGGCCAGCCGAGGGGTTAGGGTTGTGTCATGGTGGGTCGAGGTGGGGGGGGGTGTACTTCGGAGACGGGCGAGGGCGTTCCAGGGCGTTCCAGGGCATTCCAGGTGGGTGTCTGAAGGGGTGCGGGGAGGGGGTTTCGGGGCCCACCTTCTTTATGATTTTTTTTCTTTCTTTTAATTATATGTTATATTTCCTAATAGAAAAACAGGCCAAGCCAATATCAATTCAATTTTATGGCTAATGTTTAGAGTAGATGAATAGTTTCCCGATCTTGACCGCATCTGGAGGGTATTGGTTTGAGAAAGATATTACTACCATGTATCATTATCAAGAGAAAGTATGCGTGTGTGTGTGGGGGGAGGGGGGGCATCTGATTCAACGCAGTTCAGACAACACTGACCAGAGTTACAAATCAACCCTTTGGCATGGTGAGCCTGAGCTATTCATAAACCGCACCTAAGCCAAGCCAATCTACTTAGCGCTAAGTAAAACACTTGTCGAGCCATTATCGCGTTCAAACTATAAAACAGGTTCATTTTCTGAATTTTGAATGCCAACATCTATTGTAATAAAACATCGCGTTCGGCTTGTGAACGCCACCACAGGGACCCAGCGAGGCTATGCCTGGGTCGGCAGTCATCAACCATACTTTAGGCTACGCATTACATTTCCATGAGTCATTTCACAGCTACTGACGCACGGACAGCGGTGTTCTACGAACCACTCCAATTAGATAAGATAGCAGTGGTAATAGATATGGCAGATACAATCGTCACGACGTGAGATACAATCGTCAGGACGTCAGTGACTATGGTGGGCGTGTCACACATATCACTGGTAGCTGTATGGTGACAGCATGCAGAGGCTTCACGGCGAGAGTGGAGCTTGCGCATTGATTGTATACGCAGGCCGCAGGTCCTACAAGGCCGCCGAAAGTCAATAGTATTTATATTAATAATTCTGGTCCAAATTACGCATGACCAAAAACGAAAATCATGTACTTGCTTTAAATAATGGTATTGCATTGCATGGTAAGTAGAGATTCGCCATCAGCTGTTGGCAATTTTTGGGGATCGTTATCCGTACAATTCCTGGTTCAACGCGAAGACCCTTTGCCTATTTACCGCTGTCCGTTATAGCAGTCTGTGAAGTCCTCGATATTCGCTATATCCCCCTCAAAGTTTTTTTTTTCGCGAACAGTCTTGAGCAGTCTTCATCTTGGAGATTCGTTATTGCTCTCCCTAATTCTTGGGGATTCGCGATTCACAGGGGGTACCCCCCCCCCCCTATGACGACACACATAATAACGGTGTCATAGCTTCTCCAGCTCGTAATGGTGGCATTAATAATTGACAAAAATGATATTTACGCAAATATTGACATTGTTATCATTCTGAAAAAGGATTAGGTGAGTGGCATTTTTCGAGTTTCTCCGATTGAAAATGTTCTACGTATTAGCAGAACAAAGATTTACGTAGCGGTACGTGTTTTTAAGCGGGGCACAATTCTTATTACTGAACTAAATACCCTGAACGATGGACGCGTCCCTCCCCCCCCCCCCCCCCCGCCCCAACGCCCCTCCCTACAATCCTAACCATAGGCGCACCAGTTCAGTTTCCGACTTTAAACGAGTATAAATAACCCTTACATCTTGATGATTTCATCGTTTTTCAGCAACGCCATGAAGGGTTGAGTGGAGCGACCCCTGGCGAATGACACATGAGATGAGCGGGGAGCGCGGATTTCATTTGATGTGATTGGCTTTTAACGGTACGTTTAGCATGTAAGGCTATATCGTGCCATACCGGGTATAGTTTAAACACCCAGTCAAGAGTACTAAAACCGTGAAAGTATTAACATATATGGCAACTTCTAGACAAAACAAGTAATCGACCACGTAGATGTCGGTAAAGGCCTGAATATAGTCAATGTTAAAACGGTCAATACGTCACTAAAACCCTGATTCGGAAAAGGCGAGCGTTGAACCCGGTGACTCGAAATCTGGCGGCTGACTGGGTTGGGTCAAGCAGCGGCTACTGACTCGTCCAGTGGGGCGTCCCTCCCCTTATAGACAGTGAGTCGGGGGATGAGGGGTAGAGGGTAGCGATAGACCACAAGTACAAGAACGGAGGCGGGGGTAGGACAGGAGGGGAGGGGGTGGGGGCAAAAAGGGGAGGGTCGGAGTGGGGGGGGGGGGTGCCAAAAAGCGGAGAAGGATGGGGGGACAGGTTGGGGGGGGTGTCGGCAACCTCTAGGAGAACCCAGACAAGATGGCAGCCGGACGGGGAGTATAGAGTTGGGAGTCGCTAGACCGGGGTCAGTAGCGGCAGAGATTGGCTTAAAACATTGATGAACTACTTAGGAGCAAACCGCTCCTTTCCCTTCCCCTCCGCCCACCCCCCCCCCCCCCCTTCCTTACCGACACCCCCTGCCCCTCCCCCTGCCCGATTACCCACAACCTTGACTCGCACCCCAGCGCTTCCCCCGCGACGAACAAGAGCCACTCACTATCAGTCTGGCAGTGGAAGGAACTCTTTGGCTTTGATGCTTCCTAGATGGGAAACCTTTTTAGAAAAGTGTGGTGTGGCTCCATGCGTATCGATGCATTCTCGCCCACGGGTTTCGATTAGAAATTTGACATGACCTGAGAAAGTTGTTATCTGGTGGCAGTGAAGGGGTAGTGGGAGTGGGGTGCGGGGCGGGTCGGCTGGCGATGGGGTCAGAGATGGAGGATGGGTGGTGTGAGAGGGTGACAGGGAGGGGGGTGCGATAAGCAGCGGCTTGAGAACAATGCGATGGGCCAGGCCAGAGAAGCCTCGAGGGCGAGGGTCCCGGTTCCATGTTTACACCAGATAAACATTATTCGACTTGCGTTCCGCGGTCAGATAAACAAGGAACTCTGACCAGCCATTTGCCGTTATCCTAAAATGGCGCAAGTACTTGAGAAATAAACGCGCGGTATGAAAACTGATTATGAAAACCTCACATCGGCGTAACGTTGTTCGGAAGAAAACAAAAAAATTCTCCACAAAAATAATAAAATTTGTGCAAAATGGCAGACTAGGAAGGAAATACATCGTACATGTTAAATGTCAGGATGCTACGGCTGCGTCCGCTTATCTCGTGAGATGGAGTGCATTCCATACCGGTAGGGCCCTCTGTAGGCCAGCCCAACACTTACGTCGCTAGATTGTACACCCACGTGGTTTCCCGTGATGCCATGCGCTATTATTAAAAACTATGACGTCACGACTGACGTAACTGATGTCTTCATGTTACCACACGTTACCCCGGTAGGGTGCGCTTCGATATTTAGGATGGGCGTGAACTATGAATCGTCATTATCCAGCTTAATTGCCAGATGGCGCGGACCTGGACACAGTAACACGTTGTTTTCATCCAGGTACATACATGATGAGAGATCAACAACGGCTACGACTAGATAACAAGTTCCGCACATCAGCATAATTAACTTACATTGTATGTATGTATTTAAAACACTAGTGAGCTAACACATCTTATGGTTCAAAATTCAAAATGAAATGATTTAAAATACTTACGCCTTTCCACAGATGCGCTTCCGGTAGGAGACGGCGAACGCCCTCTGGCGGTGATCATGGATCTATCGCTGGAGATTGATTCGTCCTTGACCTGCGGGTTCCCACTGGCCTGGCGCCCGTCGTTCTCCGAGGCGTGACGGCCATTGACTGGTGATCGCGATCTCACCACCACAGAGCCACGTGAATCGTCCGAACAATCTCTACGCCGCGACCCCTGCAGGTCAGACGGTGAACTTCGGCCTCTCGGGTCCATCCCGTCAAGCTGCGGACTCTGCGGGTATTCTAAATGCCCGGATGTTCGGCTCAAGTCCTCGAACTTCACGTAATTTCTGTAGATAGAGTTGGATATGTGTCTGTTATGAGCGCCATCTTGGCTATCATCTGGGCTATTCACGTCCTCCATTTTTGCGCTCAGTCTCCCCTCTGCTGAATGGCGGTCATCTCCCATTGGCGAAACCTCCCGTGACGTCATCAAATCTGGGTGCCCGGGACTGTGGTAATCGGCGTCTCCTGAATTTGAATGGCTACCGTTGGTCATGTGACTCTCTCGGTGATGGTTGCTGGCCGAATGGTTAGCGCGGGTCACGTGATTCCTAGAAGTCACGTGACCTGCAGATGACAGCATGGCTACCAGCTCAGTGCCAGGCGCCAGATCCCTGGTAACTTCGCAACAAGCACCGTCGGCTGCAATAGAAACATGGACATATTGGCATTAGAACGTTGATAGTTTCCCTGTACGAAAGTGATGAATAAAAATGACTATAGATATCATAACACAGACAAACATCACCTTCCACACACCTGTACACAGACAGACAGACATCACCTGCCACACACCTGTACACAGACAGACATCACCTTCCACACACCTGTACACAGACAGACAGCACCTTCCACACACCTGTACACAGACAGACATACATCACCTTCCACACACCTGTACACAGACAGACATCACCTTCAACACACATGTACACAGACAGACATCACCTTCCACACACCTGTACACAGACAGACAGACATCACCTTCCACACACCTGTACACAGACAGACAGACATCACATTCCACACACCTGTACACAGACAGACATCACCTTCCACACACCTGTACACAGACAGACATCACCTTCCACACACATGTACACAGACAGACATCACCTTCCACACACCTGTAGACAGACAGACAGACATCACCTTCCACACACCTGTACACAGACAGACATCACCTTCCACACACCTGTACACAGACAGACATCACCTCTCACACACCTGTACACAGACAGACATCACCTTCCACACACCTGTACACAGACAGACAGACATCACCTTCCACACACCTGTACACAGACAGACAGACATCACCTTCCACACACCTGTACACAGACAGACATCACCTTCCACACACCTGTACACAGACAGACATCACCTTCCACACACCTGTACACAGACAGACATCACCTTCCACACACCTGTACACAGACAGACAGACATCACCTTCCACACACCTGTACACAGACAGACAGACATCCCCTTCCACACACCTGTACACAGACAGACATCACCTTCCACACACCTGTACACAGACAGACATACATCACCTTCCACACACCTGTACACAGACAGACATCACCTTCCACACACCTGTACACAGACAGACAGACATCACCTTCCACACACATGTACACAGACAGACATCACTTTCCACACACCTGTACACAGACAGACAGACATCACGTTCCACACACCTGTACACAGACAGACAGACATCACCTTCCACACACCTGTACACAGACAGACAGACATCACCTTCCACACACCTGTACACAGACATACATCACCTTCCACACACCTGTACACAGACAAACATCACCTTCCACACACCTGTACACAGACAAACATCACCTTCCACACACCTGTACACAGACAGACATCACAGAATGATGACAGTCGAGTTTCAGCAGCAATTATACAGCTTCCGGCTTAGGTGACGGAACAACGTAAACCCAAATGGAAAAACCGATTCCAGTAATTGATTCTTCCTACTCCGGACAGGTTAACTACCCTCCTCCTTGCCCTTTTGCCATCCAACGTCTCCCCCTCCCCTCCCCCTCCCCACCCCACGGCTTCTTCCTCTAACGCCCCACCCCCATCCGCACCCCCCACCACCACAACGCAAGTCCTACCAGCGTCTTCCCGGAACTACCCTGCCCCTCCACCCGTCATACGATGCATACCCCTCGCCTCCCTACCCGCCCCTTCCCGCCTATTGCGTTCGGCTAGGGAGGGTGTGGAGGGGGGGGGGGGGGGGGGAAACCAGGGGCATTCGCCGGCACATTCTCACACAATTGTCATGTGTCGGCACTTAATTCTCCTGATCCGATTTACTCCCCGTGGGCGGGCGTTTGGCCATAACTCGCCGGCCGTCGTCGCCGCCTGGTGGTCGTTTAGCAAACAACAGTGACAGTAGATTGGGGAGTCGGAACAAAAGACCAGCGCGAAGCCCCTCAGAGGAGATAGGGGGCGCCGGCGAGGACCACTAGAGGGCAGTGCCCCTCAACACCCACCCACCCACCCTCCCCCATCCTACCCTCTATAGTAGCGGCTGTAGAGTTCATCCCTAACCCCGCCCTCCAGCTCCTTTCACCCCACCCCGCCCGGGGCGCCCAGCCATTTTGTCACTGGGCACCCACACCACCTTGATTGCTTCGGGTTATCACCCTTCCATGTCGCGGGGCCGATCTCAGGAGGGGCGCCATCTTGTTCTGAAAGGGACCTCCCCTGATTTATAGTGCCACACGGTTATCAGGGGGCAGCCCAGGCCTCCATTTACCTTCTGTGCTGATCTTAAAGACCCCCGTAAGACGGGGGTCTGCCCCCGACAGACAACCAGAGCTGCCTGTCCCCCATCCGTGTCAGGGGTGCCACCGGAGCGAGGGGGGAGGCGTGGGGGGGGGCGGTGGAGAGGGGTTAGGGATCGGGAGGGTGGGGGGGGGGGGTGACTCTCAGCGGTCTCGTGCATCAAAGAGCCCTAAATTAACAACCATTATTTCCTTGATCCACAGTCAAGTCCGGGTGAGGAGAGGGAGATAAACAGAAATCATTTTGTTCGATTAATCAGCTGCTCTCTCTCCCTCTCTCTCCCTCTCTCTGCCCTCCTCATTTTTGCCCCTGCCTCATTACACTTTTAAGGAGCAGACAATTGTTAAGGGCAGAAGTGCCATAGCTTTCATTGCGGAAGGAGTTGGCGGGGGTGGGGCTGCAGGGAGGGCCTCCCGGGGGGGGGGGGTGTACAGGGGGTCACACCGTCTTACATCTGACCGTCGGTTCGTTAAAGGCAAAGGCACGGTCACTGCCGCCACACAAAGATATCTTTAACCCCTCCCACCAGCTCCTTCCACCGTCCGCACCCGCCTCATCCGTTTTGCTCCTGCCTCACCGCCGCCCCACCCCTACACTCCCAGGTCAATGGAGGGCCCGGGGCTAGAGCCGTGAGCTAGCAACTGCCACAAGGGCTTTGGGGGGCAATTACAAGACAAAAGATCAGTCTTCAAGCACGCAGACAGAAATCGTTGCTTGAGACAAACTGTTCAGATTAATGGTCACAGAGAGGCGCTCGCGCGATATTTCACTTAAGTCCGTGGAGGAAAACAGCGTGGGGTGTGGTGCCAGGGGGTGTGGTGGCGGGAAGGTGGTGTTGGGGGGAGGTAGGGGCGGCGGGGGGAGGGTTAGGGGGTAGAGGCGAGCCGTAGTTAATGAACTTTACACCAGGGGCCAAATCCCACAAGGTATATCATCGATGATCGCCTTAAAAGGAGGGCGAGAAGGGGCCGGTGAGGGAGGAAAGCCGCCCAACAGATCACCAGATGAGTGGTGCGCAGTGCGCACTGACATAAATGCGGATTATAAACACGTCCCGTCATCTTGCGGCCCCGACCGCCACAGTGGGTGTGCGGGGAGGGGGCGCGGTAACATGTGTTCCTATTATGATAATTGACGGTGGGGTGGGGGGGGGGGCGCAAAAACATGTGTTCTTGTTAAGATAAATGGCGGGGGGGGGGGGGAGGATGGGTGCGGAGGGGGTATGTGTGAAAACGTGTGTTCATATTGTGATACTTGGGCTGGGAGGGACCGGGGCTTATAATATGTTTTCATTATTATTGGCAGATGTCAGATGCGTTTAGTGGAGGGTAGAGGGGCGTGACTACGAACGTTCAGCAAGGGAAACGGGGATTGAAATAGTATAAAGCTTAATGTTTTGTCAGTCTAACAATGGCGTTAATTAATGCCAAAGCTTCTGTCTTCTGAACAAAACAAAAAAAGTAGAACAGATTTGGGCAGAACAGAATGCTCAGTTACCATGCCGATGAGGGAGGACAAAAAACACGGTAAGATAGTGGCATTGCTCGCGCGTTGTCAGTTGCCACTAGCTATCACAATGCGACCCTTCATACTTGGTTCATCAGCCGGCAACTCGACTTTCGGCTCCCAAAAAATTTGGTGACCATACCTTTATTTATAAGAAGCGACCTGCCGTGTGGAACACTCCGTTTAGAAATAATATAATGATTAACTGCTACATCCTTGTCAACGTTAATCCGATCAATTAATACATTTCCAGTATCGTTAATCCGATGAATTAATCTATGTCCAGCAAGTAAACGATAAATAGTTGGATCGAACAAACTACACAGTCACAGCCTATTAGGGCCTATCCGATAGCTCAGTGGGTTAGAGCGCTCGCCTTGAGTGCTCTCGCCACCTGAGAGCCTAACGGCTAAGGATCCCATGTCCTTCTTCGCAAAGAGTAGGGGGTTACCCCCGGGGATATGGCTTCACTCTCCCTCTTTTCTGTGGTTAAAGTGGTTAAAGTGGTTAAAGCGTCCTGAATATACGAACCGTAGCCTACATCCCTGTAAATACCCTGTTCGTGTCTTCACTACCTAGGCGAGGTGAGAGACGTGACCCTTTGGGAAACTCCCCTTGGCCCAGTGGGTAGCGCGTTCGTTCGGCTACTGCCCGGTGAGCTCTGCTAGGTCAGCTCAGACGGTCGGTGTGCGGTTCGAATCCACAAAGGTGAACAAATCTGGACAAAGATCCCATGATTTTCTTCGCAGAAGGGGACTCCATGTGACATGGCTGTTGTCTACTTTGACCCTTCCCATTATGGCGATATGAGTCACATCAATCTTTAAAGCACTTACATCCACCAACCACACGAACCACAGTAACTGCAAGGAGGCGTTAGATATCGTACACTTACACAAATGCCCGTCACAGAGACACAATGGGGCCACATTTATTATGTTTAAATATATATGTTTGAATATCTGGAAACATACACATACATCACAATACACGATCCCGGGTTCGACTCCATGTGGCGACGTCATGACTTTCACATCTTCTTTCATACAAATTATCCTCCAAATTCACCATTCCAAAGCCACGATGGTTCAGTCTCATCAGGCCAGAGCGTTTCTCCATATTCATATACAGTGGCAGATCCATGAATTTACAAAAAGGGAGGGCACCATTTATTTCATGCAGTACTATCCATATGCCAAATCAGTGAGAGACTTGCAACCGGCTGGGGGAGGGTGGGGGGTGGGGGGAGGCGCTGGTGAGGTACGGAAAGAATAGGGACTGTGCCTCCTTCTTCCGAGGCACGTGCCTTTTTTCGCCTCATTTTCCAGCAAAATATGTATATACGGTTTTCCCCCACCCTGGAACCGCCACTGCATATATTTACATCACAGAAAATCATAATACACGAAACAGATCCTCTTACCATTATATGATTGGCCAAATAACTACAAGAACGGCTGGGGACGGGGGTGGGGGTGGATAGCGGCGACTGCGCCACCGGCAAGCGGTCCCTCCTCCTGCTTACCTGCTATGGAGATGACGCAGTTGGTGTCGGGACTGTGTCGTGGCGTCGGCAGCAGTGACATCCAGCGTCCGCCGTCGACGCCCAACACGAATGTCGTCGCGTCGTGATCGACGTCAGAGCCAGCCAACTGCAGGGGAAAGAAAGGGTGGGGGGGGGGAATAATATATTATACCACGCGAAAACCTCCCTGTGTAAATTATTCCAACAGTTACCAGGCTGGAATAAATTGGTGTTTTAGGCACCGCTTTTAAGCTTAGGTGGACCAAGGATGATGGATGATGAAGGATGAATGGGTGAAACATGCCTCATATCAGGTGCCCGGGCCCAGAATCGAACCCCGGACCTAATGATCTGCGGTCTAGTGCGCTCGCTGACCATTACACGAGGCTGTTTAGAGACAGGAAGATTCCAAGGAACGTTACGGCGTGACCTGGTAACTTATTGTTTTTAGCGACACAAAGCATTCAACGAAAAGATAAATTGTTGACATGATTTTCCCGCCAAAATCTTAACATCACGTGGTTAACAACCTCAGTCACATCCAACTGTCGGTCGCCCTTTTAAGTTTAAGGACCCCATATAATGCAGATGACGCAGTGATGGTCAAGTACCTATAACAGTATATCTGCACTCATCCAAAGTGCAGTTCAAGGTTTATTTCTCTCTTGATCTCTTCCACTTCCCCAGTTGTACATATATATCTCCCCTTCTTCGTCTTTCTTTCTTTTTCTCTCTCTCTCTCTGCATTCCTCTTTATCTGACTTCTAAATTCGTTTCGCATGGGCGTTGAGAATATTTATGGGATCTATCTTAACTGCCAGGGACCCATAAGAAAGTGCGATAACCGTGCCCAGGAATTTATCTCTCGCCGCTGGGCTGTTATCAGCGAAGGAACAGCACAGTTACAGCGCCGACCCCCCGTCGACTATCTACCCTTATCACCATCTACGCCGCCAACTGCTTCATACGAGATCAGATTGGACGATCGGAGGCCGACTAGCTGGGTTAAAGGGTTGCGGAACCTGGCCGCTCCATCGGCCGCCAGGCTCGTCGGGTTGGATGGATAGAAGGTTGGTTGGTTGCTTGGTTGGTTGGTACTGGGGGTGGGGTCCGCTTGGGTTCATATCCATTGCCAACCAACGGAGCAACCAACTGGCTACCCACCCCTCGAAGAACGAGAAGTCACTCTGCCATGCCATGCCGCCTATCTATCTACCCTCCCGCCGCTCTGCATCAACAACACCCCCACACCCCCACACATCGTTCGCTTCCTTCCCCTCTGCTCCCGACCACTTCCTCTTCCATCTACCCCCCTCCCCCCCCCCCATATACATACATTCATCCCCGGCTCTCTTCTGATAATACAGTCCATCATTAACCCTTATCCCGCTAAGCTTGACATTACTGCACCCCCCCCCTCTCATCCCATCCCATCTCCACCCCTTCACCTTCACCCCATACACCCACCACTCAACTTCTCTTCATCACCCCCCCCCCACCCCTATACGACTTCCCTATGTCCACCCCTCACCCAACCCTACCCCCACCCCTATACGACTTCCAAATTTACCACCGCTCCTCTCCACCCCCCATCCACATACCCTCTGCAGCCCCCCCTCCCCAAAACTCTCTGCAGCCTCCCCCCCCCCCTCGAAACCATCCACCCCACCCCACACCGGTTTCTCCTCGTATTCACTCATCCTTCCGCTGCCTCCAGATTTTTTTGCCTATTCATATTGCTTTATCAGCCCGTCCAAGTTAAAGCTGCCGGTAATGGGGTCCCTGATAAGGCAAAATGCATCCCTCAGATAGCGGTGAGCCGCGAGTTTTAGACACCCTCTCGCGAGACACATATCGCCTATGGAGCCAGGTAAGCACTACAAGTAAGATTCCACGCTAGGTACAAATGTTCTTGTATCTGTACGACCCCCGAAGGCTTCCAGACAACGCGTTTGTCGGTCCTGCACTGTCAGTACAGTACGACAGACAGCATCGACCCTTATCATGGACTCAGATCCCGGCGCCCTCTCGGACTTTCTCGCGTTCTCTCGCCGCTGTCGCTCACCCGTATCCCGCCATCCCGTTAGGAAGTCTTTCGGGTGGGGTGGGGTGGGGTGAGGTGCGGTGGGGTGAGGGGTGAAGATAAGGGGTAAGGGGTGGGCCCGGAGGAGGATATATAGGTAATATATATGAGTTGTTACTCGGTACATAGATGCTGCTCGCACTACCAAGAACCCGAAGTGAAAAAAGTTCTTCCGAAAGATTTCAAGGTCGTTACTAAAATTATTATTAGCATGAGAGAGAGACGCAATAGGTTGTCGTTTTAGTGGATTGGGTTTGTGCACAAGATATATCCTGTAGTGTCAATTCTCCCATCACGTATCGAGAGTTATTTATCAGCATGCTTATGTTTTACACGAGCGTTCTCTAATGAGGCAAAACCCTCGTCTCGTTCTCCGTGCGGATCAAGTGCAAATGACAACATGATCAGACACATATCTGTCACAGGGTTTCAGTGGTTTTACGACAACAAGATACAAGTTGACATGTTTCACATAGCACCGTAAGTTATGGAGTTTGTTTATAGAAATTGATCCATATATAAATATCCTCTTTAAAAATAATAATATTGTAACATCGCCTACATAAGCAAGTGAACAATAACAAGAGAAATGTTATTTATCGGAAATGACGTTTTTGATAGAAAGTTAAGGTCTATTAACTAATGTATAACAAATCGATCGAATCATGTGAGTCCGTTTAAAAGTGTATGGCCGCCACATTTATCTAACACACAAAGTGCCACTGCATAACAGACGTAAGCAGTATAGTTGTGTAAACTGACGCACTAACGTGACACCAACCATAGTCACTGTACGAATCTACTAAACACTGAAAACTGTCCATCCGCCAATTAGTAAAGCTTCGACGTGAGTTATACGCTCCGCAGCGTTTATCGCATGAAACTACGGTCTTATGTGGAGGGTTGTTACGCGCCAAATCGTGAATAGAACGTAAATAAAGGAAGAAAACTTGCCTTCACATACCAATGCGGTTGATCGTTTCAGCAGCAGAAATACAAGAACGGGTGATGAAATCATACACTGCTGCTGTGTGCGGCTATGTGTATACCGCATGAGCTCAGTCTCAGAGCCTCAATGCAGATTAGCCAGTTGATAAAACGCGCATGGTAATATAGAGGTTGCGTGGAGAAAAGAGGAAAAGTAAGATAAGCAAAGATAAAAGCAGATAAGATGTCAGTGTCGAATGATCGCGTTCCTCGCGGTGAAGAGATAAGGGGCAGCGGTACCCCCCGTGTATACATATAAATATATGGCAGCCGGGGGCACACATTGCACCGAGGCAGCCCGGCCCCCCAGCCAGCTGATAGGGCGAGGAGATACGTTCGTGACATCAAAACGATAATGATCTTATCTTTATGACTTCATCGGAATGATAAATCGGTGATTGACACAGATTGAGAACACTTTGCCTTGTTCCCGTACTATACATATCTATCTATCTATCTATCTATCTATCCAGCAATCTATCTGTGTATATATTGCTATGGCGCTATCAGTGCGTTCGCTATTACATGTCCATTGTATCTCTCCATTCTTACATATTCTCTTTCTTATTCTCATTTCTGTCAGCTCTCTATGTGTACGCTGTGTTCGACGTCCGATACCCTCTATGCGAATAATTACAAGCTGATGTCCCCCTCCCCCCCGCCCCCCCCCCCCCCCCACCCCCGCCCCACCAGTTCATGTCGGCCGTTTTCGTCCACCTCTCGATCTCTCTCACCCCACACCACCAGCCCGGAGAGAAAGGTTTACTTCCCACGACTTTACACGACCAATATGCACCGACATTCAGGTAATAAAATGTACACCCCATCAGCTTCCTCGACCCAGAGCCCTCCTGCCGAACCCCTGACTCACTGGGTTTATGGCGGAATGTGCACATAAACATCAGCTTCCTCGACCCAGAGCCCTCCTGCCGAACCCATGACTCACTGGGTTTATGGCGGAATGTGCACATAAACATCAGCTTCCTCGACCCAGAGCCCTCCTGCCGAACCCATGACTCACTGGGTTTATGGCGGAATGTGCACATAAACATCAGCTTCCTCGACCCAGAGCCCTCCTGCCGAACCCATGACTCACTGGGTTTATGGCGGAATGTGCACATAAACATCAGCTTCTTCGACCCAGAGCCCTCCTGCCGAACCCACGACTCACTGGGTTTATGGCGGAATGTGCACATAAACATCAGCTTCCTCGACCCAGAGCCCTCCTGCCGAACCCATGACTCACTGGGTTTATGGCGGAATGTGCACATAAACATCAGCTTCTTCGACCCAGAGCCCTCCTGCCGAACCCATGACTCACTGGGTTTATGGCGGAATGTGCACATAAACATCAGCTTCCTCGACCCAGAGCCCTCCTGCCGAACCCATGACTCACTGGGTTTATGGCGGAATGTGCACATAAACCGAACGCTGAACAATATTAAATCCAAAAACATATAAAATCATACTCTTTTGCCATACAATTTTATTATTTTATCCAGGGCGTAATTTGTCCGTATGAGGACAGTGGTCAATTCTATTACATTATGTTAACTAAACATCAGCTTCTTCGACCCAGAGCCCTCCTGCCGAACCCATGACTCACTGGGTTTATGGCGGAATGTGCACATAAACATCAGCTTCCTCGACCCAGAGCCCTCCTGCCGAACCCACGACTCACTGGGTTTATGGCGGAATGTGCACATAAACATCAGCTTCCTCGACCCAGAGCCCTCCTGCCGAACCCATGACTCACTGGGTTTATGGCGGAATGTGCACATAAACATCAGCTTCTTCGACCCAGAGCCCTCCTGCCGAACCCATGACTCACTGGGTTTATGGCGGAATGTGCACATAAACATCAGCTTCCTCGACCCAGAGCCCTCCTGCCGAACCCACGACTCACTGGGTTTATGGCGGAATGTGCACATAAACATCAGCTTCCTCGACCCAGAGCCCTCCTGCCGAACCCATGACTCACTGGGTTTATGGCGGAATGTGCACATAAACATCAGCTTCCTCGACCCAGAGCCCTCCTGCCGAACCCATGACTCACTGGGTTTATGGCGGAATGTGCACATAAACATCAGCTTCCTCGACCCAGAGCCCTCCTGCCGAACCCATGACTCACTGGGTTTATGGCGGAATGTGCACATAAACATCAGCTTCTTCGACCCAGAGCCCTCCTGCCGAACCCATGACTCACTGGGTTTATGGCGGAATGTGCACATAAACATCAGCTTCCTCGACCCAGAGCCCTCCTGCCGAACCCACGACTCACTGGGTTTATGGCGGAATGTGCACATAAACATCAGCTTCCTCGACCCAGAGCCCTCCTGCCGAACCCATGACTCACTGGGTTTATGGCGGAATGTGCACATAAACATCAGCTTCTTCGACCCAGAGCCCTCCTGCCGAACCCACGACTCACTGGGTTTATGGCGGAATGTGCACATAAACATCAGCTTCCTCGACCCAGAGCCCTCCTGCCGAACCCATGACTCACTGGGTTTATGGCGGAATGTGCACATAAACATCAGCTTCTTCGACCCAGAGCCCTCCTGCCGAACCCATGACTCACTGGGTTTATGGCGGAATGTGCACATAAACATCAGCTTCCTCGACCCAGAGCCCTCCTGCCGAACCCATGACTCACTGGGTTTATGGCGGAATGTGCACATAAACCGAACGCTGAACAATATTAAATCCAAAAACATATAAAATCATACTCTTTTGCCATACAATTTTATTATTTTATCCAGGGCGTAATTTGTCCGTATGAGGACAGTGGTCAATTCTATTACATTATGTTAACTAAACATCAGCTTCTTCGACCCAGAGCCCTCCTGCCGAACCCATGACTCACTGGGTTTATGGCGGAATGTGCACATAAACATCAGCTTCCTCGACCCAGAGCCCTCCTGCCGAACCCATGACTCACTGGGTTTATGGCGGAATGTGCACATAAACATCAGCTTCTTCGACCCAGAGCCCTCCTGCCGAACCCATGACTCACTGGGTTTATGGCGGAATGTGCACATAAACATCAGCTTCTTCGACCCAGAGCCCTCCTGCCGAACCCACGACTCACTGGGTTTATGGCGGAATGTGCACATAAACATCAGCTTCTTCGACCCAGAGCCCTCCTGCCGAACCCATGACTCACTGGGTTTATGGCGGAATGTGCACATAAACCGAACGCTGAACAATATTAAATCCGAAAACATATATAATCATACTCTTTTGCCATACAGTTTTATTATTTTATCCAGGGCGTAATTTGTCCGTATGAGGACAGTGGTCGATTCTATTAGATTATATTAACTAACTATGAATTGGCCTACTTTATATTCTTGTGATATATCCCTGCAGCGACAAATTGAATGCACATATTAATATTTACGTTCATTCATATTTTTGTTATGCTATTGCGATAAATTATAATATGTAGTCATTTACGGTACCTTGATCACGTGGCTGTTGGCGCGTTCTGTCTCCTCCTGGATTTCATCCTCTTTGGCGCCATCCACCGGCGACGACGGCGACCCCTGACGGAGATTTCCTCGGTAGGGTCCCAGCACCAAACCAGCCGCCAGGTGGCAGGCGCTGACCACCTGACAAGCTGACGTCATGTCGCCGGCAACCCGAACCGTCAGAAGGTCGGTGGGAAGGTCAAGGTCAGAGGTCAAGGTCGCCAGCTCGTCCTCGCTTTCTCCTATCGAGATAATAAACAGCTTGAGATAGAGATCGGAGTTTATCTGGAGATTTATATGACAAGTTCAAAGAGATTGAAGGGGCCTTGATGATACCCAAGTGAGTAATGCGCAGGCCACAATATATAAATTGACACCGTCTTTTTGTGCTTCGTCACTATAGAGTGAGTGAGTGCGATGGCCGATCTTATCGCCTTGAACTGATGATTATCATGTGTTCCTAGGCAAGCTAAAGCCAGCCATACAGGGCCTCTATATCAAGCATTTCTCAGAAACAATTTAAGTGGTTGATTGACAAGCGAGAGAGGCAGACCTGAGGTCTGGCCAAAACGTTATCGAAAAGAGGACTTGGAAATATGTGCGACATACCAGACTTGACAAATTGGTGAATCGGGTGGTGAGATTTTGTCTAAAGGTTTAGCGTAAGATACTCAATCAACACGTGTTATCCTTAAGTAAAGGCTCAGCGGAGGATACCCAATCAACATGTGTTATCCTTAAGTAAAGGCTCAGCGTAAGATACCCAATCAACACGTGTTATCTTGAACTAAAGGCTCAGCGTAAGATACCCAATCAACACGTGTTATCTTGAACTAAAGGCTTAGCGTAAGATACCCAATCAACACGTGTTATCCTGAACTAAAGGTTCAGCGTAAGATACCCAATCAACACGTGTTATCCCGAACTAAAGGCTCAGCGTAAGATACCCAATCAACACGTGTTATCCCGAACTAAAGGCTCAGCGTAAGATACCCAATCAACACGTGTTATCCTTAAGTAAAGGCTCAGCGTAAGATACCCAATCAACACGTGTATTCCCTAAGTAAAGGCTCAGCGTAAGATACCCAATCAACACGTGTTATCCCTAAGTAAAGGCTCAGCGTAAGATACCCAATCAACACGTGTTATCCTGAACTCAAGGCTTAGCGTAAGATACCCAATAAACACGTGTTATCCACTAAAGGCTCAGCGTAAGATACCCAATCAACACGTGTTATCTTGAACTCAAGGCTTAGCGTTAGATACCCAATCAACACGTGTTATCCTGAACTAAAGGTTCAGCGTAAGATACCCAATCAACACGTGTTATCCTGAACTAAAGGTTCAGCGTAAGATACCCAATCAACACGTGTTATCCCGAACTAAAGGCTCAGCGTAAGATACCCAATCAACACGTGTTAGCCCGAACTAAAGGCTCAGCGTAAGATACCCAATCAACACGTGTTATCCTGAACTAAAGAATCAACGTAAGATACCCAATTAATACGTGTTATCCCGAACTAAAGGCTCAGCGTAAGATACCCAATCAACACGTGTTATCCTGAACTAAAGAATCAACGTAAGATACCCAATCAACACGTGTTATCCTGAACTAAAGAATCAACGTAAGATACCCAATTAATACGTGTTATCCCGAACTAAAGGCTCAGCGTAAGATACCCAATCAACACGTGTTATCCTGAACTAAAGAATCAACGTAAGATACCCAATCAACACGTGTTATCCTGAACTAAAGAATCAACGTAAGATACCCAATCAACACGTGTTATCCTGAACTAAAGGCTCAGCGTAAGATACCCAATCAACACGTGTTATCAGGAACTAAAGGCTCAGCGTAAGATACCCAATCAACACGTGTTATCCTGAACTAAAGAATCAACGTAAGATACCCAATCAACACGTGTTATCCTGAACTAAAGGCTCAGCGTAAGATACCCAATCAACACGTGAAGAGTGTGAAGAGAGAGATTTCGTCTTAGAAACGTATCTGTCGTAAGGGCTGTATCGGATCGCTGGACTATCAACCAGTTGAAACACCAGAGGTCGTCGGCTGTTGTTGCTGACTTACTCCAGAGTAAGTACGGAGGGGCCAGTGAGGTGTCGATATGGCACAGCGAACGAAACGTCGGATGGAGGGGAGGTGTGTGTGTGTGGGGTGGGGGGTATAAAACCTCGATGATCATATTAAAACCTCTCGCATCCCTCTCGTATCTGACCCCCCCCCCCCCCTCCTTTGTGTGGCCCTCCACCCTCTCACTGTTTACCCCTCGACCCTCTCACCGTGTGTCCATTTAATAACACGACCCCCTCTATCGCCCCGCTATGTACCCTCCTCAACTCGTGGCGCAACAACAAGTCGTCGACCCTCCTTAATCTCTAGAACAACCACACACAGTGGACGGATTACTCCCCACCCTCTGCACCTCCAGCCCTGTCCCCTGCAGCGCATTGCCCACCCCACCCCACCTCCCATCTCTCCATACTGTATGTATTCCATTCCTCCCTCACCTCAATCTATCATCTGCTCGCTACCCCCTGCCCCCCATCCCATCCCCCCGGTCTCAAACTACTTGCAAGGATTCATCCCTCCCACTTCGTCCTCTCCCAACCCCTCTTTGACAATCCCCTCAACCCCCACCCTGTGACTCCCAACCCCGAACCACACACCCCATCCCTCTGACAATCCCCCACCCCCCTTCACATATCCAAATTCCGACCACCCCACTCCCTCCTGACGCACCCCAACCATTGAACCGCCCTTCCCCCCATCACCTCCCTTACATACCCACACTCTAACCACCCCACCCCATCACCACCTCTGGCCCTCCCTCCCCCCCATCCCCTCTCTCAGACCACCCCACTCCACGCCCTCACCAGATACACCCTCCCTTCTGACTGACCCTCCCCCAAAACTTCCTCCACATATCCACAATCTGACCACCCCCACCCACACCCCCACCCCCACCCCTCGCCCCACCCCTTACTTAGTACACGAAAACACATGGTCTTCCTCGACCTTTTGCTCGCCTCCCTCTCTCTACCTGCGGGTTCAGCGAGGACCGTAGGTGATAAGGTTGACGGTCTTATCACAGTCGACCCCGAACTTATCACAACTACAATCAGGACCCAGTGCTGATAACAATGATAAGCACCAAGCGCTGGAACTAAAGATAACGAGCGAGGGGCGAGAGGTAGAGGAGAGGTAGGTGGGGGGGGGGGGGGGGGTGGTAGGCGGAAGACTAGTTCTACATCTAGTCCAGAAATAAAACAACGTTGCAGCTAAAAGCATCGCCGAAATCTCTGGCAGACTTTAGTTGTTTGCGCCGTATATCTCCCGTTCCAAAAGTTTCCCTCCCCCGATAGCGACGGGAAATAATAACAGAACTGTTTCTCAGGCGCAACAAGACGGACGGGGGCCAGTTAAGATAAAAGTTTCCCTCGCCATCTTGGATGCTATCTTTGGCCTCGGACTAATTGCAGAAGGCGGTGAGGTTGCGAGTCCAGCCCTCACTGTAAGACGGACGAGGGTGGGATGGGGGAGGGGGCTGATAACTTCCATGTTTAAAAACAGGAAGTCCTGAGTGCATTCGGTGTAGCACTTCAAACGTTATGCCTATAATAGACTGCCGTATTTATTCGGCAATAGTTACAATTGGTTGTATTTATATATGAATATATTAACTCTTCGCGTTGCTTTGTTACACATAATTGTTGTGAGTTAATAACTTCCCACCTATGTTCTGATTACCCCTACACCGCAGGAATGTTTTTTCTCTCTTTTTTAGGTCAAAGATTGAATGGGGTGGGGTACATAATTTATTTTTTATAAGCAAATTTTTTAGAGAGTAAAACTTTTCTCAATGTTCAAGGCGATAAATCCATATATTTGGCATGTTTTTTTGCTTTAAAATTTCTCTCAGATAAAACGTTCGTTCGCATCTGATACAGGTTTCATTAAGAGCAGAACTCAGCGGGTGATTAGATGGAACATTGCAGAACCCTGTATACAGATATTATATACAGGAATACACAGAAAGAAATGAACGGTGCTGGAAGTTACCTGCTTATAATAATCCAATAGGTGTCCAGTAAACGACCAATGTAGTTAGGTTGTTAGACATTGTGCAAAGTTTTGCCCTTTGTCAACAAGATCACGTAGTCGTATAACTTCACACTGTATACTATCACGGGAAGCGTTCGGCTTATAATGGTAGGACTTGTCAGCTCAGCCTCTACTGATAAGGACACAAGAGGAGAGGAGATTTTTTTTCATGATGTCGGACCTTCTAGCTGATAATAAGCTTTGTTAGACAGAGAAATAAAACTATAACATGTGATTAGAGGCAATAGCAGAAGTGGTACATTTGCTTATGTTTTTCACATGCCTCTGGATATAAGTGTCTTAGGGTTTCGGGTGGGGGAGCAGGTGAGGGCGGTATGGCGAGTTGGTCACGTATGTCGCAAGGGGGTGTGGGGTTATGGGGATGGCGGGGGGGGGCAGGAGAGGGTTCGCGGTTGCTAGAGTGACGGATATCCACTTTTTACAATGTGGTATGAACAGAGTTATAGATCAGTCAGATAAAGTACAACAGAAAGCAGATAACACGTTACAGTTAATTAGGCCGATAAGGCGATGTCATGTCATGTTGGCTGACATGAAGGATGGTACACGTTGTAAGGGCCACATCATCACTCAAAACATTTGAAATCACGTCACCGGCGGACAGTGCGAGAATAACAGGCATGGACTCATAGGAGCCACTACACTCAAGTACCCGTTAACTAGCTTGTGCCGCAAAGTGTAAACTCACAATGAAGACAATAATCATTCCATCTCAGACTCCATTTCAGCAATGTTTTCACTGAAACCATGTTGTAGGCGTCTGAAAGCACCATCCCATTGTGTATCTAAGAATTCTCCCAATACATGCTCACCGTTTTATTTGGCCTCCATAACTAATAATCTCGTTGCCTAGGGATAATTCACGGCGTGAGAACGTCAAGTACGACAAAAAATGGCGGTCTTAAAAAAACATTAATTCATGCACCTCTCCCTCTCTCAACCCCCTCCCCGTCCGACCTCTATCGTCTTCAGCCCACAGTCGCGTCTCGCCGAGTCTCGCGGGATTTTGAGCCGACGCCGCGATACAGATCAGAGAGATCACGTGATTGATGGACGTCGTATTGTCATGGAAACCAAACTTGTCACCATCCGTCATCGCATGGAGATCAGTGGCGACACGCCCTCTATCGGGAGAGTGTGATTCTCCTATATCCAACGGCGACCACCTGCCCCCACCCCCCCCCCCCCCCGCCTCCCCTCCCCCCTTTAGCTACCGGTCAAGTATGGCACTGTTCACGATTGCCATTTATCCGTGGATCACTCTTGGTATAGGGGGCGCTATATCCGATTGATCGCCTCACTCCCGCCCCCCCTCCCCCCGCCCCCTCTCAGTCTCCCCCTCCCTCTCTCTCTACTTTCCTCCCTCTCCCTCACTTTCTCTCTCCCCCTCATACTAGATCTATCTCTCTCTCTCCCCCCGTCGCAGCTACAGTCTCGGCGACGATACTTCAAATCGAGAATAAAAGTTGATCAATACACCTGTATAAAACTGCCGTACAAGACTTTTTGATGTGGCGATATTCACAACCCTAAACTGCCTCTTTAGTACGGGGCAAACTGCACAGGGACGGGTATACAGTGTATATAAGGCAGGGGTCCAGGGTGGAGGGTGGATGTGGGGGTGGGGGATTTGGATCATGAAGTTACCCATATGTACGCTACATGGTTTATATTTGATGTGCGACACACATTTTTGACCCACGGTGCAAAATCATCGT